>JAZKJV010006630.1:0-600000 GCA_037367405.1 Ottelia alismoides
TGGAACTCACGCGACGGCTTAGCGTTATCTTCAAGATAGATATGGTGGGAGCAAAGATTAGGGCTCAGCCCTTGGAGATCAGCTATACTCCAACCGATTGCCTTGCGGTTTCTTTCAAGAACCTCCATCAGACGAGATTCTTGTTCTCCAGTCAAATCTGCTGAGATAATGACTGGGTGCATTTCTGGCTCTCCAGCAAGGAATATGTACTTCATTGACTGCGGCAGAGGTTTTCGTTCTGGGCAACTGGGAGGTGGCAGATCTGGCTTCTGATATGTCTGTGTGAAGGCGACCAGGTCTGCATGAGAGAACTCTCGCTCTGCATGAATTTCTGACGAAGGGCGGCTTGATGGATCATCAATAAACTGCACTGGCTCGCACTCTGTCATGGCTGTTGGCTCAGTAGGAATCAGACAAGGTAAATAGTCATCAAAGTCATCCCAATCAATGTCTGAATCCGAGGGATCAGAAGACGATGAGCAAGATTGAAATTCCTCATCACCACTCATCACAACATTGTCAGCCTCAGAAATATCCTCCTCCAGGGATGTGCTCTCCCGGCTCTCGACTGCCATGAGCTTGAGATACAGTGAATCTGTAGGCAAGGCGAGGGTCGGTGCTACGGGGTCTTTCCAATTGGATTCATCATCAGTCATCTCAAAATCACAAACCTGGTGGATGTCTAGCTCCTCCTCTGTCATCTGCTCGGCTTCGCTGGACTGTTCTGAGCATTCTGCCTCTCTGGCTCTGATCTCGTCGATCGTCTCCATTTGTATGGTTTCGCCCTCTACGCGAAAACATACCTTCCCGCTATCGTGGTCGGTCACCGCCTTGGCTGTGGCCAAGAATGGACGTCCGAGAATGATGGGGGCATCAGTTACCGACTCAGGGATCTCCATGTCCAACACAACGAAGTCCACGGGGAATTGCAGGCCCTGAATGGTAACGACCACATCTTTCAATAACCCCTTCGGCCTCTTAATCGACCTATCAGCAAACTGAAGGACGGTTCTGCTTCGAAGAAGAGGGCCAAACTCGAACTGCTTGAGTAAGGCTGCCGGAAGGAGGTTAATTGAAGAGCCGCTGTCTAATAGAGTACGATCAAACTGCTGCTCCTGAATCTCGCATCTGACATAGGGAGCTCCTGCGTCTGGTCGCTTGGCTGGCAATGTTTTCTGAATGGCGCAGCAAGTGTCATGAGTGAGCATATGGATTTGATCTCTGTGCCTCTTCTTCCTTCTGACAGTAGTTGTTTCTTTCAAATTCTTCTTGAAGAAGGGGATATGCTCAAATGCTTCTCGTAGAGTCAGCTGAATATGAAATCTGTCAATCATCTCGTTGCCGAACTCTACCTGTTGGCTCTTTTTTGGATTTTCTTTTTTATTCCCCTTCGCTCGGCGGAGGGCCTCAGGGAAGGGGATTGTAGGGGCCTCCTCAGATGGAGGACTAGGAATCGGTCCCTGTGCCTGTGAAGATGGAGAGTCCATACGATAATCCTCATTCACCACATATGGATTCGTAATTTGAACAGAAACCTTTCCTTTATTCATATTTTTGTTTTTGTTTTTGTTCCCACAGTCTCTAGATACAAAATGTGGCAACATCACAGATGGCTCAACAAAAGTGGATGTGGTGGCCTCAGTACCGCCACTAGTACCTGTCTTCGCGGCATCAGCACCGCGCTCTGGTTCAGCATCCAAAATGGTGGCATCAGCACCACCGTCTGCATCTGGTATCACAACGACATCAGCACCGTCATCCTGGTCTCCATCATTGGTGGCATCAGCACCACCGTCTTCAACATCATCTGTAGCGGCATCAGCACCGCTCCTCTGCTCCTCTGGCGCTCCTGATTCTGCATCTGGCTGTCGCTCAGAAGAGGCACCGCCGGCTGGCATCCTACCGCTCCTAGTAGTCACAAAATCAGCATCATTCACAAAAGAAGACATATCATTCAAATTGTCACTAGGAGAGGCATCCTCTATGAACTCTACCTGCTCAGATTTTCTTTTTAAATTATTAGGATTAGGTTCGATCTGAGCGGGTATGGCGGCCTTGCCTTTGATGAAATCCCGCATCTCCTGCCAGAACTCATCCATTTCTTGCCTGAAAGATGCTCGCTGTTCAGATAGCAAGCGGGCAAGATCATCAAGAGCAGGGTTCTCGAAGGCTGGACCCTGAGAACCGGACGTCTGTCCCTGCTGGAAATGGGGCTGCTGCTGCTGGTGTTGTTGCTGAAACTGGGGGGAAGGCTGGTGATAAGAATGCTGAGGCGGCTGACGCTGCCTCCACTGTTGTCCCTGATAGGCGGGACGAGGACCACTCTGGTATTGTTGTGGCTGGGCATACTGGGGCTGCTGGTTGTACTGCTGTGGCTGGCTGTTCTGCTGTCCTTGAGCAGGGGAATGCTGTTGGGATGAGGAACCACCATTACCCCAACGGAATCCGGGATGATCCCTACGAATTGCGGGCTGAGGGTATCGGTCATACCAAATCCCGTTGACTTCCATCAACGGTTCCTGCTCGAAGGAAGGTGGAGGAAGAACTGCCAGCGGCTGCTCCGGCTGATACACCACCATCTGTGTCTCCTGAGATGGCAGTTGCTCTGGATGGTACTGCAACAATGGAACCGGCTCCGCCTGGATATGGTTCACCTGGCGGTATGAGGTGGAGGCCTGGTTGGAATTGTTGCTGCTGGAAGCACCCTGTGACCTGGGAGGCTGTTGTGAATGGGCCTGTGCCTCCTGAATACAGAGAATTTGAGTTTTCAGGTCACTCATTGTCTTGGTGAGAAGGTCCATCTGGGCTAGACCTTGGTTCTGCTTCTTTTCGAGGATCTCCATGCGGTCCAGCTTTTCACTGATAATTCCCATGTCGGCTGCTGCTGACTCGGCTTGTGCTGCGGCTACCGACGTTGTGCTGGGACCGGCATCGATGCGGGCGATCCTCTGAAATGATCCCGCTCCTTGCGGGGGCTTCTGCTGATTGTAGACTCTGGCCTGGGTCATCACTGTGGAGTTCTCTGCCATACCTTCGTAGATGGCCCAGACGTCGTCTTCTCCCTTGGAGAAATACGATCCACCGCAAGAGGCGTTCACAAGCCCCTGCAGCTCCGGTGTCAGCCCACAGAAGAAACTCTGCACCAGGTGGGGCTTGGAGATATCGTGATGTGGACACCGGTCTATGAGCTCTCTGAATCGATCCCATGCTTCATGGAACTGTTCATTTGGGATCATGACGAAGTTGCTGATCATGGCTCGAGCTGCGTTGGTCCGGCCGAGAGGATAGTATTTCTTCAAATATACGGATCGGAGATCTGCCCAAGTATCGACGAATCGCCCTAGATGCTTGAGCCAATATGCGGCTCGATCAACCAATGAGAACGGGAAGGCGATCATCCTGATAGTGTCCTCGGTCAACAACCGATCGTGGATAGTGCTGCAGATCATTTCGAACTCTTGGAGATGGAGGTGCGGCTCTTCGGTCGGCAGCCCATGGAACTTGGGAAGAAGCTGGATCGTGTGGTGCCGAAGTTCGAAGTCTCCGTGGATTGGCGGGAGTCTGATCCACCGGTGAGTGAGGGACGAAGCTGGGTTGTGCAGTTCCCTCATGATGGTCTGTGGCGGTCGCTCACCGTCTGGATCGCCTCCTCCTGCATCAGGTCCTCCTCCTTCTCCGCCACCGCCTCCTCCAGGTCGGTTCTCTCTCAGCTGTGCGATTTCTCTCATAAGGTCACCCATGAATGTACCCTGGTCTCGGATCTGCCTCTGCATAGTCTCCAGGGACGCTAGCAAGGAATTGTTGATGGCCACTTGGTCTATAATGAACGGAGGATGGTCGTGGTCATCTGGGTGCTCGCCTCTGTCTGCCATTACTGGATTCTCTGAAAATGCAAAAGAGGCCATTTCAGGTGCTGTTGAATGAGCTGAACTCTGTGATGCACTGAATTCTGACACAATCGGACTGAGGGAAGGAGAATGGGAAGGGTGGTCGAGGGGGAACAGGGTGGATGTAAACTCAGGCTCGGAGAGCGGACTCTCTGAGGCATTCCTAGATGAGTAAGGAGGAGTGCTAGATAGCGGTGCCGACAAGGTCGGCCTAAGAGATCTCCGTCCCATCATCTTGATTCTTCGGGAAGATCAGGATAAGTGCAAGAAAAGAAGAAGATGAGATGCAACAAAATTGTGCACAATTGTGCGGTGTTTTTGATCTTGACCTAAATAAATCTAACAATCAAACGCAAAGCGAGGGTAAGTTCACCAACTCAACTCGTGAAGCCGTGAAGGATCGGCTTTTATCTTGTCAGTTTTAGCTTGTTTTCAGGTATTTGTCTTTTCACGAGTCCTTAGAGCGCTACGCCTATAGGAGCGAGAGTACTGCCAGGAAAGTGTCCCCGTACTTGTCCTCCTCCTGTGTAACCTGTAACTTGCGCTTTTTGAGGTCCTTGTAACCCTTCCTGGATCCCTACTCAGCCAAAGAAATAGAGGGAGGAAGCCGATAGGCGAAACCGATACTTCGGACCTCGCTCGCAACGGAATCACCCGTGAGCGTACAAGGTCCTACTCGGACGCAGCCGGTGAGACAGACACACCCGTGAAGGCGTGGCCTAAGCTCGGTACTTCGGACAAGGTCGGTGCTCTCACAATAGAGAGTCACCAATGGCGACCAAGTCCTACTCGACTACGTACGATAGTAGCGCCAATACTTCGGAAATCCAGGCGATACACAAGGCAGCCACAAGTTGGGTTTTGGGCTCTAATCCTTACGAAGCGCTCACCTCACTTGGAAGGAAACCTTCCCATGCAACCTGAAGACAAGTGAGGGTATTACTCTCCCCAAGCAATGAATCCAATTACCAATTTTATTTTGGTCAAGTTTTCTTTAGCAGTCCCTTTTTTAATTTTTTTGGTGTTATCGCTTCTTTTGAGTCAATTCAAACAAGCGCCTAACGGTTTTGTATTTTTCTTTTTCCTACTTTGTTCCAAAAACAGAGGGAGAATAGAGTCGGAAAAGCCGTGCAAGTCGACACCAAGGTGGAAATCTCACCTTTGTGCCTAGATGATGCATGCAAAGTAAGAGGACTTACAACGAATCCCAGCTCTCTCCATGCGGGATGCAAAGCAGAATTTTTAAACCTAAGCTATATGGCGAAATGCAAGCGGAAATCGTCCTAGAACAGGCAGCTGCTAGCGTGAAGAACCACAAGCTAACTAATAACTCCTAATCCGAGTGTCCGGTCTAGGCTCACCCCTCCTCTGTCCAACACATTTGGGGTAGGAGAAAGCGCTTGTTCGGGTGTGAGCTCGCGGCGCGTGGATTTGGAAGCTACTAGCTAACTGTTTAATTAGTCTAAGTCCAAATACGATTCTATAGGAGCATGCAAATATAATTAGGTGTTTGGACCTATTCTAATCGAGTCAAGCAGACCTAGAACTAAGAGCTCAATCCACAAAAGAAAGTGAAAAATGAAAACAAAACCGGAAAATGACGGCGATAAAAACGCGATAAAAATCCGCGGTGAGCCCCCGGGTGCACAAACACCCGGAAATTAGGCCCGAATGTCTAAGTGTCCAAGTCCAAGTGTACCTGTATTATTACAAATCAAATGAATCACTCTCTCACCAAAAATAAATGAAAACTAATCTATTCACTCTCTCTCTCACTCCTTGCTCTCTCCTGCCGGCTTGGCTAAAGAACAGCCGGCTCCGCTTCCCAAGGATGCGTCGGGTCACCTAGGCGATCCGCCTCGCTCCGCGGTCCCTCGCAAGAAGACAAAGAAGAGTGGTCAGATAGCTCAACAAGATATATCAAAATGTAAGAGATGAAAAATGCTATGATAACAATCACACAATCAATCAAACAAAATATGAACTACTCGCTGTTGCTCCCCGGCAACGGCGCCATTTGATAACCACGAAATTGAGAGCGGTCGTATTGATTCACAAGGCGAATCAACAGTCGATGTCTTGACCACTACAAAATCCCGTAATTAATCAACAATTAACCCACACTAAGATCAATGAATTAGAACTAATGCGGAGTTAAAATTTATTTTTAACTCTACATAAAAGATGTATAGGTGCAAGTATGTAGAGAGTTCGAACACAGGGAACAAGCAGGGTAGTTCAAGCAAAAATGCTAAAGTGTGTGTGTGATGTGTGGAGTGTCTACACTAAGCAAACAAGCAAATGAATTTTTGTGGGTTTTTAATTTTTAATTTTTTTTTATTTAATTTTTAATTTTGTATTTTGATTTTTAATTTTCTGATTTTTATATTATATATGATATATTTTTTTTTCTTTTTCAATATTGGAGAATAAAGACAATATAATAAAAAGCAAGCTAAAATATTTATAAAATGGTGCAAAAATAACCACAAATTCAGAAATAAAATGTTTTTGGTATTTTTATAATTTTCTACTGTTTTTGAGATTTTTGGGGGTTTTTCAAGGTGTTTTTGATATTTTTAAATATTGAAATAAAGCAAAACAGTGGAAATAATGCTGGCTGTGATAAATATGGGAATTAAAAATACCAACCAGTAGCTAAAAATTTTCACACTATTTTTCAAATAAAAAGGACAAAATAAGGAACAAACAGAAACTGAGTTTTTAATTTTTGGAGTTTTCTACTGTTTTATATATTTTTTTGAAGTTTTTGAGTGTTTTTAAATTTTTAGTGTTTTTCTTTTGATATTTTTAATGATTTTTGGACTGACACTAAAATAGAATAAAATAGACACTAGGTAATTTTTTTGAAATTTTTAGAGGTGTTTTAATATTTTTTGGTATTTTCTAAGCTAGACAGTGAATAAAAACCATGTTTTTGATTTTTAATAAATATAAAAATAAAATAAAATCAAAAACTAAATTGATAGCGTGAAAGTACACGTGTCCAGATACTTAAGTCTATTTTTGTGGAATTTTTGGACTCAAAATGATGGATCAAATAAATACAACAAGCATCCAAACATTAAACAGTCCTAGCAGGGGTATATTTGCAATATCTAAAACATCCAGGGGCATACATGCAATTTTCCACAAAACTTTACACTGAATATTCAATTTTTAATACCAAAAAGCAATTACAAAAGCCACCTGGGCCTCTTAGAAATTTTCCCACCAGGGCGCGTGACTTGCACGCGCCTGTGAAGGACTGAAATGTAATTTGTTGAAACCCTGGGGGCCTACTTGCAAAATCACCAAAAAGTTTACACTTAATACGAAAGTTTCAGGACTCAAACGAAATACACAAAAGACCGAGGGTATCCTTGCAAAATGCCCACCCCCTCACGTGTACAGGTCACGTGAGGTTACGTGGCGAAGGATCTAAGTGCAAATAAGCAAAGTTCAGGGGTCTCTCTGCAAATATTACAAAATTTTTACACTACAGACAAAAGTTTGAGTACTAAATATTAAATACAAAAATTACGAGGGTTGGGATGCAAAATACCCTCGCTCGGGCGCTCCGCAGGTGACGCGTGGCGCGCATCCAACGGCTGGCGGCGATGGGCGATCCAGCGGCGGCGAGCGGGCCACTTATCCACGTGGCAGCACGAGAACGGCCGATGACGGTTGGGTCGTGCGGCTGCGATTAGAACTCCCCCGATGATCGGACGGTGGGCGCGTGGGGGGATCTAACGGCTCCTGTGCGATCTGGGGGCTCCTCGTTGATCCGACGGTCCCGGAGGCAGAGGGAAGAACACGGAGGAGCGCCGGTTGGGCGAACTTCTCCGAGCTCCTCCGTCCGGCCACGGCGACAATCAAGCTTGCAAAGTGGTCGAGGATGCTCTTGCAGGTGTCGGCTGACGTCTGGAAGCCTCAAAAGCCACCGGCGTTCGCCGGTGCTCTCGCACGGAGGTGGCGGAGCTGCAAGGCCCCAGGTGCTCCGGCGAGAGAGCAAAATCGCTCCAGATGCTTCGATGGGCCTCAGTACCTACACCAAAAAGTTAGGGAGGTCGAGGGCAAAATGCCTCGACCTCGGGTGGCTCTCGAAATGGAAGGAAAAGCGATATAGGGGCTCGCCGGAGTTGCGCTCCTGCGAGGTGATCGATGGAATGATGCGCTGATGGGTTAATCGAGGGATTACGGGCGAAATGATCCTAACATTAACATGACTACGATGGGGATAAAAATGGGGATGGTGGCAGCCTCGATGGCCAAGGACCAGAGGGTGAATACCTCACAGGGACACCCGCCGGAGGTGGTGGTGGAACGCGCTCAGCTCGCGTGACTCCGACTCCTCGAAGGTGCAGACCTGGAGCTGTCACCTCCACGGTGCTGGAGCGACTCCAAGGGGGAAGAGAGCTGGATGAATTGCGGTTCAAATTCAAAAGAAGGTCAAGGTGGAGCTTAAGTATGGTTGACGATGGGGGTTGAAAGAACGAGGCGGCTAGCTCGATTCAGAGGCTCTCAGCCCAAGAAGATCCTTGGGCGAGCAAGATGGGTAGTAGGGGAAAAAGTTTGCAGAAGGACTCGAGCTCAAAGGATGAAAGAACGCGCCTCGAAAAATTGGTGAACATGGGGTCAAAGATGGGTCTCACAAAGGCTACAGGGTGTAGGTCAGACTGTTGACCAAGGTCAACAGTCCTGGCCTCCTGGTTGGTCCACGTGGACCAACCAGGAAAAACCCTGGAAAAACATTTTATTAATTAAATTAAAAATAATAAATGGCCGAATTAATTAAAAGTTATAAAATAAAAAATGCTTAGAATTTTATGTAGTATTTTATTTTGATTTTTAATTATTTTTAGGAGTTATATTTTTACAAGTCACCTTTTTAACCCTATATAGGTATAATACCTATGTATTTTAGTATTTTATTTTTATTTAGGTATTTTATTTTTATTATTTTTATTTAGTATTTTATAAAATTATAGAATACTTTTATTTACTCAAATACATTTTTATTTTATTTTTCTGATTTATTTTGTATATTAAATAAAATACAAGTATGTTCTATACAGGTATAAGTATGTGCAATATGCCTATGTATTCTTTATATAGGTATTTTTATTTTTATTTTTCTTTGCATTTTATTTCAATTTTAATGAACATATGTATTATAAGTAATATTCACAAAATTATAAAAATATAAAAATGAATAAATAATGAATAAAGAATAAATTGAATATTTTATTCAGTACAAGTATACAACAGGGGTCCAAAACTCAACTTTCAAACCGTAGCTCTGCCAAATGCGAAACCACCGCCATTGGATAGATTATTTTATTCTATATACAATTAAAGGTGAGTTTGCTACATTTGGAGGTGTCAGTTGTGAGATACGGGTCTGGAAAGTTGGGATTTTGGATTCTTATTCAGACCATATCTTTTTGTCTGTACATGATTTTTATGTGAAATCAATTTTGTATTTTTCTTTATGAAATTATCTACAACTTTCATGCACAAAGTTTCTTTATTTGATGTATAAAAAGTGGAACCAAAGATAGGTCCCAAAATGAATAAAGAATGAACAGGAAGTATAGGTATTATATCTGTGTTTCTGACCTTATCTCCCCCTACTTTATTCCTTGTCGACCTATTCATCAAGATGTCTAGGTCTCGGGGGTTTTGGGTCATAAAATATTTACAATATTTTATTCTTTTTCTTTTCTTTATTTATTCTATAATTTTGGCCTTAATTACAGTAATTTATACACTGTTTGGATGCACATGCATGAATGCTAAGATGCTTGATTTAAGGCTATTTACAGGTATTTGCTAGGGTTTTTGGTGCCAAAATGATAGAATAAAGATGATGAAATGTGGATTCATCACCTATACGTGGTGATCCAAGCCTCGCTGACCTTCTGTGATGAAACTTCGATTGGCTCCCTTCTCCAGTAAGGTAGAGCCCTAGTTTTAGCCCTTTTTATGTACCTAGGACTTAGATTAGAGTAGTTTAGCTTTTAATATCTATAAAAATCACATTTTATTTCGTGAAATTTGAAATTCATAGTTCATCGGAGCTGAGCTTCGGCAACTGTTTCTACTATACCTTGATGTTCTCCGACCATTAGATCACCCCCCTCTTCATTCCCCTTCGCTTCAGCTACATCCCAGGACTCTCCAGCCCCCTCGATCTTTCTCAGATCGAGGTATTAGCTCTCCACCTCCGCCACCTCATCGGAGAGCTCCACCTGACTCCACATGCACCCATTTCCACCCTGATAGGACCCCCAGACCCCCCCTCCCCCCCCTTTTGTGTGTTGTGCTTTTGTGTGTTTACATTTCTGCAGGTTCTGGAGGGCCAAAGACCTTGTTCGGGTCGAATGTTGTCAAAGAGGAGGTTCCGGGAGCCTCAATCCTTCTCCGACCTCGGGAGCTCACCAGTGACCTTCCTGCCCTTGCCTGAGCCCACCAACTGACACGCAAGACCAATTTCTCCAGTTTTTGGATGCCTCCTCATGTGTCTTTTCATCATGATTCTAGTTCCATTTTATAGCTCGTTTCTTCCTCAATCATGCCCAAACCTTTAATGCCATCATATCCCTCACGTGAGCTATAGGGAGATGGTTGAAACCACCTCCTTGCAACCACTTGGAGAGGGATCAAAACCCATCTCCAGTCAACCACACACCTATCCACCCTTTGAGTGAGTTCCTTCGAGCCATCTCTGAACTTCTGTGACAGAGAAAGTGAACAAGAGCGAGCGAAGAAGGAATTTCAACTCCGATGAGATCCTTAGCATCTCGGCCAAGTCGCAACTACTCATCTTTGCTAATGCTTGAGCTCATCACATCACTAGGAATTGAGCGAAGACCAGAGGTTTTTAGACCTCATCCATAGGCATCGAATCATCTCTGATTCCCTTCTCCATCTCCATTCTGATCACTCAAACATCTTCAGCATTGCATCCCGTCACTCGGTGCCACCTTCCTCTTCTCCAAACCTCTTCAATCTCGATTCGTTTTACTTCCTTGCAGGGAAGTGAACCCATTATGGCTCCATATCTGACCACCTTAATCGCCCTCCATTCACCATCATTATATCCCAATGCAGGAAGGGGTGCTCCTAGGTGTGTGTGTGTGTGTAGGGGGTGTGTTTGTTCTAGAGAATGGATTCCTCGTGTCAGAGGGTGTGGACACACTTGCACGAATTCGAGGGAAGGCTACAAGGAGCTTTGGTTATCATCCTAACACATGCAGGTATGCAAAGGCCTTAATGGTCAAAAATTCACAAGCCTTGTTGATTTCCTTCTCCACCTCTGACAAGGCTAAGTTATTCTGATCTCCTTTTCTTTTAAATTATGCTCGTACCTACATGTCGAGTTCTATTAGGAAGGAAAGAAAAAATAATTAACATAATGGGTATAACTATTAATGATGCAAGAAGGTAAGGTTAGAATTATTATTGCAAAGAAGTAAGGGTAAAATCGTAACTGAGCAATCTTGGAGGATAAGTCTAAACATCTCAATTATTTATGGACCTTACTAAAAAAATGTTGGACTAATATCTAGACCATTATCTTTAATCGAACATATGTCTTTGACCTTACTCATCTGGATGATGAAATTAATTTTTAGTCAATCTGTTGTCTTCTTTGGTACTTGAGGGAATGGATACTACATTATTTAAACCAACATTGATAGATATCTAGCTAGGTGATAAGATAACGAAGAAACCAAAGTTTTTGAACATGTTAATGTAACAATGCAAGGTATTTAATTTTCTATGGCTTTTGATGACGCAGAATCTACATTATGATTTTTTCATTCATCAATAGTTCTAAGATGACCTTTTCTGGTGAAAACAAGGTCACGATCGGGTGAAGACATTTGCTTTGATATAGATGGTGAGATCATTTCTATGTGTGTGAATTTAAATCATAAATGATCCAGTACTAAGGATGTGGCATGTGATAAGATTGTGATGAAAAATAAGGTTGAATCCAAATCAAATCAAGATGTCACACATGTGTAGAAAATAAAGGAGACCTTTAGGATTAGGAAGAATGCAAACTCTCAAACATGAGATAGCATGACCTCTTAAATTGAATAGAACACCTCTTACCTTTGTAAAGTAAATCAAGTCTAGAGATGGCACTTGGTCCTGTACCCTTGATTCTAAGTCGGAAGTCCTCCTTATTGATGCTTGTAAGGATGAGTTTCCTGCCTATCCCGCCCTGACCTCCACTTGCATATATTCAACTTCGGTCATGATAATCACTTCTATGCCACCCACGATTTCCTCCCATTCAACTCCATCTAACTCTTACCACTCCTACTTCGCACCATACCCACCAATCAGTTATTCAAACCATCCCACTTGTTGGACATGTGAGTCCACGATGAGACAATATACAATAAAAGTTATTGCATGTCATTCCTTAATCTGAAATGAAGAATAATTAATTTGCATAATAGGTCCCTTATTACATTTAGGGTTATATACCGTGGTCATCCTAATATCATACAATTATTGATTCAAAGGTCAGTTCTTAGAGGCTATTGCAGGGTTGAATGTCTAAATAGTTAGATTGAGGACTAACCCGCACTGTCAAGTGATTATCAAGAAAGGATGTCCATCTTAAGAAAGAAATTATAATTCTTACTCTAACGGCAGACATCCTACCGACCTCTTGGTGTAGGTCCTCTCATAGGAATAGAGGTTCTGGGCTGTTTGATTAGCTAAGTCAAAGAGTTGACTTTGTGAGATTGAGACAACTAAGACCTATGTCGTCTGTTGTCATGTATAAGCACACAACCTCTGATCGGAGATGGATGTATTACTATATGTCTAAGTATGTACATTAGATAGACCATTAGATTGATGACCTAATCAAGATCTATACATTAGCAAGCTGGTGTGCATACGAGGGCATATGAGTAATACGATCTCTCAAAGGGATCATACAGGTTCACTACTGAACCAAAATGCAAGAGCTCACTTGTGAGATATTGGTATAAACCAAATTCCAATATTGGTCATCTTATTTTGGAAACAAGACATGATTTGAAGGTATGATATATATTTTTTGGAAAGCATTTGATCGATACCAACTCCAAATGATCGAGTGAGAAAGTCAATAATAAAACTTGAAGAAGACTGTCCAAATAAAATCAAAACTTCGAGTTAGTCATAGTCTTCCATCTTACATGATGTACGGGTATTGGGAATACATGAGGGAGATGTGATCTTAATCGATTGTATAACCATGACACTTCTATTTTGAGGGAGTGATGAAACAGGTTTGGATTTTAGTGAGTCCACTCAGTAGACTAGTTATCTAATCTTGGTCTAAATAGTGGACATTGATCTGAATATGATTATGATGTAATTAGAAGATTTGATAAGTTGTCTGACTTGATCATACATCTTTGAGAGGTCTTCTATATCTAGATATGAGATTAGATCTCACTATCCAAGTCACTAAACATGGAATGTACAATCTACTTGCCCCCATCTCCAAGTGTCCACGGAGAAGGCATGGTGTCCATGAAAGAGTTCAAGAATAGTTCTATTATTGATAATATCTTTTAATGATTAAATAGGATTAATTGATCATTAATAATGTTTATGTGATTCACATTATTTGGACATTGATGAATCCATGATTCAACATCTTTATTCTTTTATTTTATCTAAAATCCTTGGTAAAATACTTGTATATGTTCATTAGTTCTTATTATCTATCATTCTTCATTGATTTGCTAGTATTCTATATCCATCATTCTTTTTGACCAAAACAAATGAATAAAGAAAAAAGAAAAAGAAAAGAAATAAAGAAGGATGTATTATTGAAATAAATGCCGAGTGACCCGAACCCCGAGAGAAGCTCAAGAATTGACCTGATCGACCTGTAATAAATTAGGGGGAGATAAGGTCCATAACTTGAAAAAAGAAAATGCCACTTGTACATATTCATCATTTACCACTTGTACATATTTTCACCTATTTTATTCATCAAATAAAAATAGTTCCTTCTTGAAAGTTGTGTCTAAATATATATATATATATATTGATTTATAAAAATATCAAAAAAATTATTTAACTAATAAATAAATAATTACAACAAACCTAAAAAGCCTAAAAGTCCAACTTCGCATGTCCATAACTATTTATAGAAAAATTCAAATTGACCAAACTCACTTTTAAACTTCATTTTTAACTAATATTGTTTATTAAAAATACCAAAAAATCATAGAATAAATCATGCGAGTTTTAGCATTTGGACCCCTTTGTCTATATGTACTATATGTATATAAAAAATCGTTATTTTCTATTCAATTATTCCTATCTCTAATTAATTTATTTTTTTCAAATGGTCATAAAAATCACTAAAAATATAAAATTATAAATTAAAAATAAATGTGAATAGATATCAATAAATCTTAAAATCTAAAAGCCATAAGGCCTAATTTCCGAACCTCATAATCCCGTTGTATAAACTCTGATTTGGATGTACTCACTTTCAAAGTTTGTTTTGTAAAATTATCTATCCAATAAGACTAGTTTCACTAAAATTTGAGTTAATATGCAAAAAGTAGATTTTGGGACATTTGTACATATGTATATATTATATATATTTTTATTTATTTTTCCTTGTATATTTGTGCATATATTGTATTTTTAGATGTTTTGTATATATTTATTTTATTTATATAAAATGGAAATTAAAATAACAAAATAAAGAATCAAAAATAAAACAATGTATTTATTATATAGGTATAATATACATATCTTGTATATACTCTTATTTATTTGTACTATTAAATAAACTTTTAAAAATAAAATAAAAATATATTTAAAATCCTAATTTATTCTATAAATAAATTATTAAATTATGTAATTGTTTAAAAAAATAATTTATTAAAATTTCATTTCTTGTATATATACGTATTTTATACCTATCAATAAAGGTTTTTTTTAATTTTATCTTATTTAATTAATTTTATTTAATTTATTAAAAATCAACATAAATTTTTTTAAATTATTATCATTATATATTTTAAAAAATTATTTTAATTTATTTAATTCCCTGAATTCCTATTGGTCAGTTCCATTTTGTTGACTTCCAGTCAACTACCCCCCTCCAGCCTTGACCCGACTACCTAGCAGACTCGTCTCCATCTCCCAATTCTCCAACACGTGTCTTTGATCTGATCAACTCGATTTCTTTGCCCATATATTTTCCATATATTTGTGATTTTCACACGATTAAAATTTGCCCTAAATTGCATCGTTTCACGTAAAAAAATCGTTTGAATTTCGATCTTTATCACGCCCTTTATAAGATCCATATTTGGAATTTTTCATCCATCTGCCATTCTCCTCTCGTTTTCCTCTGTGAGATCTGGTGAGAGAGTGTGAGAGTGACAGCTACATTACCATCCACCATCGAGCGAGGTTGAGAGCGAGAGGGAGGCGCAATCAGCCATTGGCATGGGGCAGCTCTGCCGTGCACTCAACCTCCAGGACCATCGCATGTTGAGGTCATCACCTGGAGCTCATTTGAGCTCCTTCCCCAGGCAAATTCTTCCATTCGCATTCTCCATATCATCATAGATCCCTTCCTCCTTCTATTTTCTATACCTTCTTCTTTGTCCCCTGACGTAGATCCAATCTGAAACCTTCCATCGATTCTATTCATCAGTCCAACATCAATCATTTCTCCACGATTCTCTCGCAGTCTAAACCCCTCGAATCTGCAGGGCCTGAGATTCATCCTCTTCTTCCATTACACCTGAGGATGCTCACCCCATTCCATTATCATAAGATCGAAATCTGAGTCTGAAGATATTACACTTGTGGTTTGTGGGCATTGAATTGATAGATTCATCCTATTCTTTTAATTTGTGATCTGATTCTAGTCGAATCAAGATAGTGTCGATCTCCAGCAGGTCCTGAGCATTAGATCAGATGTGCATTAGGAACTTCACCATGCAAAGAAAATCCACCTGGGATCGCATGAAGCACATTTGAATCCTCTCTGATCGAGCCTCCAAACGAGAGTCTTCGTCGAGTAGCACGAAGTATCCTCATACCTTGGATGAAGAACATCGCCTCATTCAGAATCGTGCAGAGCCAAGCGTAGCACCTGGAAGAGCCTTCATCGTTAGCAGTGAGCACTTAGGGATTTGGAGAATCGAACAGACCTGCATATCTGAAGCACATCATCCGATCAGGAATTGCTGACTCCGTCTCGAAGAATCTTGATGCCTACAACTGAATCGCCAATCGCGAACTCCGCCTCTGATCGCCATAGATCCATTTGATCGAGGTATAAATTGCCTCAAGATTGATTTGGGGAAGAACAGAGGCTTCACCCAGAATCAACAGCATCCACTCGATCTTTATCGATCAAACAAACCCGATTGAGACATGCATCCACTTCCACAGCTGGCCATGTGTTGGCGCCAGGAAAGCCCTTAGCCCGCCACCTAAGAAGTTACATATGCCTCACGTGCACGTGACTATTTTTGGGTAAATTACCGAAATCCCCCTTATTTTATGTAATTGTGAACCAATACAAGTTGCTTGCTATCACGTGCACGCACGTGCTTTATTATGAAATTGTGCAAATTATCCTGTAATAATTTTTCTATTATGATTTACATACAAACTTTGTAGAAATTACACTAAAGTCCATGTTTATCTGCATTTGATCTTCTTGTCTTTATTGCTTAAATTAAATAATTTCATTGATCTAAAAAATCATAAAATGATGTATTATCTCCTGCTTAGTTGTTCTATCTGGAGTAACTTTGGTTTTGTAATTGAAATTGATTTCTTATTTTTAATAACTCAAAAATTACCTAAATTTGTCCCGTTTGTATTAGAAGAACTAAAAAATGAAAAATGTGTTAAAATGTCCAAAAAATGTTGTAGGTGTATTTGGAAATATTTTAATTTCTATCTAAAATTGATTTGAAAACTCTTTGTAAAAACCACAAAATTGAAAAACATTGAAAAACTTAAAAAATATAAAATCATTAAAAAATGTGTTTCTGGACTTGATTTGAAGCTTAATAAAAATTCTTTTTGAGAAAACTAGTTTCCAGTCATTTTTTTCTATTTTATATTAAAAAACCCAAAAACATTTGCTTGGTATTCAATTTGCTTTATCTCATGTTTTTAATTAATTTTAAAATTCTAAAAAAACTGAAAATCTTTGAAAAACTACAAAAATAGTAAATATATGTATCAAAAATACAAAAATATTTTTATTCAAACTTTCTGGCTATTTTTACAATATTTGAAAAATAAAAAAGAGAGATGGATCCTTCCTTTTGTGTTTTCTTTATTCACTCTATTTGGAAAATTGAAATATAAAAATTTCTAAAATTAAAAATCATTAGAATTTTGAAAATCAAAAAACATAAAAAATATATTTAAACTAAAATTTCAAAAAAATATAAAAAGATAAAAATTCACAAAAACCAATAGTAGTTTCCTTTGAGTTTCCTTTTTCCTTTCTTTGATTTTTTTCTTTGAATTGAATCACCCTCGTTTAATAATAGTTGTCTCCTTGTGTTTGACCTGGGAGCTATACCAGGTTAATAATAAAATAGCAAGTCTACTTTTCTTTTATTCCTTTTTTTTGTTGAATAATTTGTTTGATTGATTCAGGTTTCATTTTGGGTAACAATGGCATATTCGCTTCATTTATCACTAAATAGTTAAAAACCTATTAGTGAAATCACGATCATCAGACATGTATACATAGGCACCTAATATAATTAAATTGGATTTAATGATTATAGATATAACTAATATGGATATCACTATCCACGATAATCATGGACATAGTGGATGTGATCTATAATATCATAGAGAGAGTTAATTATGAATAGGATTCATAATTTAAATAATAATGTGAATTGGTTTCACATTGAGTAATTAAAGGTAAATATGATTTATATTTAGTTTTGGATAGATGAATATGATTCATAATTATCAATTATTTGTTGCAATTATCTCAAATAATTTTCAAATTATTTGGTGGTATTTTGTTGATAAATAATTCTATGAATAAAAAATTAACGTAATAATATTACATTAGAGGAGATTGGAGAGAGAAAATCTATCTCCAATCCACATGGTAGACGTCCACCCTCCAAATAAGGAAGGAGGATATCTTCTTTCCTCATTATTGGAAGGTGGCTCTCTTCTTTCCTCTTTATTCATGAGGATGGGATTTATTTTGAGATTAAATTTTAGAGCAATGGATTAATAAATAATTTATTAATTTTAAATTATATTTACTTGAAGCACACGTGAAATCATTTAATCTCATTTATTTGATCAATAATTAGGAGTGCATCTTCACCATCCATTTTGCATAAAAATAAGGCTAACCTTAGCATTTTCTTAACACACAATTAAGTTGAAGTAATTGTTGCAACAACTCTCTCTCTCTCTCTACACATACACATACATGCGCGTGTGTCATCTCCCACTCTCAACTCCTTGTGGTCATCCACCAAGGTGTTGTTGAGAGTGTAATCGTCATTGCGTTGTCGTTTTGCTAACGAACTAATCACTCATGGTTCTTTATCTTCTTCATACCTCGTGTAAGTGAACGAGACATCAGTTTTCGTGAGACAAAATCAAGAGGTTCCCTGCTCGGATGACCGCATTGGATTGTGGGAAGCACGCGTCTCATACACATGTCTACAAGTGCTCTCTATATCGGATTGTACTTGAGACAGGAGGTCTCTTATCTTAGAAACGCATGGATCGCGATCACGCTTCAAGAGGCAATCCTATTACTCATGTGATTTTGATGAAATAACTGAGAATTGTTTTCATGTCATTTAGTTTCATCGAAAATTTTTTGTATTCCCGCTGCCCTAGATCGTATGCGATACGATCTCCACATTCATGTGATGCACGAGACGTAATCCCTCGCCTTCACCATCATTACCTGCACATATCCTAGTCTTCGCCTCTGTTGACATTCTACTAGCACTTGTCACTTTTGACACGTTGTCCCTACATAAAATAGACTTCAATCTCAGTAATTTTAGGCTCCTTGAAATACTGATTGAATCTATCATTCTTAAGAAAATCTCTATCTATTGGTCATCTCATTAAAACTTTCAATTCTTGATCTGATAGAATGTGCAAATGGGTTGATGGTATAGATAGAGGCACCCTACCCCATTCACCCTACTGGACATGCTCCGTGTAAGAGGAAATTTTCTTTCTTCTTCTCTAATTTTGTCTCTTATTTTCAATTTCTTCTTTTGATTTGTGCCCTTTTTGTAGACTTCCGTTAATCTCTTTTTCCACTCCTAGGTGCTAACCAAGTCCTCACGAGGCTTAGTAACATGTAAGTATGAGGTTCTTATATAAAATCAACTCAAATTAATATTAATAAAAATCTACGTAAAAAATTCTCTTTTTTCACTCTTTGTTTTTTTGAGTAGCCAACACATTCAAATGGAATTATCCATTAATGGTACATTACTACCATGTGGACATGGTTCTTCTTAAGCATGGGAGAGGGGGTTAGGCTTCGAAGGAACTCCTCATCTTTTCTACACTTTATGTCATATATGTATAGCTGCCCCATGTATGTTACTTGTTCTTATATACTTATCAGAAAAATACTAAAAACTTTGAAAGAAAGTATAACTTATAAAAAGTTCAAAATATAAAAAATTTGTATACACTAAAAAAATGCATGTAAAAAATACACAAGAATAGATGTATAGTTGAAAATACATGTGTAGAGAAATGAGCAAACAAAAAATATTAACAAAAGAAAATCTTAAAATAGAAGAATATATACAAAACTCATATTATAAAATGGGAAAAGGGTAGTTACACCTGGACGCAGCCAATTAACTACACCTTGCTATTTTTTATTGGTTTTTTATTTTTTAAGGAAATCTATGGAGATTTACTTAGTTTATTGAGTGGAATATGTGTTTCAAATTTCATGCAAAACAAACATTCTCCCATCTAGATAGTGTCAATTTCAACAATCCTAAAACGGTTAAAATGTGATAGTCTTGATGGATATGATAGAAGTGTTGAATTTAGTTGAATTTGACATGAGACCATGGTGATATATGGTGATTTAAATCTCCCTATGTTTCATTTCAAAAACACGAAGAATCAATGAAAAAAAAGGTCGGGTGCAGTTAATTGGCTACATCCCGGGTGCAGCTTCCCCAACCCCCTATAAAAATTATATTATATAAGTTTTCAAAAACGTTAGCATATATAAAAGCACCCAAAAAATGCTAATTGCACAAATTAAAAAAAAAAGACATTTACCCCACGAACCCTATAGACATTATATATTATCTTATCAACCTTTGAAAAAAAACATAATTCGCCCCTCGACCCCGCAAACTTGCAAACTCTTACCACATCAACCATGTGATTAATCTGTTTGAAACTTGTGGAGTTTCTTGAGGTAATTTACAGGGTCGATGGGGTAGTTACATTGTGCAAAAAGTCGTAGAGATAATTTACAAAGTTTATGGGGTTCGTGAGGTAAATATTCCATTTAAAAGAGATATTTACACCCATAATCTTGAGTAGCTTTGTATTTACAGACATAACCTCATGGTTATGGCACTATAAAAAAACAAGTTGTGACTACAGAATTATGCCCACGGATGTGGGGCTTGTGGTCACAGAATTGGGCTCTGACCACAGCACGTCATGACCAGTAGCCGTAGCTACAAGTCTCGTCGCGAGAGTTCTCTAACCACAATATGTCGTGGCCACTACAAGTTACCATAAAACTTGTCGTGGCCACAGCTCTTGCATGAAGAATTTGCCCACGGAATTGTAGCTACGAGAAATTAGTGACCACGGAATTATCGTGGCCACAAGTTTCCGTAGCCACAGTCCATGGCCACAACTCATTTTTCTTGTAGTGTGGGTGTGAGACAGTGTAGCTACTCAAGGTTTCTCGTGTAATTCATGATTATCAAGGGTTATGTAAGTAAATACAAAAATACAAAAATACTGAAAATTATGGGTGAGAAGTTCAAAAAATCAATTAAAATTGAACAATAGAAAAAATCAGATATCTTCTCAATATAAAACCTCTTTTCCTTATGAGAATTCGGAATGAACTTAGGTATAAAACTCAAAGAATAGAGTTTGATCTTACCATCCTTTTTACAATACATGAAGGGGGAGGAGTGGACTAACTCAATTTTTATGAAATCGCTAATTAGATTGTTTGTCATTATCCATCTATGTAATTCTTTGAGGATTCATCACGCATGAGATCTTGTATCCTTCATGTCTTAGACTCTATTCTCCTAGTTTTGTAATCTTTAATTGGAATTCGGCTCATGTGTTTAACAAGATTGTCTTGAACATGCGTACTACTCTTTGATGATTGATCTACTTCGAATGGTTGTGACCTACACATGGTATATGCATGGATGCTTTGCCATGATGGTAAATATCTAGAATATGATGACTACATATCCCAGCATATTCCTAACATTATCCATAGGAGTGAGACATCTAATAGTACCAACATTTTTTGAAGGGATCAAATTTGTTAGCAACTTATCCATGTACAAATTCACACAAAAGTATTATTGTTCAAGTCTATACATATTACACGAATTTTTTTTGATAAGTATGTCGCTGTATTCCAAACGAAAAGAAACAAGTAAAAAAAACGTCATTCACAACTGTGGAAGACATAGTGGAATGAGAAGGGGCTATAGGGACATAATAATCACAGAAGAGGCCCCACGGGGCAAAAACTAGGACCACAAAAGATGAGTAGTCTTGCAGATTGAAGCCATGAGTTGCTCGGCAATGGAAGGCTCCGAGCAGGCAGCAGTCCAACGGAGATTCCTTTCTTTCCAAAGTACCCAGACTCTAATTGCAAGAGTTGTGCAAAGGTTGTCACGAACCGAGGAAGCAGGATGGTTGCTAATCCAGGAAAAAGTCTCACAAAGGGGTAAGGGCGGTGGGGGAGGCAAATTTAGTCCCAGGCACGCGCCAATCCAAACAGTCTAGGCCACCGGGCAACCGAAGAATAAGTGGGAGTGAGACTTCTGATCAGCTCGCAGAGGTAGCAAGAGGACTGGGGGCATATATTGAACCTCGCGAGTCGGCACGTGGTGGGAAGGCGCCCCATGACGGCCCTGTACAGGGTGCAGGAAAATTTAGGGGGTGTACCCTTCACCCGGACGAATGGAGCCCGGGGGGGGGGGGGGGGGGGGGCACCCCTCTAGGCCTTAGGAAGTCAACAGCATCCGAGAAAGAGAACCCCTTTGGGTTGCGCGTCCAAAGGTACGGGGGGTAGCCCTGCTAATAGCGCCCCGAAGTACAGGCTTTAAGTTCGTCAACACCTTCCAACAACGAGAATCCGACCTTGATGGTTGAACCTCCCAGAAGGTGTTAACAGAGAGGTATTTGCGTCGCATGAAAATGGCCCAGATGGAAGTATTCAGAAGTAATGAGTCTCAAGGCCCAGGAAGCCACCATTGCCTTAGAAAGAGTATCCGGGGAAGTAAGGCTGAGACCCCCTTCAGACTTGGGTAGGCAAACAGCAGACCAGAAAATGTCATGCCGATCATGACTCCAGAGGAAATCAGCACAGAGCATGTCAATTCTTCTAGAGGAGCAAGTTGGGATAAGGGTACCAGCAGCCCAGTAAAGGGTAATCCCATGGACAACGGACCTCAGCAATTGGAGGCAGCCGGCAAGCAAAAGAGCCTTAGCTTTCCAGCCACTAAGCAAATCCCTCATCCTGTCCTCCAGGAGCCACGTGTCGGAACTTCTACCATAGCGAGAAGCAAGGGGAATCCCCAAGTAGGAAGTTGGCAAAGACTGTAGTAGAATACCCAATTACAAGGTAGATGCAAAATCATGAGGGTAGTGCATGGGATGAAAGAGCTTGCTCTTCCTAGCATTAAGGTGCAGCAGGAAAATGTCATGGAAAGATGCGAGGAGGTCCTTGACGACCATTAGTGAGCGAGAAGTCCCTTTGCATAAGAAGAGAAGGTCGTCAGCATAGATTAGGTGAGACGGCACGGGGGTACGGCCACACCCCATAGGCCTATGTTGAACGGCATCCGAAGCCAGTTCCACAAGCGATGACAACGATTCCATCCCCGGAGTGAAAAGCAGGGGGCTGAGAGGATCCCCTTGTCTAAGGCCTTGAGATCCATGGAAGAAGCTCTGGGGAGAGCCGTTGACCAGAACAGAGTAGGAAGTAGAGATACAGGTAGCCATCTAGCCGATCCAGGTGTTGCAGAAACCCATACCACGGAGGGCTTGCAGAATGAAGGAGTGTTCCATGGAGCCAAAGGCCTTAATGAGGTCAATCTTCAATCAGGACTTGTTACGGATCGGCTAATGATCGAACCCCCATAAGATCTCCTAGGCAAGCCTAATATTGTCCCCAATGGAGCGGCCCTTGATAAATGTCATCTGGTTTGGGGAGATCTGGTTAGGGAGGACTTCCCCAAGGCGAGCAGAGAGCAGGTTTGCAAAGATTTTGTAAGTGGTGTTGCAACATGAGATGGGGCGATTGTCACCCAAACCCACAGGCGAAGATACCTTAGGGACCAAGGTCAGGAAAGTGTGGTTCACCTGCCTGACCATGCATCCCCCATGGTGAAAGAACTCCAAGGTCGAGCAAATATCATCCTTGACCATAGTCCAATACCATTTAAAGAACCAGGATTTGAACCCATCCGGACCAGGGGCCTTAGAAGAGGGAATGGAGCTCAGAGCCCGCCAGATTTAATACTCTTTAAAAGGTCTAACAAACCACGTGCTTGCGAGGTCGAACAACATATGCTTCGGGGGTAGGGGGTTTCCATGAGAGGTCGTGGCAGAGCAGGACCAAGCAAGGATTCAAAGTGATTAAGCATTTCCATAGTGACATACGTAGGTGCATCAAGGACTTTTTCTTGGGTGTCCAGGAGGGTGTGGATAACATTCTTGGAGACCCATCGTTTGGCAGAGATGTGAAAAAACTTGGTGTTGCAGTCACCGAGCTTTAACCAATTTACACGGCTCTTCTGCTTCCAAGTAGATTCGAGGTCCAAGTCTAGCGACTCCAAGTAAATCTTCACATCAGACTCGAGTTGCGAGAGGAAGGGGTCCAGTATCTCAGCGGAAAGAGCCCCGTTGATGGTCGTTATGAACCTCTACGCGAGGTTGACCTCAGAGAACACTTTTGCATCCTCAGCAACCCAAAATTTGAGGTTAGACTTCACATTTCTGAGTTTTTGAGTTAGGAGAAAAAGCGGGTTACCACTGACTGGGATCTCTCATTTGCTACAAACAACATCGGAGTAACCGGGCCGGCCAACCCAGTAGTCGAAATATCTGAAAGGTTTGGGGCGACTGTTGGAGGGGGCTAACGCAACCGAGAGGAGCATGTGGTTGCTCAAGGCCAGAGCGGAGTAAACAAGCTTTGCATGTGGGAAACAAGATTGCCAAGTGGTGTTGACAAGGGCTCGGTCCAACCTCGCCGTAATCCGAGAGGGCCCGATTGAGGAATTGGACCAAGATCACATATTATCGCATGCTTCTAGGTCAAGCAGTTCACAAAAATCAATGCAGTCATTGAAATCCTTCATATGGTCCTTGTATGGCTCACGCCATATTGCATTCACCAATGATGAGCCAAGGGTCCTGGATATGGCAGTTGTTTTGAGATAGATGGTCCTAGAGCTCCCTACGTTGGGAGGGGCAGTTAGCACCGTAGATTGTTGAAATAGTAATGGTGCATCCACCCTTGTTCGTGCAGGACATGGTGAGGGATTGAGAGTTGATTGTCGTCAGGGAACATCTATAACAGTTTGTTTTCCAAAGAAAGTATATTCTACCCAGCTGGGCGTTGTTATCGAAGAGATCCCATCCCGGCGGGATGAGTTCTGCAAATTTATTTCTGTTATCTGATCTAATCTTTTTCTCAAGTAGGTCAATGATTTCGGCGTTCTTGCAGCGAATGTCATGTAGGAGAGGGCGCAACTTGCTGGGCTTGTTTAGCCCTCGGGTGATACAAACTGTGATAGACATTAAGTACCCTTTGGAGGGGGTTGCATAGGCCCTGGATTCCAAGAAGGAGCCTTAGGCAACCTTTTCTTTTTATGGGAGACAGAAGACCATGCAGGATTATTCACTATTAGGAGCTCTGGAATTGCATCATCCGTTCCATGGGTAGCAACATTTACACTAACAACCTCAGTGAGGGGATTATTCAGATCAATCCCAAGACAATCTGCCCCATCTGAAACATTTTGTGTTGGCTTCTTTGTCGAGGCGATTTTGTGCATTAGGAGGGTTCCCAGGCCAATTGGGAAGGTGGGGAAGGGCTTCCCCAGCACGGCCATCCTCTTCACGACGTGCAAAGGTACTTGATCAAGCTGTTGGGCGACACTGTTGGGGGCAACATTAGGGTCCGAAAGTGATGTGGATGAGGCAGAAGCTCGACTATAACCTGGAGCTAAAATGGAGATGGTCGCTTCAGATCCCGACGATGTAGAGGTGGGGGGAACTACCGCTGGGGGGAGTGAAGAATACAGGAAAAATCCTCAAGCACATCACGAAAGTGTGATGATCGCATCGAATGCGATCGGGAGCGACTAGTCGCACTAGTTGCTCGATGCAGCGGAAATTAAAATTTTCTATGTGACGAAACCACATGATCCAAGAACACTTCTCGGATCATTTCGTCTAAACCACAAACAAGTAATAGGATTACCTCTTGAAGCGTGGTTGCGACCGAGTCTCTAAACAAAGAGACCTCCTGTCTCAAGTCTGATCCGATGGAGGAGACGCTCGTGAGCGCGTGGATGAGACACGTGCTTCTCGTAATCCATGTTGATGATCCAAGCCACGGATCTCCTGATCTCGACAAACGAGATATGACATATTCTTCACGAGCAAGGCACGCTGAAGTAGACGGAGATCCACGAGCAGACGATCGGGCAGCATAACGACGACGCTGCGACGATGGAGGATCTCTCCCGGGCATCCATGGTGGACGGCCACATGAGAGATAGAGAGAATGGGATTGTAGAGAGAAAGAGAGAGAGAGAGAGAGCATTCATCTATGTCGAGTGTCAAGAAGAGCAAGGGGTGCCTCTTCTTATATAGGGTTTTGGGAGTCCATGGATCCCAATCCATGGACAACACACAATCAACGGATGAGATTGATTGTATCCCTTTCAACAGCTAGGATTTTTGTTGGTAAAACACAACAACAAGTGATTTGATTTGAATTAATTCATATTGATAAATCAACATAATTAATTCCAATTTAAATCACATTTGACTAGAGAAGAGATAATGAGAAGACTAAACCAATCCCCTAAAATAAGGGGACGGCTACCATCATCTCATGAGATCTCAATATCTCATGAGATCTCATCATCTCATGATTATATCATGATCTCTTGGCGATAGTATTTTTACCAAAAAAATAATTCCAAATTATCTTATGGAAAATATCAGCCATGCCATTGAAATTACGTGAATCTCATTCACAACCCAAAACTAAATGTAATTATATTTTCAATTAATCATTCAATGTGAATCCCATTCACATTAATAATTAATCAACAAATATAAAACACAATAAGGCTCTCTCTTATATATTATAAATCACATTTATAATATATATGATTAATATGGATAGTTATCTATATTATTCATATCCATGATAATTAAATCACATTTAATCATCTTGAATCTCTTTTCTCATGTGCCCAAATAACATGAATCACATTCACATTATTCATATCTTTAATAATTAAATCACATTTAATTATCTCAGTTAACTCTCCTTATAATATGAATCAAATTCATATTATCCATGATAATTAAATCACATTTAATTATCAATTTTCTCGATGCTTGGGTACATATATCGACAATGAAATTATCCGTGAACTCTTTCAAGGTAATGCGCTTTCTCCGCGGATACTTGGAGATAAGGATATGGTGATTGTATTGTTCCACGTATAGTGACTTGGATATTCAGATCACATCTCAAATCCAGATCTTGGGCCTCCCACAGACGCTTGATTAAATCAAGACCGCAAATCTAATCTTCTCATTGCATCTGAATCTCATTCAGATCAATGTCCAACATTTAAACCAAAATCAGATTACTTCTCTACTGAGAGGAGTCACTAAAATCCAGACCCGTTTCATCACTTACTAGGAATGGAAGCATCATGGTTATACAATCACATATGATTACATCACCCTCAGGTATTCCCAACACCTGTACATCCTGCATACTGGAAGACTCAGAATAAACCCGAAGTATTAGATCAACTTTATAGTGTCTGCTTCAGGGTTTTATCAGTAAGATTCTCATTTGATCATTGGGAGTTGGTATCGATCATACGCTTTCTAAAAGCATATATCATACCTAGGTCTTGAGCGTATACTTTCCAAAAGTATATATCAAACCTACAAATTTAGTCAAACTTCCAAAGCGAGACAACTGTGCACACGGAATTTGATTTTCTTCCCAATATCTCATGAGTGAGCTCATGTCTTCCGGTTCAGTAATGAACCTATATGATCCCTTTGAGAGATCGTATTACTCATATGCCCTTGCATGCACACCAGCGCGCCAGTGTATAGACCTTGGTTTGGTCATCAACCTATCGGTCTGCCAAATGTACATACTCAGACATATAGTAACACATCTGTCTCCAGTCAGAAGATGCGTGCTTGTATCGTGACAGCATACGATATAGGATTTTGGTTATCTCGATATCATTAAGTCAAATCTTTGACCTAACTAATCTGACACCTCTGAATCTCTATTCCTATGTAGAGGACCTGCACCTAGATGTCGGTCAGATATCAGCCTATGTGAGAAAGGATTGCCATCTCCTACTCAGGTTGGAGATCACATCTTATGACGGTGCTTGATGAGTCCTCAATCTAACCCTTTAGATATTCATCCAAGCACTAGCCTCTATGATTCAATTATTGAATCAACATCTGTATGATTATTAAGATGGCCATGGTACATAACCCTAATTATACTAAGGGACCTATTATGCAAATTATTTATTCTTCATTTCAGATCAGGGAATGATATTTGCAATAACATTTATTGCATAATGGCTCGCCGTGGGCTCGCATGTCCAACAATCTCCCACTAGCCCAAAGAGTCATTAATGGGCTAATCATTTAAACCCACACTCATGTGACAATCATAGGCTATTTAGAAAATAGCTAGGTAAGCTGATCAGTCACTCTGTTTCTAGAAAACTATGCCAAGTCCTTTTACGACACTTGCATATCTCCTAGTAGCAGTGCTCACATCCAATGTGAAAGTTGCATCTTATGCAACCAATACTCAATCTTGATAAAGCAGTTATAGTGTCCTTGACACTATTGCTTAATAATTATCATAACCAGTACTTCCATAATCCTTATCAGAATACCCTTATTCATGGATATCTCTATCTCCAAAGGTATCCAAAGTTAAGACCTTTTAGATCACTATCTATAAAGTCTTAATTTCTTGAAGATAAGACTTGGAGATCACTATCTCTAATGTCTTGTCATCTATGAAGATTTTGTTATTACTGCAATCAAGTGTTTTCTCTCCATAGTAGGATTAGCAACACTTTACTACTCCCACTGCATGGCAGATGTCTGGCTTTTGTACACATTTAGCATACACTTAGCTTCTTGTAACTGATGCACAAGTGCAAGCAGTTCTAGCATTCACTTCCTCAACTCTTTGAGGTGTTATCCCTTTAGATAGGTCAGTACCATATCTTAAGGGAAGGAGGTCTTTCTTGGAATTTTCCTGAAAATGGAACATGTCCTAGGTGTACTACTAATGTGACGGTCCCAATATCCTCTTCTCTTTGCTTCTGAACAACTTCAGAACTAAGATCTAAGAGGTATCCTTGAAATCATATTTCAAGGTATGGAATAACCAGTCTATAACACACTTATTATCATCCTTATATCATTCCAAATGATTAGGATATTAATCTACATTTAGCATGATGAACACAATGGTACTCCCACTAAGCTTCACATGGTTCATCAAGATTCTATTTGAAATCATAACATTTTAATTTCATCAAATCTTATGTTCCAACTTTAAAAAGCTTATTTGAGTCCATAGATGGATTTCTTTAGCTTGCACATCTTGCTTTCCTCAACCATGAAGCCCTGGGGCTACTTAATGTGAATATCCTTAGAGAGATATTCGTGGAGGAATGCAATCTTGACTTCCATCTCGAAGATGTCAAAACCAAGTTGTGTAGCTACAGTTAGCAATATTCTGATGGGTATAAGCATGGTTACTGAAGAGCAAGTCTCATCGCAAGCAATGTCTTCTCTTCCGGTGTGTAGCTCATGGCTACGAGCCATGATTTGAAGGTCTCTACTTTCTCATCAGGTTCCCTTTCTCTTGAAGATCCATTTACACCTTAACGGGTCTTACCCATATAGGTGGATCCTCGAGGGTCCATATACAATACTTGTATATGAAGTCTACCTTAGACTTTTATTGCTAACATCCATCTTTCCATGTCATGATCCTCAGGAGTTTCATCACATAAAGTCCAATCATTGTTAGACTTAAATGACACATGGAATACATCCTCAAACTCATTTGAAGAGGTATTAATGATTCATCTTTAATTATCCTTTTAGTTTCCTATTTCAGGAGCCTCATTATCATCTCAAGATTAAATGAGTTCCTTTACTTCATTTTCATCTTGATTCTCAAGAGAATCATCCTCTAAGAATCACATTCTCAGAGATGAGATCTTTTAAGAATCTCGGGGTTATAAAGTAGGTATCCAATACCATCCTTTATTTTCCTAATGAATTAGCACTCTCTAGTGCTCGATTCCAGCTTACTTGCATGGAATCTTATTAAGGATATATAATGTAGTCTCTACTACATATATACCAGGAAACTAAGAGGAAATTATGCTAAAATTCATCATTGATCAAATCATGTCACACATGATCCAATTGTATCTCCCTTGAGTTTAGGTGTGTTAGGAGGATTGAGATAGAAATGATATTCATATCTTCATAAGGTATTCGTTGAATTTATCTAACTGGTACAAGCTACCTAGGTTAGATCAAATTCATTTCATCTTTCTTCAGACTTTGTATCCAAACCAAAATTATGAAATATTTGAACATTTCAAAGGTTTCTTAGGTGAAGAGAAGAAATCCCATATCATACATACTCATCAATAGATATCACATATACATAATATTTATTATGATATAGATGATCTACACACATCAATATGTATGAGATCTTGAATACCTCGACATCTAATATCATTCCCAGAGAAGGGTGTATTGGATATTTTACTTTGAATACTATATTCACAAGTATGTAAGATTTGAAATTTTAGACATTCTAAACTTTCATATCTTATTAGTCCATTGATCTCATCAACAAACATATGTCCAAAACTTGATGCCAAATCAATGTCAAATGATCTTCATCCTCCTATTGACCTTTTAAGGTTCAGCTTTCAGTATTAGAAATCTTAATGAACCATTCATTAATTTTCTAATTTTGTGGAGTCCACTAGATGTTAGATTACTATCTGAAATATATCCATCATAACTCTTTATGATAGGTTTATTCCAGAATTCATGTTTATTTCCAACATTTAGAAACAAAGAATGAGTGTATTCTAATATCTAGGTCATAGAGACATTCTCTAAGACTAAGGACTCTCCCACTGAAAATATGAAGTCCAATTATCCAATAGAGATTGTTGCAACAATTGCATCAATATCCACGTAGATAACTATAAACCTTAAGATCAAATTTTTCCAGTCTTCTAAAACATATGCAACAATTGCAAGTGTCATTAGAAGAATGAGATACAATTATTAGACTTTAATCTTATCTTATAAGAAAGTCAATTTTAATGATTAAATGTAGATTATTCTGGTGCTCTATCCGAGTCCTTCTCTAAGGATTCCAGACAAACTTGATAGTCATACTATCAACACACCAACTTATTGCAGTATTGCCATTCATCCAACTCTTTGGATGTCATATGGAAGTCACAGAAGTAGGTCAATTCTTTGACTTTCCTTCTTACTCGGGTCCGACCCATGCTTCCACTGCGCTCCCTTTATCTATAAAGAATCATTGCTTAAGACTAAGGATCTCTCATGATAAATTCAAAAGAATTCAATGTAAGAGCATTTCAACATTCATACATGCTTCATTAAATTCATACAATACGAATATTATGAAGCTTCACGAATGACTAGAGTATAGACAGTAGAATGATGACACTCATCATGTCTACATCCATCTAGACTCTTAAAACATTGGTTCAGGTAGGTATTCAAACATTTTGAATACACCATCTCTTTTGAGCTACCATTCTGCATAATACAGTGAACCATGTCATTCATGATAAATGTTAAGAGCACATATGTATGCCAAAACATCTTCTTAGGGTTTTATAAGGATTAATTTGACAATTGCGATCATCATCAACATGTCACTTCCAAAGTACATTCGATGAAATCAAGACTGCAGAGACATACAAACCCTAAGGTTGTAGATCTATTGTCTATTTAATTGTCATTCCTCATTATTTTGAGGAAACTTGCACATTGCAACCACGTACAATATGTGTCCAACTACAAGTACAATATCTGGATCATGAGTCCAATCCATGATATTTTACTGGTTATTATTGAGTATATCATTGAGTGGATTTATGAAGGATTATCTGAAATAAGAAATTTGCATAAGGGTATATATATTATATATACATATTTTACGTTGATTTAGGAATTTTTATATCAAAGATGTCCTGCCTTGTCAACACTGAAAGTTCATTCCCTTAATCACTTTCAATGTAAGAGATATACTTACCATTATATCTCAAGCAAGATCTGGGATCTCCTTCCTTATCTTTGTCACATCCCAATAATATGAGAACCTGTGACTCTGATAAAAAGAAGCGGGAACACATTTCGCCTTGCAAGTCCAACTTGCATCTCCCAATTCGATCTTTAACACCCAGACCCACCACCCCTAAGGTGATGTTGACCCGTCATTAATTGAACCAACCGTCAACAGGCTTAATACTCGCTATACGCAATCCAATATCGCCCCAATAATATGAGGACCCGATATTAGGGTCACTACATATACGGCCTTACTCTTTCGAGAAGCGAAGAGCCCGATCCAAATGGATTTTATGTAGGAGCTGTCACTTCGGACAGGCGTCTCCTTACATACAATATATGGCGACGGAACCCTTCACCTTGACGGGAGACCATGGATGTCACTTATGTGATCCTTCATATCATATTCAAATTCTAATTAATCATTATGAATCATATTTATTATGATTAATTCTTCTAAGGGAAATAACAACTCTATTCATAATAGAGTGTTTTAATTTTAATTGGATTCCAATTAATCTAATCATATTAAATTAATGATCCAACTAATATCCAACAAGCATTCTTAATTGTTACTTGAATTATATCACTATCTTAAATACGTATTATTTCGAATTTTAATAATTAGAAAATACATCATGATCTCTCAGGCATCATTCGTTCCCTACCCGCTGTCATGGCCAGTACTGGCGGGAGTGGGACGGACCGCAACCGCTGCGACCCGCTACCCCAGCGATCCCCGACTAGACACCATATTTGTCTCGGGAAAAAATAATGTCGAGTCAATCACTTTGTACTTGAGATGATCATCGATTTTTCAACCGAAATTATACCATATAATATTCATCAAAATTATTTTGATAATATTATAAGGAGATTTGCTAAACAAATCCCCAATCCTATTCAAGCAACAAGGTTTTGCATGTAAAAGTTGTCCTACAACTATTGTAGAATAAACTAGAGTTTTCATGAAAATAATGTTTGTTGGAATGTGTATCAAGCAACCAATTGGTGATTTAGATCTAATCTAGTCATTCGTTGGTTGAGTCAATGTCATTTAAGGGAATAAATATTGTTATAATATTTCTCAAATATTATCTACAATTATTCCAGGAAATTAACTATTAATTTCGCATTTTTTCTTAAACGACAATCATAAGATTTCGGATAATGATGCAATTTCCAACAGTGGCCCCCACTAACTAAAAATAGCATATCTCATTCATTTTAAATCCAAATTAAGCAAAATCAATTTTCAGAGATTGATAACTTGATTTAAAAACGAAATTATGTGATAAACATGCATTTCCAGATGTTTTAAAACCGTAATTAACATCTTAATTACGTCCCTAATCGCCATCCTCGAAACAGTGGACATATGGTCAATAAAACGATCATATCTTGAGCAAACAAAATCTAAATTATGCAAACTCAAATCTTATTGTTTCCTTAATTAATGGAGAACATTATCCAATTTAAAATTTTGTGTTTAAATGTTTTAAACAAGGTTGAAATTTTATCAAAGACAGGGTTACAAAAATTGAAATGCTAAAATCTTCACGAACCCAAACGAGCCTGAATCTTCGTAGGTTCATCGATCTAATTCAAACCCTTCGACAACCTAGCTCTGATACCAGTTGAAGGATACGGGAAAAATCCTCAAGCGCATCACGAAAGCGTGATGATCGCATCGAATACGATCGGGAGCGACTAGTCGTACTAGTTGCTCGATACAGCGGAAATTAAACTTTTCTATGTGATGAAACCACATGATCCAAGAACACTTCTCGGATCGTTTCATCCAAATCACAAACAAGTAATAGAATTACCTCTTGAAGCGTGGTTGCGATCGAGTCTAGACCTCCTGTCTCCAGTATGATCCGACGGAGGAGACGCTTGCGAGCACGTGGATGAGACGCGTGCTTCTCGCAATCCATGTTGATGATCCAAGCCACGGATCTCCTGATCTCGACAAATGAGATACGACGTCTTCTTCAAGAGCAAGGCATGCTGAAGTAGATGGAGATCCACGAGCAGATGATCGAGCAGCATAACGACGATGTTGCGACGATGGAGGATCTCTCTAGGGCATCCATGGTGGACGGCCACATGAGAGATAGAGAGAATGGGCATGTAGAGAGAAAGAGAGAGAGAGTTTTCATCTATGTCGAGTGTCAAGAAGAGAAAGGGGTGCCTCTTCTTATATAGGATTTTGGGAGTCCATGGATCCCAATCCATGGACAATACACAATCAACGGATGAGATTGATTGTGTTCCTTTCAATGGCTAGGATTGTTGTTGGTAAAACACAACAACAAGTGATTTAATTTGAATTAATTCATATTGATAAATCAAATTATTAATTCCAATTTAAATCACATTTGACTAGAGAAGAGATAATAAGAAGACTAAACCAATCCCCTAAAATAAGGCGACGGCTACCATCATCTCATGAGATCTCAATATCTCATGAGATCTCATTATCTCATGATTATATCATGATCTCTTGTCGATAGTATTTTCATAAAAAATTAATTCCAAATTATCTTATGGAAAATGTCAACCATGCCATTGAAATTATGTGAATCTCATTCACAACCCAAAACTAAATGTAATTATATTTTCAATATGTGAATCCCATTCACATTAATAATTAATCAACAAATATAAAACACAATAAGGCTCTCTCTTATATATTATAAATCACATTTATAATATATATGATTGATATGGATAGTGTTATCCATATTATTCATATCCATGATAATTAAATCACATTTAATCATCTTGAATCTCTTTTCTCATGTGCCCAAATAACATGAATCACATTCACATTATTCATATCTTTAATAATTAAATCACATTTAATTATCTTAGATAACTCTCCTTATAATATGAATCAAATTCATATTATCCATGATAATTAAATCACATTTAATTATCAATTTTCTCGATGCTTGGATACATATATCAACATGAAATTATCGGTGAACTCTTTCAAGGATAATGCGCTTTCTCCGCGGATACTTGGAGATAAGGACATGGCGATTGTATTGTTCTACGTATAGTGACTTGGATATTGAGATCACATCTCAAATCTAGATCTCGAGCCTCCCACATATGCTTGATTAAATCAAGACCGCAAATCTAATCTTTTCATTGCATCTGAATCTCATTCAGATCAATGTCCAACATTTGGATAAATATCAGATTACTTCTCTACTGAGAGGAGTCACTAAAATCCAGACATTTCATCACTTCCTAGGAATGGAAACATCATGGTTATACAATCGTTTATGATCACATCACCCTCAGGTATTTCCATCACCTATACATCCTGCATAATGGAAGACTCGGAATAAACCCGAAGTATTAGATCAACTTTATACTGTCTACTTCAAGGTTTTATTAGTAAGATCCTCATTTGATCATTGTGAGTTGGTATCAATCATACGCTTTCCAAAAGCATATATCATACCTAGGTCTTGATCATATACTTTTCAAAAGTATATATCAAACCTACAAATTCAGTCAAGCTTTTAAAGCGAGACAACCGTGCGCACGGAATTTGATTCTTCCCAATATCTCATGAGTGAGCTCATGTCTTCCGGTTCAGTAATGAACCTGTATGATCCCTTTGAGAGATCGTATTACTCATATGCCCTTGCATGCACACCAGCGCGCCGGTGTATAGACCTTGGTTAGGTCATCAACCTATTGGTATGCCAAATGTACATACTCAGACATATGGTAACACATCTATCTCCATTCAGAGGATGCGTGCATGTATCGTGACAGCATATGATATATGACTTTGGTTATCTCGATCTCGTTAAGTCAACTCTTTGACCTAACTAATCTGACACCTTCAAATCTCTATTCCTATGCAGAGGACCTGCATTCAGAGGTCGGTCAAATTTCAACCTATGTGAGAAAGGATTGCCACCTCCTACTCAGGCTGGAGATCTCATCTTAACAATCATTTGACGGTGCTTGATGAGTCCTCAATCTAACCCTTTAGATATTCATCCAAGCACCAGCCTCTATGATTCAATTATTGAATCAACAGCTGTATGATTATTAAGATGGCCATGGTACATAACCCTAATTATACTAAGGGACCTATTATGCAAATTATTTATTCTTTATTTCAGATCAGGGAATGATATTTGTAATAACATTTATTGCATAATGGCTCGCCATGGGCTCGCATGTCCAACAGGGAGGATACCTGGTGTGGGGCTATCCTCAGACGACGTTGCAAGGGGCCCTAGAGGAGTTGGATCCAAGGAGGAGGATACTTTGCAGGGGGCGACTGAGGCAGAGGCACAGTTGCTAGTGGAGTGGTAGAAGGATACGCATCTGCTGCATCGCGGAGGATGCCATTCAAGTTCCACTCCCACCATCTGTCTCTGACCCGGGAAGAAGACAAGTGAACGACCTTAAGGATTTGTTTCACTGCATGAATGATATGCAACATCTGGTAAAATCCTCAGAGTGTCTCGAGGCAGTGGCAGCGTCCATGAAGAGGGGAGTACCCAGCAAGCATGCGAATCTGTTGAGGATAACCTCCGAGTAGTGACCCAAGGATAAGTCGTGGAAACGAACCCAAAGAGGGATTTCTGAGAGGAGGTCCCTCTCTAGGCAGGAGCTTGCATCCCAACGCCGCAAAACCATGAATCTGCCCTGGAAGAGCCAAGGATCGCCCGCCAGGATTTGAAGACAGTCGTGTTCATAGGAAAGCTTCAGGTAGAAGAATCCATTGGAATGGGGGTAGAGTTTGAAGGCCCATGTAGTCTTCTAGACCTCCTCAATGAAGGATGAGAGTAGTTTGTTGAAGGGCATGTTACCCAATATGTAGAAGACAAGAGTGTGCTCCCATTGCAGTTCAAGAGAGTGAGCCTCATCCTCGGAGATGAAGGCGACCTCTTCATCGTCGACGATTGCAGAAGGGGTGAAGGCCAATCTTATAGATGGTGTAATAAGAGGGGAGGGGGATGGACCCTCGTAGACGTCCCATAAGGAGGGCTTCGAGGGTACGCTGGAAGCAAAGGCAGAGGTTGGGGGGAGGGGTTGAAGGAAGTGGCGGATGGGTGGGGAGGGGAAGAGTCGAAGGGGGGCACAGGGGGCGGACGGGTTGAGGAGTGGAGTTTAGGATTTGTTGTAGGGGGGTTGGAAACTAGGGTTTGCAGTAGGAGGGGTAGGGGGAGGAGCCATTGCCAGGGCAATTTTTTTCCAACATGAACTACGACATCAAAATGAGCATGAAAAATCGAGCTACAAGAATATGTCAACGGCTCCCCATTCAGATAAAAATTAAGGAATGTCCTTCAGCATTAACAGTTATGCCCTTAACTTTTTTACAATTACACTACTTAAATGCTCCAACTTTTTTCTACATATTTTTTAATTTTTTTGAAATGAAATATATGGAGATTTAGATTAATATATATCGTCATGGTGTCATTCAAAATTGAACTTAATTGAGATTTCCATCCCTTCCATCAAGACTATCAATTTTAACGATTACAGAATTGTTGAAATTGACCTCCTTTAGATGGACATGTTAGAAATCAAAGTTTTATACAACATTTTAAATGCATAGTCCACTTATTGTTCTAAGTAGAACCTCTAAAGCTCCGTTTTCAAACAAAATAAAAAATGTAGAAATAAGATGGAAGCATGTTTTTTGGGAACATACTAGTTTAAATCTTATACTTATATATGATTATAAAATCCACAATATTACCATTCTGACGGTGTAATATAGAGGCGCAAGTGTAATAACTCGATTTTGTAAGAATATGAAGACACAAGTGTAATTGTAAAAAAAATCAGAGGCATAAGTGTTTTTGTGAAACTTAGAAGAATACAAACGTAAAATCTCAAAAATTAAATCGACAACTAAGAGAACTTTGGATTGCGGGATTTGTGTCATGTGTTGTAGACCGGAACACGAAAAATCTAAAAGAATCGGATTTGGGCCTCGCCAATTAACCTATAATCAAGGTAAAAAACGTGAGGTGGTCCAAGGCGTTTCTCTGAAATTGAGGCGAGGTGTAAACCTCGAGGCAGTCGAGAGCCTCAATTTTTGGAGAAATTTTTAAAATTAAAGTAAAATACATTGAAAAATATATAATAATATTAAGTTTTACCCAAAACACATTCAAAAATAATTTAAAACTAGCAAAAGATACAATGCATAAGCGATGAAGGTATTGAAGTTCAAAAAAACTAATACTAAGCAACTAATATACGGAATATCAAGTTCCAATTCCAACTTCAATGATTCTATACGAGTATTGATCTAAAGTCTATACTTAATACTAAAACATAATAGAAAACATAATCTTTAGTGTGAAGTATAAAATATTAATATGCCTAGAATCCCAACTATTTGTCTTGTTGGACAAAGTTGGAGAACCATCATATGCATCTCCTCCTGCCAGATTATATTCCAACAAGACGAGGGTTTCGCTGCCCGATTAGCGAGCTTGTAGGGGGTCTAGGGGGGAGTAGGTGTGCTCCCCCTACAAAGGTGTGGGGACAACACCTCCGACAATTTTTTACTAAATATATTATTTTTATTCAGCTATTCAAAATAAAACATAATAATTATTTTACTTCACGTATTTATTTTTCAACATTGCTTCTTCCTAAGATTCACGTAATAATTATTGTAAGATTCACAACTTATATAATCAAATAACAACATCAAGTTGCCAACTTGCAATTAATATAAAATATTTATTACAATTCAAACAAAAACCAGTGTGCAATAGAACTGGTATGTGTAGATGTATGATAAACTGAATATGGTATGTACAATATCATTGAGCTTTGCTTGTTTCAAGCAATCTCTTCTCTTGGAATGGAGTTATAGATAGAAATATGCAAAGTTTAACATGGAAACAAAAACACAAATATAAAATAATATAATGCTTACAGAAAAATAGGGTTATGAGCAAAGCACATAATTAAAAAGGTAAAAAAAGTCTCGCACTCGAGGCTCCTCCACCTCGCCTTGAGCGCCTCACGTCTCGAATGCCTCACGTCCATTCAAAGCTTATGTCCCACCTGGAGAACCCGATGCATGCACCTCAAGGTGATTTTGGTACGCCTCACCTTGAGGCGTACGCCTTTATGCCTCGAGACGATGCTTTTTAAAACCATGCCTATAATTAAAAAGACCACAAAATTCAACAAACATGACCCATAAACAATAGAAGATGACACCAAGGAAATAAGGCATTCTTCTATTAAACACTTGTCATCAAGCCTCACCAAAAAAGACACAAAACTACATCATCTAAGTCTGTCTCCTCTCTTCCACAAAAACCAGAACAGGGACATACAAACTCCACCACTGCTATGTCGGGTGGGCCCAGAAGTACGCGAGTAGCCCCACAAGGGGTGCATTGATGTACGTAGTGGGCTCGGACTCCTCGAAGAAGGGCCTCTGATCCGGGAAGGCATCGCTGGTGTTGGGCCCGCCAACCACCGCCCCGACTAATAGATTCGGGTTCGGATCCGGGCTGTCGTAATATCTGGATCCTTCCTTGCACCCGATATGCGCGGGGTGGGTCCGGACGGATGGCAGCGAGCTCGCCCTGTGGTGGATCCGCATGGGGTACCGCTCCCCGTACCCAACCATGTAAGACAAGCGTAAGGGGTTGTCCCCAAGTATGTAATCCACCTGCACCCACCAGCATTCTAATTTAATACTAAGCAAATCATTTATTGGTCGGCTACTATTCCGTAGTATGTCATACAAAGCTTGATGCATTTATTCATTGGAACCACAATGGAAACCCCAAGTGGGCAACATAATAAAGGATCAGTTCCCCATTCAAATATAGAGAAAAATTTGACGTACGAAACCGCACGCCATGCGCCATGTACTGGAAGTGATCAGACGATTAAGCATGCGACAATAGGTAAAAATGTTTACATTTAAAAGAGATATTTAATTCAACTAAACCTGTAGATATGTCAAGCGTATAAAATATCCTTGTGAATACCTGACGTTTGGCGATGGAGCGGAGGACAGCCGGCGTGGCAGAGAGGGAACGGCACGGGACGACCTTACCAGCATGGCTGAGGTAGTTGGAGTAAGCAAGCAACAAGGAGAGGGAAGTGACGTGCTGCATGTTGCTTCCCCCTGCCTTGAACAGCAAACCCCCGGGAGAGTACTGCACCTGAGGGTGCATCCCCAGCACTAAGCTGCACACGAAGTCGTCCGCGTTCCTCTTGAACGACATCAGGTAGTCCGCGTTCCCCATCAGCACCTCCTGCAAACGCCCCACGTGAGCCCCCAGTCAAAAGGGGACACCACCGGTCAACTCATGCACAATCCAATCCCACTTGCCTTTTGCAAAAGAAAATAAGTGGACAGGGGAACATTGGACACCGCTAAAGATCATAAGGTAGATAGGGTGTGTGTGTGGGTGGAGTATGCAGCAGTGCAGCACCCCCCACATCTTTTGATGGTCAGTGTGTCAGAAGGGCAGACCATTCATTTACCTCAGGGAACGTGATCAGGAAAAGATCTCTCTCTTATCCATGCCATACTCTGGCTTTATCTCTTGTCCCGTTTGTTGGTCGTCTTTGCAATGGAGTGCTCGTGACGTGTTTGATTCCATGTGAATGAAATGATGACTAATTAGATTCCATGCAAATTAAATGTACCTTGGAGAGGAGGACGTTGATGCCAGCGTGCTTGTTGTCCCAACCGAACTCATTAATGGTGTCCCACGCACCAAGCACGTTCTCGTTCCTCACAATGTATTCCCGGTACTCGCGTTTCCGAGAGGCCTTGTGCAGCCAAGCCGCTCCCCACAAGAGCTCGTCCTGCAGACACCACCAACCATCACGAGGAGATAGAAAACACTGCTGCTGCCAATGCCAATGAGAATGAGTAATGTTTACCTGATATCCGTCAAAGTCGCAGTAGAATGGGCACACAGCCGAGCGGAGGCTACTGCTGTAAGCTCCCCTGTATTTGTCTGCGAAATCGAATACCTACATGTGCATAGCAAGTATCTCAGCAACGTACATATGTAACTAATATCTCAGCTACGGAGGATTACCTCCATTGCTCTGTTAAGAAGCAAACGGGAATAAGAAGGATCCCGATCCTGGAAGACGATCGAGGCCGCCGCCATTGCCGCAGCGGACTCCCCCGCAACATCTGATCCCGGATGCGCCCTGTCAACCTTGTACACCGTCCTGGGCGTGTCCATGTCCTCTGGCCTCTCCCAGCACCCGTGGTCTCGGAACGCATCCCCGACCTGCACGTACACCACCCCGGGCACCGCCGTCACCTTGAGCAAGTAGTCCGTCGCCCACCGCACGGCACGGAGCGCATCACCGAGCTGGTCCCCCATGCTCCTCCCGAAGTCGATCACGCTCCACGATAGCAGCGTTGCCGTGAAGGCCATCGGGAAGCCAAATTTCACGTTGTCGCCTGCGTCGTAGTATCCTCCTGACAAGTCCACCTAAAAACGATCGATCCATACATATGCATTAAATCGGTGGAAGAGCAGTTGCATATTTTGAAGTACGGTCTACAACTTAATAGTGTTCTAAAAAATCATTACAAGAACACTTCATTAATTGCACTTGCCAATGTGACAATACAGACGAGATTAAGCCATCAGTAGCTCTCACTGTGCTTTTACATATTTATGGTATACGGTATCTTTAAGCAGTAAATTTTTGACCGTGATATAGAAACTCTCGCGCCCGCAAAGCACAGTCACAAGTGATGTGTTCTTACACGATCGGAAGCACCATCATGGAGTGCGGAGTCGCGACGCCAGCGGACGCGCTGGTCCGGAGGCAGCCTGCCTGAGCGCTGCCCCTCGAAGAAGAGGATGCTCTTTCGCAGCGCATCGCCATAGTTCTGCGCTGCTTCTCCTTCACGCAGTACTTGGAGCAGCAGCAGCACCGCAACGAGAGTTGGAGAAATGGGAAGGCGCCTCGCCATCATTGGAGGAGAGTTGGGGAATGCGGAGAGTGTGGCGATCACGGGTAAAGGCGAGGTGCTATTAACGTTTGGTAATAAAGGCGAGGGAGTGGTGGGGGCATCGGATTCCTCAGAATGCAGCAATGGAGTGGAGACACGTGTGAGTCGGAGGGCAAAGTAGGTAAATAGATTAACTGTTTGTTGAGGTGGTGTGAGGTTACCGTTGGGATGTGGGGGTTGGTTTTTCGTTGGGGAATGAGGCTAGAGGATGAAATGACGTGAATACCCCTAGGAAGGGCGGAGGGTGAGGAGGAACGTTGGATTGGTGGTATGCTGCAGCCTTTTTGTGGGTGGGGGACCTTGGATCTTTGCGGGGGATGGGATAGGGGCAGAGGAAGTTTGCGGTGGCAGCGCCGGGGGTGAGAGACGACGGTAATGGACGTGCCGTGGTCACGGGGATGGGCTAGACGTCCATCATGTGACGGTGGGATCTGGTTTGAGTCACCGCTGTTATTACGGTTCCAATGGGTGTAGCTTGCATGATCTTTTTAGACGGTGAGATTTAGTTTGGTTCGGATTCGGGCAAATTAAAGGAGTTTGAGGTGGGGATGAGCATTGGGTAGGGCCGGTCCGGCTCGGCCCAGCCCAATGCCCGGCTCGGTAAAATCCGATCCAGGCCCGAGCCTGAGTAATAGATGGGCGGGCTTGGGCTCATTTTTTGGCCCAAATTGAATTTCAGGCCGAGCTCGGGCAACTATGGGCCTGAGCCCGAGGACCGTGAGCCGACCCAAATATAGGCCTGACCCAAGCCCGGCCCACATATAGGCCTGACCCGAGCCCAGCCTGCATATAGGCCCGACCCGAGCCCGCCCGATTGTTGAGTTAGGGTTTTGTAAGTTGTAGCATACCCGACCTGGTTCCAGACTTCCAGTTCCCACTTCCCATTCCCAATCCCGCTCGCGAAAATTCCCAAATCCCCTCTGGCAGCTGACCCTCTCCCCGCAAGCGGCGGCCTGGGCAATCATCTTCTACGGCTCGCGGCTTGTGCGGCGGCCTCTGGCGGCTAGCCCTCTCCCCTAGGCTCTAGCACCGCGAGTTCGCGACTCCAAGTCCTCGCCTCCTCGTTGGCTAGGAAACCGTCCGTGCTCGAGAGCATCGTCGAGAGGGACTTCCTGCCCCGTGGATCGGGTTAGTGTTCGGTGTATGGATGGTTGTGGTAGTTTTTTTGTCTTCTAGGGTTTGGAGTGAGTGTAGATGTGATGTGGAGTAATATTGGCCTGGTCTCTGGATGGTTTGGAGGGCTGGTTGACTACATCTTTTTTAACAGATTTTCTAAGATCATTATTTTACTACTTGCAAGCTGCAGCTTCTTGGTGTTCTGAACCGCTTAGTATTCCATCGAGAATCGATAATATGGTTAGGAGATATGTGGATTACTTCCCAACGTGGGGATATGTTGGGGTTACATGAGCACCTGGCTATTTTGATATTCCTGCAAGTCATTGAAGCGCAGTATTCATAAAAATATAAACTATACCTTCTTCCTTCTATTAGCATGTACACGTTTGTCATTTTCTTTGAAGTCATGGACCTCGAGTACAGTAGAAACCTGGAGCAGGACTAAAGTTTTCGTGTGCCCAATCATCTTGGAGGAGTTTCAAATCCTGCACACTTCCTGGGGCCCCAACATCTTGATGGACTACATATTTCCTGCTACCCTAGTTTTCTGCCAGGTTGAATCAGTTTTTATATGTTGTCATTCTTTATCAACTCTTTTGAGAATGGATATATGTCCTTATTCATCCTACTCTAAACCTTGGCATTTGTTTTCATGTCTCCCTTGAGTTTATCTCGGATGGCTTTCCTGAGGAAGTCGAAATGAGAGTTTCCGTCCAAGCTCACTTCCAATTCTGGCCCATCTTCAAGACAAACCAACTCAAGAAGCTGTATGGTTAGGTGTGTAAAGGTTAGATCCATAATTGCGTTAGTAGGAGTATTCAAATTTGAAGAGCACTTCTCCATAAATTTCAATCATACAATATAGTACAATCTAAGTGGAAATCCTCAGACAAAATGGCTTCGTGGTAATGGCAAGCCAATGGCAAACACTGCCAAGGAGTCCACGGTACTTAGCTGCTTCAAATAGAATTGTCAATGCCTTGCTTATCTTTTGATAAGCTGGGGAAATCATATACTGGATTTGTAGGTAAAGCACTACACTGGGGCTTCGCCTAGAACCAATCGTTCTCTCTTTTATAGGGATCGAAGTTCTTAATTATCCTTCATGAAAATGATAAACTCCCTATGGGCCTATAAGGCCCAATCGGGCTTTCAAACAGTTGTATTGGGCTAAGTTTGTAGAAGAAACCGTTGTTTTTAATCAAAACCTGATTTGTAGTTGCTGGGTGAGGACTTAAAATGACATTGCTTATATATTGTGACGGTTAATGAGAAATAAAAATGGTGAAGTCGCGGATCAGCTAAAAAAAGCTCAGAAAAACTCATCTGTCCAAGGCCCAAAAACCCGTACGGGGCCAGCCCGAGCCCGGCCCGGCCCATTTAAATGTAGGTCGGGCTCGAGTTTGGGCCACATATCCAGATATTTTGCGGGCTTAGGCCCGGCCCGTTGACCCGAAAAATGAAATCGGGCTCAGGTCGGGCTGGGTTGGGCCCAGCCTGACCCTGCCTGATGCTCATCCCTAGTTTGAGGTTCAGTTGGCTCCATCATTCCCTCATTGAAATTATTTGTTTGTTTACTACTTTAAATCAAGGTTTTAAAAATCAGATCGGACATTGAAATGGTCAGTCTTTGGTTTGGTCCAACCGGGTCGAATCGTCAGTCTAAATCGGTCAGACCGGTGATGACGTCAGCATGACGTCATCATTCTTATCGACTCAGAAAAAACAAAACCGGGTTTATTTACTGGTCAGACCGGTCGAATCGATTTTTTTAACCAATAAAACCGGAAACATATATGTAAGTATATATTTATATATCATTGAAATAATAGTTAGAAAGTTCAAATCTTTAAATAGAATAACATGATTGCCTATTTCGAGTAAAACTCTATAAAGTTAGTCGCATTTTCTAGAATTATATATGAATATAATATTGTAATCATTTATTTATAGTTGTTTCAAGAAAATTACTCTAAGACAGTATTGACATAACGTATATTCCAAAAAAGAGAGGGACATACCTTATATCGCAGAAGTTAAGAAGGGCATACATGATAAAAAAAACCCCCATTATTTCATTATTTAAACCTTTATTTTTTGAAAATTACCAAACCATCAAAACTGGATCAATCCGGGTCAACCCGATCCGACCATCCGGGTCAACACGGTTCGACCACTAGTCGGACCCAATTTTTTATTTTTTAATTTTTTGAAATTAATTATAAAGAACCGACCAAACCGACCGGATCGAGGCCGGTTCCCGGTCCAACCGGTCCGGCCGGCTGGTCCGGTCCAATTTTTTAAATCTTGATACCAATGGCTATCGCCTTGAGCCAAGTTTCTTGCTAAACTGGCTAGGCGTCAATCACATTATAGTTAAAATTTTAAAACAATTCATCCCTCAATGAATCGAAGCTTCAAAATAATGAACATTCATTTGGGCGAATCCTAAATATTTTTAGTGGATAAAGAAAAAGGATTGGGGTTGATAAAGGTTTCAGTCAAATTTCAAAACTTCTATATACTAAATTACTAAATTTGCATAATTGATAATAGTGAAAATGCAAGAAAATATGTCAAGTGAGAAAAAAAAGGATTGGAGTTGAAAATAAGATCATGAACGAAGAATTTACCATCAAACTTTAAGGGTCCCAAGGAAATTAGAACATGGGTATGAATGCCAAAGATATCGATGAATTCTTTTGGAGTATGTGTTTATTAGGTGAGTAATTGGATCCCTCCAGTATTCAATTACCAGACGCACCTATGTTAATTCCACGTCTTTTATCAATGTGACACAGTCGTCGTGGTGGGCCTATATGAAGCACCACACTATTGAGAACTACATGGCTTGGGGTACAAAGGTCTGATCTTAGAGGGTCCGACAAATTGGATCTGGTAGTCATTCTACCGACCGCTCCCATGGTGTGTGGTGCATAATAATTCAACAAAGTTAACTCATAAATGGTATATGAATTACATAAAAATGAATGTGAGGTAAAATTTATTACAACTCTTCAAAAATGTATATAGTGACAAGCAGTGTAGAGGTCGAACTCAGGGAGCAAACAGTGTATAGGGTAATTATTAATTAATCTATTCTCTTTACTAATATATTTCCCTCTTTTTCTTGTTTTTATATGGGTTTTAATTGTATTTGATTTTATGGGCTTTTTATGATTTTGTAATTTTTATATTTTTATTTTTATTATTTAAATTTTCTTTTAAATTTTGCAAAATTTTAATTTCTTTTTAGTTTTTAAATAAAATATATAATTATTTATAATAATAATGATAATTTAAATAATATATAGAATATATAGTATATAGGGTTTTATATTTTTAAATATATATAGTAAAAAACTTGAAATAAAATATTTTTGTGATCTCATATTTTCTCTATTTTCGATAGATTTAAAAGATTTTTGCTAATTTTAATATATTTTTAAAGTTATAAAAATATGAAAATAGTGTGTAGAATAAACAGCTGAGATTGTTTAGGTTTAATCGATATAAATAAGTCCATTTACCTAACAAAGTAAATTAGGAAATAGAAAGATATATTTTTAGATTTTTTTCCAATATATTTTGTTAATTTTATAAGGTTTTTAGGGTTTTGTAATTTTTACATTTTATCTTTTGTAATTTTTAGGAATTTTTGATATGTGGTAGAATATAATAATATAATATAATATAACTAATCTATTTTTGGGGAATTTTTAGAGATGTTTTTTTTAAATTTGTTTAGGGATGTTAATATTTAGACAGTGTGAAAACGCATGTTTTTGCATTTTTTTAATAAATAAGAAAACTAAGATTAATGCTCAATAAAAAATAGGCAAGGTCAAGCATAATAAAAGACACCTTCATTAATTTTCCTACAATTTTTAGATTAAGAAAATATTTAATCTAAACAAAATATATAAGTAAATTACTGAACTGGTAGGCACATATTTGCAATATATAGAAACACTAAATGCTTTTTATAACAGGACCAGAAAGTTTAGGGTACATTACATATTTTTTTCTAAAGAAGCACCCCACGTTGAGGACCACGTGAGGTGACATGGACTGGATTTAGATGCAAATATCAAAAGTTTCAGGATAACTTAAATATTTACATGACTACTTAGAAAATACAAAAAGGTAGAGGGGGGCTCTTTGTAATATACCCCAAAAATTCGCGTGCGGGGTACGTGCATCTCAATCGGAGGGCTCGGGTCATGCCACATCATGTGCCACTTGAATCGGACAGTCTTGAAGCGGCAACGATTCGAGTTAAATTGAGGTCTCATATTAGATTTGGTTCCACTCCACGATCACACGATGACTGGATGCTCACGAAGAACAGGGAAGAAGGTCTTCCTGTTGAAATCTGATCGGCCAATACTGCTAAATTCGGTGATTTCCATCCCTTATGCTTGGCTCCTCAGCTTCCTGGGAAGCTCTCGTACCAACAAAACTACTCCAGAAGATCCAAGCCTCGTCATAAGAGTCCTGGACACTACTAAAAGACAAAGAACAAGCCACGGTGGTGTATCGTGGCTTAATGTCATATTACTGTGGCCTAATAGAATTTGGCCACGGTAATATTACCGTGGTTTATACCACCGTACCTTATAGTATACCGTAGCCAAAGAGTGTACTTTTTAGCCACGGTGAACCTACCGTGGCTACATTGTTTTGGCTACGGTAATTATACCGATGAAAATACATTTAGGCTACGGTTAAATAGCATGCCAAACCCATTTAAGCCACGGTAACTAGAATGTAGCTAACACCATCTTGCCAAAAAGTATAGGCTTTGACCAAAGTAAAATAGTTGTGGCTACGGAGATTTTGCCATGGGATTTGTACCGTGGCAAAAATAATAGACTTTTAAAAAAAATCCTATGCATGTGTCAATTAATCTTTTAACAAAATCTCTTATGACATACATATGGTATCCGGTGTCCATTCCCTATACTATCACAATCAGATGGATGAACATGCATACACATAATAAATCCACATACAAGCTAACATGCAAACTAATGCTAAACATAAGCATACATGTTGAAAGTGCATAATCTTCATGTCAACAAAAGGTCTTAACAAAATAATAGGTAAGTAAGGTTCAAATAGTTGATAAAACATTAGAAAGTGTTTGAACTTTGAAATATAATAATCTTATTTATAACATAAAAACCAATCCAAATGTAACTACTACTCATCTAAAGCAAAATCACCAAAAGCTGCATCATCTCCTGAATCTTCATCATCATCTCTTCTTGGACCCATGCCTCTGCTCATTCCAAATGATGAACAATCTCTTTGTGATGAACGGTTGCCCTTAAATGATGATGCTTCTTGTGCTCTAGCAATGACAACAACTGATTTTGCTATCTCTGCTAGCATGACCTCTAGTTTCGTGACTAGATCATGTAAGTTACGATATGGTTGGCCTTTATATCCATAGTACTTGGATGGATTAAAACATCCACCTGCTCCTCTTATGTGTCATGGATGTTCAGGCCTAGTAGCTTGTAGATATGTTGCGTCTGAGAAGATAGCAGGAGACTCATCATTAGGATGTTGAAGTGTCAACATGTGCTTCTGAAGCAATGAAATAAAAAGAATTTAATTTAATACGTATAATTAAATTGAATTTGAAAAATAATTTAATTAACTTACATGTTGCTTTTATAATTTCTTATTATGCCACGCTCTTGAGCCATCTTTACCTTCTCTACTTTTTGAGTATATAAAAAGACCGTATCGGTTAGTATCAATGTCCTTCTACACCTGAATTTAGTTATATAAAGAAATATACAAGCTAATGCATAAAGACTACTTAAATTACACAAAATATAATTACATACCAACTCGTGCTCTAACTGTCGGATGTTTTTCCGACCCATGCGATGAGCTGCATGAGTCAACTTTGATCGATTATTTGTATTTCTACACTGCATTGCCTGCAACAATATAATTCATAGAATTAACACTTGTTATGTATTGTTCATGTGTTAATACAACATCAAAACAACATCCAATAAATGTTTGGTTCATGCATTAACTTTCAGTTTCGGGCCTAAAATATAATTGTGTTTGATTAAATACGACAATTTCAAACCTAAAATATGCTCGAATTATAGATTCAACACTCATAAACAATTAACAACCAAATGCTCAAATCTGACAATCGCTTAGCCAACCAAGTCTTGTCCATCTATATAAAGTATATCAATCCATCATTTTTCATAATAGGAGAAACTATAAGTTAACATGTGCTATTAACAAAAATTTCCTACATATAATTATCCAAACAAAAGATCATGATTTGTATAACACCATGATGAACTTATCTATAGGCATACAACACGAATCTAATGACTTTCAATATGAATCCAATTATATGTGGATTGTGAATCAAGAAAATATTCAATATAAACAAGATGAGTTTTGATTATATATAAAATTTGTTTGTAATGACCAAAATACTTATGTTAAAGACTTAAACCCAAGTTGTTTGGTAATACCTACAAAAAAATGAGGATAAGCAGTCAAGCTCAATCTCAAACTAGATAACTCTACTTAATAAGAGCACAAAAATTTAGGTTCCGTAACCATAAAGAAGTCAGTATCCTATTAGAAATTTTATTTTCGTCTCTACAAACACCCTATCTGCTATATACTGTGGCAGAAAAAAATTTAAGGCACATATTGAATTAAATGAACTAATAATATAGAGAACATGTATCTATATATGCATATATACATAAACTCAAGAAAAGAACTCCTGCATTTGGATGTAACTATTCTGAATACGAATGGAGACCACTAAACATAGACATGCCCTCTTTTCAAAAGTCAAGGCTTTTTTATATCATGCTTACGGTTTCACAATTTAGATCTTTGAAGCTAAAAAGACATTGTACAATCAATTTGCTCATTATCAAATTTCCTGTATGAAGAAAAAACAAGACTTGCACTGTTAACGTACTTACAAAGCAACAAATTTCACCAGAATATAAATATTCCTCTTTAACACACTAAAGATCAAATACAACCATTTGTTTAAACACAAATATATAACTTTTTATCTCTACTGCACCTTCATCAACTCATTAAACGAATCAAATAAAAATAAATTATGTCAATCTTCAATTAAAAAATATACATCTCCATATCATTTGTAGAGCTATTGAAATGCCAAACATTGTTCTCTATGTGTTTTTCTCATTAATAAGCATAATGGCAACACCGGTGAAACTATAAACGATCAGTCTAAAAAATCCAAGTTTCAATAAAATAATATGTTGACATTTATGAAAGATTATATCAAAATCCAAGTTCGAAGCAAACTCTATGAAAATGAAAAATGAAGGGAGATATGAGACCAATGGATTAATTTGGGATGGAGAGCACGAACCGCAAATAGTGTTGGTGGGATTCCGAGCAGCTTGATTGAGAGCACCTTCGCCGATAAGGCACCCGTGATCGGTGAAGGCAACATAGGAAAGGCTGGTGCAATTGCCTTGCTCGTTGGCTATGATCTCCAACCTTGCGTGCCTGTGGGGAGGTGCACCTGAACTTTAGGTCAACAGCAAATAATTTGGTGTGTTTGTGCTTTAACATTAACATAGTATTCAATAAAATACATAATAAATAAAAAACATGGATGAAATTTAAAAAACAGATTACTTTTCCGGTCCATTTCGAAGATGGAGAACTGGGAAACAAAAATATGTCTTTCCCTTGTGTGATGAAAGGAGAATAGAAGCAAAAAAAATCACCATGCTCTAGAATTTATTACATTATCCAAAATAATTTGCATTCCAATCTATTAATTAATCCCACAAAACTAACCCCCTTAAATTTTCCAAAACCTTAGGCAAAAGCAGGAGTCGAAATGAAATGAAACGTGTTGATGCAAAAAAACATGTGATTCCCTCTTCTGAAGATCGATGATTATCTCCTTAGCCCTTCCGAACTCCTCCTTTTACCGCTTGATGAATACTCATTCATCACTCTTTATTCTTATATTTTAGCTACAAAAACCTTTGCAAATGCATGTATATAGTTGTAAATAGAAATAATTACCAAAAGCATGCATTGTGTAAAAACCTATAATTAGCATGTTTTTGTGCAAAAATAAAAGAATAAAGATTAAAAAGAAAAAGAGGGAAATATTTAGAATAAATATTGAGCAACCTAACCCAATGGAGGGCTCAGCATGGGCCTGACCGCATAAAAGCCAAAGTAGAGGGAGATAGGGGCTCATGTGTGTAAATATCTATGTAAATAAAATAAAAATATTTTCCCCCAAAAAAATAGATTAAAATAGGCTTGTAAATATTTTATATATTTATAAGTATAAAAACAAGATAAAAATGGAAAAATTAAAAAGAACACAAAAACACCACTGTAGATATCCATCTTGTACATACCACCACACTTATATTTATTTAGTCTTATAAATAAATAAAATTAATTTCCAAAAGTTTTGTAAATAGTCTATATTATATAATGTAAATAAATAAATTAAATTAAAACAAAAATAAAATAAAAAGAACAAAATCAAAAATTCAAAAATACTTTGTAAATATACCATGTATATAAATGTACATACCTATTTATTTCACCTATGTATATAAATAATAAAAATAAAATAAAAATATCTTTTTATTCCTTAAATATAAAATGGGAATAAAATTGTATAAAAATAACAAATTAAATATCAAAATTAAAATCCTATATGTTGTACATATACCTATATGTAACCCTACTATGTACATACCTTATTTTTACTTCGAAAAATTAATTAAAAATCACTAAAAAATAGAAAAAAATTAAAAAAAATATTTCATGTTTTGACCTTTCCATGATTCGGCCATTTCTTAGTTTTAATTGAATTTATAAATCTTTTACACGTGGCCTTCACCCATTGGCCCCGAGGATTGTTGACCGCCAGGTCAACTGTCCCCCCCCCAGGACCACTTCCCACGGGTTAGGCGCCTGACCCGATTTCCCCTATTTTAGCGCCTAAACCCAATTCCCCCTCACCTAAACCCCGGGTCCGATTCCTTCCTGATATATCTGACACCCTCGCCGGAGCCACCGCCTCGGGATCCGCGCTCCAGAATGCCCTACCCGCGCTCGTCTTCTCGGACCCTCCACCGTATATAATCCCAGCTCCACCACCTCCATTCCTATCTTTGGCTCATTTGCTTCGCTACCTGTGACCTCCACTGTGTTGGCAAGAGTGGCAGCTTGCTCGAACAAGTGTCGCAGCGAGGAGAGGGGCAGTGGCCCATTGATCCGGCGAGTACCACCGTCGTGCTCCGCCCAGAGCGAGAGCTCGAGCCTCGGAGGGAGACGCTCCTCGAGGCCACGACCCAGAGCATCGCCAGCTCGTTCACAGTCTCTTCGTCCACCCAGGTAGCTGTAGTTCCTTTTCTTTTTCTTTGATTTTAGATAACCCCCAATTCGCCGCTCCACCGTTCACCGTCGATTCCGATCACGTCACTCATCCCCTCGACCATCGGGCTGCACCATAGCCTTCGTCTTCCTCCCGTGCACGTTCTGCACCCATCCACTCAACCCAGCTCGCACAGGAGATGGGGCTCGAGCTCCTCCGTCCCCACCCTCGCCGGAGCTCGCCCATATCGAACCATCGACCACCTTCACCTCGCCTAACCGGGTCGAGGCACTTTGCCCTCGACCCGCGAGTCTTCTGGACCTATTTTGCAGGTATTACGAGGACCATCTGAGGTCCTCCTATTCGCTCCAGGAGACGTTCCTCTGCCAACCTCGCAGGCGCCCTCCCGGGCTCGGTAGGGTCATCGGAGACCCCCATCTGACGCAGAGGCCCACGCCGATCCTTCTTCGATCATCAGTGCCCCGCAAGGAGGCTCGGAGCGAGCGTACTGGGCCGGCGAACCTCGCCGGCCACCTGTTCTTTGAAGACCTCCAGCCACCGTCAGATCAGCCTCAGAGCTCCAGATCACATCCTGACCGTTCATTTACGGAGCTGCAGCTAGCGTCCGATCAGTGGAGGACTGACCCCAGCCGTCGATCCAGCGAGGCTTCGTCCACTACGCACGAGGACCGTCCGATCTCCACGTGGAGAGCCAGCACCCGTTCGATCCGGCCAAGCAGTTCATGGTCAAAGGCGCCACCTGATCCTCACCGTCAGATTCCCCACGTGGCGCCCATCCAGCCGTCTCCATTAATAAAGGGTAATTTACCCTTAGGCCCTTCTGTTTCTTTTATTTAGCGTTTAGTTTTGTAAATATTTAGTTTAGTTGTTTAGTTTTTGGTAAAATTGCATAGAGGACCCTGCACTTTATTTCTTTCGCACTTATGCCCTTGTGTATGGTGTAGCACGTGCTTCGTCACGTGGTTTTCTGGTGTATTTGCACGTTATACCTTGTAGTTGTGGATGTTATGGATTGAATGAAAATTTTTGGATATTGCATTTATACCCCTGTGCGTAGAGTAATTGTGCATGTGCGTATATTCGTGGTTTATTTGCAGACTAGTCCCTGGACTTTTGGTCCCTATGTACTGTACCCTTGTGTTTGATTTTAATAACATAGCAAACCTACTCCAAATCCAACGAAAATTGGATACATGGCTCCTGACATAGTGTAAAATTTTCTGGAATTTTTGGAGACATTTTTATTTTGATTTGATATTTTAAAAAATTCAAAAACATCTATTTTCTTTACTGTCTGATTGGAAAAATCATAAAAAATATTAAAATTCATCTAAAATTCACAAAAAATTACTTACTGTTTGTCTTGCCATGCTTGATTTTCTAGCCAATTTTGGCTATTTTTCATTACTTAAAAAACCTAAAAATTGAAAAACACTTAAAACCTTATAAAAATTCTAATAAATAAATTAAAAACCCAAAAATAATAATTTAGGTGCCAAAATTTTCCTTGTTATTTTCTCTATACAGCAAAATTACATCCAGGCTTATTGGGGATTTCTAGATATTTTATCTAGGTCCCTTAAGCTCTGCTAGACAGTACCTTCTTTTCCTTTCACTGTTTTATTTTTAGAAAATTAAATAAACATCAGCAAAATCCCAAAAACTCACTAAAAACAGTAAAAATTATAAAACACACAAAAATATTTTTATTTGAATTTTTGGTTGATTTTTAGTGTATTGAATAAATTGTTGAAGTGCCTTGTTTTCTTGTTTTTATTATTTTCTTAATATTTTAAAAATCCAAAAAAATATTAAAAGACTTAAAAACCACCAAAAATACCTTTTTATTTCTTCTTCATTTCTTTTTAACTACTTCGTAGGCCGTAAGGCCAATTCGTGCTCCTTGTGTTCGACCCTGGTCGATATACAAGGTTAAACTAATAGCAAGACTGCTGTTGATTTTGATTTGATTTTATATTATTGGTGGTCAATTTTTCTTGATCGACACGATCGAGTGATTGAGGTCGCGACGACCATCTTAGATATACCTCATTACCTTAGTCGCTCGATTTTCGTGTCATCAGAATGGCGCCGTTGCTGGGGAGCACGGCTTAGTAGTTTTCGTTTTCTTTTTCGCGATTTTTCGCGGCTCTTTCAAAGTCCGCGGCTTTTTGTTTTTATTTTATTTTTATTTCATTTTGTTTTATTTTCTTTTATTTTTGTTTTATTTGATTTTTGCTTGTTTATTTTATTTGGCATTTTTGCATATAAACCCTCATTTTATTTTCATATATTTTTCTTTGCTATTATTTGCTCATTTATTGGTCTGACCACTCTGTTCTTTCTTGCGATGGCCCGAGGACCGAGGCGGTCGATTTCGAGAAGCCGACGCAACCGAGGAACTTGGAGGCGGCTCCCTTCTGCACGGAGCCGCAGGAGAGCGTGAGGGAGAGACTGAGTGGGAGAGGTTTAGCTTAGGTTTTTATTTTATTTGATTATTATTGTAATAATACAGGGACAAACTCTTGGACTTTGCTTGAACTCTTAGCAGGTCTGTTTCGTCGAGCACCGGTGTGCTCGGGGGACCCTTAGGTGTTTTCGCGGCTTTTTCGCGGCTTTTGGTGTTTCGCTGCCTTTTCCGGTGTTTACGCGGTTTTTATCGAGCCCCTAGACTTAGGATTTTCTACTTGATTGTGCCGTAATTAGTAGGGTCCCTACACCTAATTGCTTGCTTGTTCCTATAGTGCGCTTAATTGGACCTACTAATAATTCATTAATAAAAATAACTGATTCATCCCCTTCGTAGCCTACGTGCCGTAGCCTGCCCCGCAAAGCGCTTTCTCCTACCCCCGATGTGTCGGGCAGAGGAGGGGTAGGCCAAGACCGGACCTTTGGCTTGGAGGATCAGTGACCAGTTAGACGGTTCTTCGAGTAGACTTGCTTGTTTAGGACTCGGTTTTCATCGCTGCACCATTTAGGTAGTTTATTTTCTGTCTTTACATTTCTGCGTGGATCACTTGCATGTAGAGTGCTAGAGGAAAGGTACGCATTTCTATCTCTTCATGCATCATTGATTTAATCGCGCATCGGCTTTTTCGTCTTCTCCCCCCCTTGTTTTTGACTAAATAATCAGGAGAATCGAAAAATTCGTTAGGCCTTTGTTTTTATTGAAAAATATTAAAAAGAAAAAACATAAAATTGGGACTGGCTAAAACTATTGACCCTAAAAGACATCCACCTTAAAAATTTGTCTTGGGGAGAGCAACCCCCTCATTGGTTGGTTTGATTGCGCGAGAGAGTGATCCGTTCACTAGGTAGAGCCCTCCGGTGTTATTCCTGACTGACTACCGACTCTTCCGTGCGGGCCAGTCGGTTGGGGTAGCATCGGGTATCCCAACAGGTCACGTAAGCACTCTGATAGATTGTTTGTTCACCTAATAAAATCGGACAAGATAATTTGACCGAGCCTTTACGGTCTTCATCTCGTGTTGTGTTGGTGAACAGAGGGTTTGGTTGCCGATCATAGTTTCTCCAGATCTCATCCGCCTTACTCGTCAGATCACGATGATGGGTAGACGCTCTCTTAGGCAGCCTCTGGTTGCACCGCTTTCGGGCACGTCTACCCAGTCATCTAGGTTGGCCCGCGAGAGCCGAGACCAGCTCTCTGAGTCCGAGTATGATTCCGCCCTGTTCTCCCTCGACCCCCTTTCTTTCGGTTCTGAGAGATATGAGCCAGAGGAGAGACTAGCAGATTTGACAGCACCTGAGTTTGGCTCATTTGATTTTGCAGACGTCATGGCCGGTAGTTCTGAGGATCGTTCCCGAGGTCAGCCTGAGCACTTTGTGCTGGACCAGGGTGCGATCAACTCCACCCTGATCGCCTCACTAGAGACCGTTCAGCAGCAGCTGAGGGATCAGGGAGCATTCATGATCGATATGAGGAGAGAGATGGAGCAGATGCGAGCAGAGAGAGCAGAGCGAGATCAGAGGAGAGAGGGACCGAGGATCCCAGAGGATGCAGATGCAGCAGCAGCAGCCGCAGCAGTCACCGCAGCGGCAGCAGCCGCCGCAGCCGCGGCAGGAGGACCATCGAGACCGATGCGGGAGTTACACAACCCCGGATCGACGCTGACGCACCACTGGGTTGTACTTCTAGCCATTGTGGGGGACTTAAAGTTCCCCCCGAACACCTTGCAGCTACTCCCCCGCTTCCACGGACTCGCTACTGAGGAGCCCCATCTTCACCTCCAGGAGTTCCTCATGATTTGCAGTACTGTCCACGACCGTCAGGTAGACCAGGATACGATTCGGATGATCACCTTCCCCTTTTCCTTGGCCGACAGAGCAGCCACCTGGCTGAAGCACTTGGGGAGGTTTGTTTACACCTGGGAGCAGCTCCGCACCGAGTACTTGAACAAGTACTATCCACTCGGGCGGACCAATGCAGCGAGAGCCCTCATCAGCAACTTCTCCATGCTCCCCAACGAGCAATTCCATGAGGCATGGGAGAGGTTCCGTGAGCTTACGGATCGATGCCCGCACCATGATATTTCGAAGCCCAACCTTGTGCAGAGCTTCTTCAGCGGGCTGACACCAGAGCTCCAGGGCTTGGTGAATGCTTCTTGTGGCGGGTCTTACTTCGCCAAGGATCACGACCAGGTCTGGGCCATCTACGAGGAGATGGTCGAGAACTATATGGTGATGTCCCAGACCAGGTTATACACTCAGGGCAGACCCCAGCAGCAGCCAGGACCCGTGCAGTACCAGAGGATAGCACGGGTCGACGCCGGTCCATCCAGTTCATCCGCAGTAGCAGCAGCACAGGCAGAGTCATCCGCTGCGGATATGGGTATTATCAATGAGAAGTTGGATCAGATGGTGCTGATCGAGAAGAAGCAGTGCCAGGGCATCACTCAGATGGAGCAGATGGCACAAACTCTGAGCGACATGAAGACCCAGCTCATGTGTCTCCAGGAGGCACAAACGGCTTCACAGCCCCGTCTTCAGTCACGAGGCGATACCGACGGCAGCAGCAGCTCGTTCCAGCGCTCCAGCTCACACCAGCAGCCTAGACAGTTTCATCTTGTACAGGCGGAGCCGTACCAGCAGCCACAGCCCACCTACCAGTCACCACTATCTCCAGACATGCAGATGGTGGTATACCAGCCGGATCAGCCTCTGGCAGTACTCCCGCCAGCCCAGTACGATGCAGAGCCGTTGATGGATGTCAACGGGATTTGGTATGACCGTCCTCAGCCTGGGATCCGATGAGACCATCCCGGATTCAGGTGGGGGAGTGGAGGTACCCAGCCCCAGCAGCAGCCATCTGGTCAGGGAGGCCAGTATAGCCAGCAGAGAGATCACCAGCCGCAGCAGCAGCCCCCAGCCTATCAGTCACAGCAGCAGTCATCCTTCGTTCCTCGTCCCTATCAGCAGCAGGGACAGTCTTGGAGGCGAGAGCAGCCTCACCAGCCACACCAGCAGCAGCACCCTTCTTCTTACCCCTCTCATCAGCAGCAACACCAGTCCCAGCAGCCTCATTACCAGAGAGGCTACTCGTCGGGCTCCCACGAGAGCCCTGTTTTGGACGACATAGCCCGCCTCCTCACGGATCAGCTGGCTACCTTCAGACGGGAGATGGACGAGTTACGCCAGGAGATGCGGGACATCGTGAGAGGGAAGGCCGCCATTCCTGCACAGATAGAGCCGAATCCCAACATCCTGAAGCGGAAATCTGAGCAGGTAGATTACACTGAGCATGCCACTCCTATTGATCCATTTGATGATATGTCTTCGGATCTATTTGATGCTGATTTTGTCACACTTAGGAGCGGTAGGACACCAGCCGACGGCGGCGCCTCATCTGAGCGACAGCACGAGGTTACATCCAGGGCGCCAGATGAGGAGGAGGAGAGCGGTACTGAGGCTGCTCATGATGATGACGGTGGTACTGATGTCACCAAGGATGTTGATCCCCCAGGCGGTGCTGAGGCCGCCACTTCACCAGTTCGAGGAGGTGGTACTGACGCCACCCGAGTTGCCGAGCTAGCACGCGGTACTGAGGCCGCGAGACGTCCAGCAGAGCCATCCCGTGGTGGTACTGAGGCTACCGGTGTTCATGTAGAGAGAGCTGTTGTTTTTCCTTCCATTGATGTAGCTCGGAACCATGTTGTGAATAAAGGAAAAGGTTTAGTTTACTCTGGTCCCACTGTGGTGCTTGATGTATGTGAGGATCCGCCCGTCGAGCCGTCTAGACCTATTCCTAGTCCTTCATCTGAGAAGGACCCTGTGATCCCCTTCCCTAGAGCCCTTCTGATGGGGAAGGGGAAGAAAAAGGAAAAAGATCCAAAAAAGAGAGAGCAGGAGGAGTTCAGCCAGAGTATGATTGATCGTTTCCTTATCCAGCTGACCCTTCAGGAGGCTTTGCAGCACATCCCCCTTCTCCAGCGTTCTTTGAGAGACAGGACTACAGTCAGGAGGAGGAGGAGGAACCACCATTCAGAGATACATGTGCTGAAGAAAGCCACGTGCTTCGCGATCCAGAACCGTCTGCCGGCCAAGAAGCCAGATTCAGGAGCCCCATATGTCAGATGTCACATTAGAGAGCAGAGGTTCGACCGGACTCTATTGGATAGCGGATCGTCTATCAACCTCCTTCCGGTAGCCCTTCTCGACCGCTTCGAGTTGGGCACTCTTAGACAGAGCAGGACAGTCCTTCAGTTTGCTGATCGATCTGTCAAAAGGCCGAAGGGGTTGTTGCGAGACATTATCGTCACTATTCAGGGCCTGCAATTCCCCGTGGACTTCGTCGTGTTGGACATGGAGATCCCTGATTCCGTGGCCGATACCCCCATCATCCTCGGTCGTCCGTTCTTGGCCACAGCCAAGGCGGTGACTGATCATGATAGCGGGAAGGTGTACTTTCACGTCGAGGGCGAGAGTGTACAAATAGAGACGGTCGAGGACTACATATTCAGAGATAGAGCATGCTCAGAGACCAGCACAGATACAGAGCAGCTGACAGATGCCGGGGTAGACATCCACCAGGACTGTGATTTTGTGATCACAGATGACGAGGCAGCATGGGCAGACCCTACAGCACAGGTCATCCTCTCATTTCCAGACACCGCTGATGCCGAGTTGATAGCAGAGGAGAGCTTGGAGAGCACAGCCCTGGTCCAGGATGCTTCAGAGGCAGCAGAGCCGGTTCCCGACCGCGACACGATTATTAGTGATGGTGGTACTGAGGCCACCTTGTGTGATGGTGGTACTCATGCCACCTTGTTTGATGCAGATCCCTCGGATTCAGAGTCTGATTGGGCAGATTGCGATGATCAGATGCCAGACCTGAGTCCCACAGAGCCTACAGCTGAGGAGGAGGTAGATGCAGAGCAGATCAGAGACAGTTTAGTTGAGCAGCCTTTTCCAGATCCAGTTTGCGAGAGTTCGTTTTCATTCTCTCAGGCAGACTTGGCAGCATTCACTCATCTTCTTCCGAAGCCAGATTTGCCAGCACCCAACTGTCCAGAGCTAAAGCCGCTCCCTACTTCGCTGAAGTATCGATTCCTTGCGGGCGAACCTGAGATGTACCCAGTCATCATCTCCGCCGATCTGACTGGAGAGCAAGAATCCCGTTTGATGGGGGGTCTTGAAAAGAACCGCAAGGCAATTGGATGGAGCGTAGCAGATCTCCATGGGATTAGTCCAGCATTGTGCTCCCACCATATTTATCTCGAGGAGGGGGCGAAGCCTTCGCGTGAGTTTCAGCGGCGGTTGAACCCCAACCTGAGAGAGGTCGTCATGAAGGAGATTTCAAATGGTGGAGCGCAGATTTTATTTATCCCATTTCCGACTCCAAGTGGGTTAGCCCCTTGCATGTGGTGCCCAAGAAGACGGGCATCACGACTGTGATCAGTGAGTCGGGAGAGGAGATTGCTACACGAGTACCCACCTCTTGGCGGGTCTGTGTTGACTACAGGAGACTCAACCGGGCCACCAAGAAGGACCATTTCCCCCTGCCTTTTATTGACCAGATCATTGAGAGACTGGCAGGGAAGAGCCATTATTGTTTCCTGGATGGGTACTCGGGCTACAACGAGGTGGCCAACGATCCTGAGGATCAGAAGAAGACCACCTTTACCTGTCCCTTCGGCACATACGCCTTCCGACGCATGCCATTTGGGCTATGCAATGCCCCTACGACTTTTCAGAGATGCATGTTGTCGATCTTTTCGGACATGGTAGGGGAGTGTTTGGAGGTCTTCATGGACGATTTCTCGGTCTACGACGACGGATTCGACTCATGTCTTGACTGCCTAGACCGAGTACTCCAGCGATGTATAGAGGTCCATTTGGTGCTTTCTTGGGAGAAGAGTCACTTCATGGTGACTCAAGGGACGGTGCTTGGCCATATCATCTCCAACAGGGGCATGGAGGTTGATCCGGCTAAGGTTGATGTCATTAGAAAACTCACACCACCGTCCAATTTGAGGCAGCTACGGTCATTCCTGGGGCACGTTGGTTTCTATCGGAGATTTATTCATGATTTCAGCAAGATTGCCCGGCCGTTGACGAACCTCTTAACGAAAGACACCGAGTTCCTTGTAGATGACAAGTGTCTTTTGTCCTTTGCGACTCTCCAGCAGTGTGTGATTGAGGCTCTTGTTCTTCAACCACCCGATTGGTCTCTCCCATTCGAGATCATGACGGATGCCTCCGATTTTGTCGTAGGGTCCGTGCTGGGACAGAGGAGGGATGGAGTCCCCTTTGCTATCCACTACGCTAGCCGCACATTGGATTCCGCGCAGCGGAATTATACAGTCACAAAGAAGGAGATGCTAGCCGTAGTGTTCGCCCTAGATAAGTTTCGATCTTACATCATTGGATCTAGAGTGACCTTGTACACTGATCACACCGCCATCCGATACCTCATGGCAAAGAAGGATGCCAAGGCCAGACTTATAGATGGATCCTTCTACTCCAGGAGTTCGACATTGAGATCAAGGATAAGCCTGGAGTCAAGAATGTGGTGGCAGATCATCTCTCCCGTATAGAGCAGCCTGAGGAGTCTGAGCAGATAGATCCCATTTGTGAGACCTTCCCAGATGAGGCGATCCTTGCTATCGCCTCACTCCCGTGGTATGTGTCGATATTGTGAACTTTCTCGTTGCTGGGAAAGTCCCACAAGATTGGCCCAGGCAGAGGCTTGAGACCTTCCTTGCGAAGGCCAAGTCCTACCACTGGGAGGATCCCATCCTTTACCACGAAGGAGGGGATAGCGTCTGGCGTCGGTGCATTCCTCAGGAGGAGCACCATAGCGTCCTCAATTACTGCCACAAGCTTGAGGCAAGAGGACATCATTCTGGGAGAAGAACGGCACAAAAAGTGCTCCAATCCGGCTTGTGGTGGCCTACCCTCTTCAAGGACTCTGATGAGTTCGTGAAGAGGTGTACTGACTGTCAGAGGATGGGAACTTGTGGACAGTGTGATATGATGTCGATGCAGCCCATTCACTTCTGTGAGGTTTTTGACGCATGGGGCATCGATTTCATGGGTCCATTCCCTAAGAGTCAGGGATTTGAGTACATTCTGTTGGTCGTGGACTATGTTAGTCGTTGGGTTGAGGCTATCCCCGCCTGAGCCGCTGATGCGAGGACAGTTTGCAGATTTTTGAGGAAGCATATCATCACGCGGTTCGGGGTCCCTCGAGTTTTGATTTCAGATGGGGGGTCTCATTTCATCAACGACCAGGTGAAGGCCCTTGCTAGCGAGTTCGGTATAGACCATCGTGTTGCTACACCTTACCATCCACAGACGAATGGTCTAGCCGAGGTGTCGAATAGGGAGATCAAGACTATATTGCAGAAAGTCGTCCGCCCTGACCGAAAGGATTGGTCACAGCTTTTGGACTTGGTCTTGTGGGCATATAGGACGTCTTTCAAGACACCATTGGGCACATCTCCCTTTCGCCTCGTATATGGCAAGCCGTGCCATTTACCTGTTGAGCTGAGGCACAGGTCGCTATGGGCAGTTACAGATATACTTATGGATCCAGATGGTGTAGGAGACCAGAGGAGGGCAGAGTTAGCAGCCCTGGAGGAGTTGAGAGATACCGCCTTCTCAAACAGCCTACAGTATAAGGAGAGAATGAAGGAGTGGCATGATTCTCATATCAGCCACAAGCATTTTGAGCCTGGACAGAGAGTATGGTTGTTTGATGCGAGGCTTCGTTTATTTCCAGGGAAGCTACAGAGCAAGTGGAAGGGACCCTACTTGGTGAGAAAGGTACACGACAACGGTAGCATTGATATATCTGAGTTGTCTTCCGAGAGTACCTTTCGAGTGAACGGCCAGCGGCTCAAGCCATTTCTAGATCATGAGCAGCGGGTCGTTGATCTTGCCCCTATTCATTTCGCGTGAGATGTGGTCTTTGACTCACATCTAATGCATCTCACGCCTGAGTTTCACTTATCTTCCGCCTTGTATAGATCCAGATGTCTATATCACTACATTCTTTAGTCCCACATCCCTTTCCTCATCTGTTGATTATGCTATACTTAGGGTGCACTTTACCCTAAGTATAGGGGGGTGTAGGACCTTTGGGTATTTCTTTTGTTTCTTTCTACCCCTGTTTTTGCTGCCTATATTTAGGGATATTTCACCCTAAGTATGGGGGGGGGGGGTAGACCCTGTACATTCTCCACTCGGTTTTCCCTTAGTACACAGCCTGCTATACTTAGGATTACTTAATCCTAAGTATAGGGGGAAGACCTGAGATTCTCTTGACCTTTCTTTTCATCTATTCGTCTTTGTATATAGCATGTCTTTTCACTTCCCTATACCTAGCACGAGTTATGTCTTCTTCATCGCTCTTGACTCTGAGGACATCGTTCGAGTTAAGTATAGGGGGTGTGTATATATTTCATATATACTTTAGCCATAACTCGTACTTTGTGTGAGTGTGTTAATAAATAAAATGGCTAAAAACCTCAAAAATCACAAAAATTAAAATTTTTTCATGTACATAAACCTTCTTTTATTTGCACATAAATAGCTAGTGTACAGATTATTTTTGTAAAAATGATTTCGAAAATCTTTTGTGTAAAGTTTGTGTAAATATTTTCTTATCAAAATTATGTATATAGTACAAAATTTTTCCAAAATGTTTTGAAAATCAAAAGTTTGCAAAAATCTCGTGTAAATGTGTGTAAATACCTTTTTGCAAAACTTGCACCTCATGCATCATCCATTCATGATTTCAAAACATTTTTCGAAAATTTTGCATGTTTGTAAACTTTGTGTAAATAAGCATCTTTTGTACATATGTATATAGTTTTTCTGGATGATAATTGACATTTAACTTAGGCTGGAATCAAATTGAGAAATGGAGCTTGATTAAGATCTTAATCCACCTAACTTCTAAGAGGAACCTTATAGGGCTTAGGTTTAAGGCTTTTCAGGTCCATGGTGACTTAATTCTTTGAGTCCACTAGGCTATGATCACATGTCATCTCAATGAGCCTAAGTAGAGCACTTAACAACAACACGTGACTCATATAGACAATGGCTTTACTTGGACACCAGCACTATGCACCGAGCTCTCCACGGATGAGGTGGTGAGGAGGCAGTCTTCCTTGACTTGGGGTAGCATATGAGGGTAGTACTTCTAGGCGGAACCTCTCTTCTTCTTTTAGTGAAGGAAGTGCATCTCAACTTGGTCTGGTTGCCATGAGGTCTAACGATGGGAGTTGTGGGTTGCAATAAAGCTTCAAAAGAGGGATAGTCTACTGGCTCAAGAGGAAAAACTCCTTGTATATATGCTGCACATGTATATGTTGTATAGATGCACCTGGAAAAAAAATGCAAAAAGAAAATAACTCCAAAAAGAGTGGTGGGTCTGATAGAAAATGATAATCCCACCGGAGTATGTATATAGAGTGCAATAAGCAAAGCTTGAGTTCATGATTCACCTTATGTAGCTTGCAGCAGGGAGACTTGGCTACACTGGTCAAGCTCCCAAGGATACATGGCTACACTGGCCTTGACCCATTCTCTTCTTCCTCCTCTTCTTGAGCCGGTTGAACTTGAACTTAGAAGGGAATACCCCGCTCCTCGAGGAAAGAGTGGCCAGGTTGAGGTCATAGAGTTACCTTGTTGGGGAGGGTTGTCAAGTTGCCATTTCTGAGGTGGAGAGCTTAGACCTCACATTCACAGGACAAGAAAAGATTCGTGGTCTTCAGGGTTTGTGATTGATGACTTGTTCTGATCTGGAGCATTGAGGAGTCTTGGTTATAGATTAGTGGAACTTAGAGGCTGTTAAGTTTTAGGCTTAAGTCCAAATAAGGTTCCGACACATTAATAATCCAAAGATCTGATCGAGCTCCATACCTTAATTTAATGAAGGCAAGTTTAATGATCAACCTTGATCCATGTACATTCTCTTTTTCTTTTTCTTTATTTCTTTTTCACTTCTTTTTCAAATAAGTGTTTGCTAAGGGACTAGCAAAGTTAAGAATAGGGGGTGATGAATACTCATTCATCACTCTTTATTCTTATATTTTAGCTACAAAAACCTTTGCAAATGCATGTATATAGTTGTAAATAGAAATAATTATCAAAAGCATGCATTGTGTAAAAACCTATAATTAGCATGTTTTTGTGCAAAAATAAAAGAATAAAGATTAAAAAGAAAAAGAGAGAAATATTTAGAATAAATATTGAGCAACCTAACCCAAGGGAGGGCTCAGCATGGGCCTGACCGCATAAAAGCCAAAGTAGAGGGAGATAGGGGCTCATGTGTGTAAATATCTATGTAAATAAAATAAAAATATTTTCCCCCAAAAAAATAGATTAAAATAGGCTTGTAAATATTTGTATATATTTATAAGTATAAAAACAAGATAAAAATGGGAAAATTAAAAAGAACACAAAAACACCACTTGTAGATATCCATCTTGTACATACCACCACACTTATATTTATTTAGTCTTATAAATAAATAAAATTAATTACCAAAAGTTTTGTAAATAGTCTATATTATATAGTGTAAATAAATAAATTAAATTAAAACAAAAATAAAATAAAAAGAACAAAATCAAAAATTCAAAAATACTTTGTAAATATACCATGTATATAAATGTACATAATTATTTATTTCACCTAGTATATAAATAATAAAATAAAAATAAAAATATCTTTTTATTCCTTAAATATAAAATGGTAATAAAATTGTATAAAAATAACAAATTAAAAATCAAAATTAAAATCCTATATGTTGTACATATACCTATATGTAACCCTACTATGTACATACCTTATTTTTACTTTGAAAAATTAATTAAAAATCACTAAAAATAGAAAAAATTAAAAGAAAATTATTTCATGTTTTGACTTTTCCATAATTCGGCCATTTCTTATTTTTAATTGAATTTATAAATCTTTTACACGTGGCCTTCACCCATTGGCCCTGGGGATTGTTGACCGGCAGGTCAACTGCCCCCCCCCCCCCCCCTGGACCACTTCCCACGGGTTAGGCGCCCGACCCAACTTCCCCCTATTTTAGCGCCTAAACCCGATTCCCCCTCACCTAAACCCCAGGTCCGATTCCTTCCAGATATATCTGACACCCTCGCCGGAGCCACCGACTCGGGATCCGCGCTCCAGAATGCCCTACCCGCGCTCGTCTTCCCAGACCCTCCACCATATATAATCCCAGCTCCGCCACCTCCATTCCTATCTTTGGCTCATTTGCTTCGCTACCTGTGACCTCCACTGTGTTGGCAAGAGTGACAGCTTGCTCCAGCAAGTGTCGCAGCAAGGAGAGGGGCAGTGGCCCATTGATCTGGCGAGTACCACCGCCGTGCTCCGCCCAGAGCGAGAGCTCGAGCCTCGGAGGGAGACGCTCCTCGAGGCCACGACCCAGAGCATCGCCAGCTCGTCCACAGTCTCTTCATCGACCCAGGTAGCTGTAGTTCCTTTTCTTTTTCTTTGATTTTAGATTACCCCCAATTCGCCGCTCCGCCGTTCACCGTCGATTCCGATCACGTCACTCATCCCCTCGACCATCGGGCTACACCATAGCCTTCGTCTTCCTCCCGTGCACGTTCTGCACCCATCCACTCAACCCAGCTCGCACAGGAGCTGGGGCTCGAGCTCCTCCGTCCCCACCCTCGCCGAAGCTCGCTCATATCGAACCATCGACCACCTTCACCTCGCCTAACCGGGTCAAGGCACTTTGCCCTCGACCCGCGAGTCTTCTGGACTTATTTTGCAGGTATTACGAGGACCATCTGAGGTCCTCCTATTCGCGCCAGGAGACGTTCCTCCGCCGACCTCGCCGGCGCCCTCCCGGGCTCGGTAGGGTCATCGGAGACCCCCATCTGACGCGGAGGCCCACGCCGATCCTTCTTCGATCATCAGCGCCCCGCGAGGAGGCTCGGAGCGAGTGTACTGGGTCGGCGAACCTCGCCGGCCACCTGTTCTTCGAAGACCTCCATCCACCGTCAGATCAGCCTCAGAGCTCCAGATCACATCCTGACCGTTCATTTGCGGAGCTGCAGCTAGCGTCCGATCAGTGGAGGACTGATCCCAGTCGTCGATCCAGCGAGGCTTCGTCCACTACGCACGAGGACCGTCCGATCTCCACGTGGAGAGCCAACACCCGTTCGATCCGGCCAAGCAGTTCACGGTCAAAGGCGCCACCTGATCCTCACCGTCAGATTCCCCACGTGGCGCCCATCCAACCGTCTCCATTAATAAAGGGTAATTTACCCTTAGGCCCTTCTGTTTCTTTTATTTAGCGTTTATTTTTTTAAATATTTAGTTTAGTTTTTAGTTTTTGGTAAAATTGCATAGAGGACCCTGCACTTTATTTCTTTCGCACTTATGCCCTTGTGTATGGTGTAGCATGTGCTTCGTCACGTGTTTTTCTGGTGTATTTGCACGTTATACCTTGTAGTTCTGGATGTTATGGATTGAATGAAAATTTTTTGGATATTGCATTTATACCCCTGTGCGTAGAGTAATTGTGCATGTGCGTATATTCGTGGGTTATTTGCAGACTAGTCCCTGGACTTTTGGTACCTGTTACCAAATAGTCCATGGACTTAGTTTCTATTACATTTGGGTCCCTGAGTGCCCCCAAGCACGCGTCACGTGCGTGACCTCCTGGGTATTTTGCACCAGACCCCCCATGACTCCTGGTATTTGCGTTTTGGTCCCTGTGTACTGTGCCCTGTGTTTGATTTAATAACATAGCAAACCTACTCCAAATCCAACGAAAATCGGACACATGGCTCCTGCCATAGTGTAAACCTTTCTGGAATTTTTGGAGACATTTTTATTTTGATTTGATATTTTTAAAAATTCAAAAACATCTATTTTCTTTACTGTCTGATTGGAAAAATCATAGAAAAATATTAAAATTCATCTAAAATTCACAAAAAATTACTTACTGTTGTCTTGCCATGCTTGATTTTCTAGCCAATTTTGGCTATTTTTCATTACTTAAAACACCTAAAAATTGAAAAACACTTAAAACCTTATAAAAATTCTAATAAATAAATTAAAAACCCAAAAATAATAATTTAGGTGCCAAAATTTTCCTTGTTATTTTCTCTATACAGGAAAATTACCTCCAGGCTTATTGGGGATTTCTAGATATTTTATCTAGGTCCCTTAAGCTCTGCTAGACAGTACCTTCTTTTCCTTTCACTGTTTTATTTTTTAGAAAAATTAATAAACATCAGAAAAATCCCAAAACTTCATTAAAAACAGAACAATTATAAACACATAAAAATATTTTTATTTGATTTTTTGGTTGATTTTTAGTGTATTGAATAAATTGTTGAAGTGCCTTGTTTTCTTGTTTTTATTATTTTCTTAATATTTCAAAATCCAAAAAAAATATAAAAAAACTTAAAAACCACCAAAAATACCTTTTTATTTCTTCTTCATTTCTTTTTGACTACTTCGTAGGCCGCAAGGCCAATTCGTGCTCCTTGTGTTCGACCCTGGTCGCTATACCAGGTTAAACTAATAGCAAGACCGCTGTTGATTTTGATTTGATTTTATATTATTGGTGGTCATTTTTTCTTGATCGACACGATCGAGTGATTGAGGTCGCGACGACCATCTTAGATATACGTGATTACCTTAGTCGCTCGATTTTCATGTCATCACCGCTCAATGTCGACAAGAGTATGACGAGCGACCTCCAACCTGCGGAATGCCTCCTCGAACTCGTCCAAGAGGTGTCGGTTCTCCTCCGTCTATAGCAACACCTCAGCCTATTCGCTAACCAGATCTGGTAGCGAGCCCATGCCCTTGGCAGCGAATCTCACATGGAGCGATCAGGCAGCACACTCCGAGAAGGGAAGTTGTAGTGGATGGGGAGGGCGGCAAGGGATGGAAGGGTAGGGAAGGGAGGCGAATACGATTTAGATATTGGGGATTCAGAATGATTAGGTTTTTTTTCGTTTTGGCGGGTTAGAACTATTGGGGTGAGGGTTCTGTAATTCCAATTCGTGAGTGTTTGGGTCAAATTTCAAACATGTTTAATTTTTTTACTTACTGAATAATTCAAAAATGAATATTTACATTTGTATCCATTAAAAAATATACATTTGTATTTTTATTTGTATTCGTAAAAATTGAGGATGTTAAGTTTGCATTTGTATTCGTAGTCATCGGATATTGATTTCTAATATTCGTATTCACATTTGCAATCGCTAGATATAAAAAATAACATATATATCTTCCATTTTACGAATACAAATACGAATGAATGCAGATATATTTGCGGATATATTAGAGAATATAAGTTGTGTTTGATAGAAGATGGTATATGAGGGAGCTAAGGAGGGAAACGAAATTTTAAGGCTTAGGAAGGCGGGCACGGCAAGACCTCCTTAATTTTTTTTCATTTAAAATGGCTACAGTAATATTACCGTGGTATTTGTATTTTGATCACGGTAATATATCCATCACCTTAATTTATTGGTCACGGTAAAATTAGTGTGGCAAAACAATTTGGACCACTGTAACTACCGAAACCATTGATAATAAGCCATGGTAATTTACCATGGCCAAATATTTTTAACCATAATAAAATTACCGTGGCTTAAATGTGTGGCTAATATTAGATTTATTATTAGTGGGAGAGGCTTTCTTACTCTGGCACTTAGGTTGTGTTCTTTGTCTGATTCTTCCTCCCAAGTACGCTTCGAGATGTCTAACCTGCACAAAATAATTGAGGGTTTCGAGGGTTATGTCCCCGACCCTAGGTGTTGAACAGGGTTTTTGCGGTCAGATGTTCTACACAAGGCAAGAACACCGTCGATGTGGCGACTGAACGAGAACTGCTGGTTCAGACAACAAATAACCCATAATATAGATCAAGGAATGCAAAATGAAATGTGGAGGTTAAATGTATTATAACTCTACAAAATATGTGTATAAGTGTAAGTATGTAGTGTGTCAAAGATAGGGAGACAAGTCGGTGTAGCAGGTGTATTATTTACAAATAAATAATAAATTTATAATATAGGTATATTTTATACAATATTTACTCAAAGAATAAATGAATTAATTTGTAGGCTTATAATAAATATAATAAAATATTTATTTTTTATTTTATATTCATATTTTTTTAGATTTTTTAATTTATATTTTTATTTCTTTTTAACATTTTATCATTTTTAGTTTGTTTTTTAATATATAATAAAGTTTTATATATAACTATATATACAATATAGGATAATATAATTACAAATACAACTAAAAATAATCAAAAACTGTAGAATAAGATAGTTTTGTACTTTTTATATTTTCCTAATATTTTTTATGATTTTTTGTTAATTTTAAGTATGTTTAAATTCATAAATAGTCAAAATAGTAACAAGATAAATATGTTGAATTGTTTTGGAATTTAAAAAAAGGAAAAAGCCTCAAAATTTTCCAAAACTATTTTTAATAAATATTATATAATAAAAAGAAAATTCGAAAAGAGAAATGATTTTTTTGGATTTTTAAAAGATTTTTATAATTTTTATGAGGATTTTGTAGCTTTTTAATTTTTAGTGATTTTCTTTTTCTATTTTTAGGATTTCTAGTCTAATGGTACAAAATAAAATAATAATAAAATACTATTTTTTTACTTTTTAAATACTATTTTATATTTTTTGGGATTTTTAAAGCAAACAGAAAAAAACATGTCATTTTGATTTTTAATAAATTGGAAAATGCTTAAAATGCAAATCTAACTATATAGCATGAAAGAGTATGCAACGAGGCATAAAACCCTATTTTTCATAGTTTTTTGAGCACATTTGATATTTTTAGAAAATAGAACACAAACATAAAAAATAATGGAACTAGTAGGGGTGTATTTGAATTTAAAATACAAGTCAAGGGCTATAGTGCAAAATACCAAAAGTTTTCAACTAATATTTAAACTTTAAATATTAAATAACATAAGGGGTTTGGTGCAAAATGGCCTGCTCACGTGGCACGACATGTGAGCTGAGTTGAACCGGACTCAAATGTAATTTCTAGAAACTCGAGGGATCAAAAACATCAAAAATATAAAGTGTATTTAATAAATTACAGGACCAAATAAAAAGATGACAAAAATTGGGGATATGCAATTTACCCCATATTAGCGCAGATTGTGCGGTCGAAGGTGCCTTACTTATACGCGTGGGCGGTCCAGATGCACCAGTGACGCTTCGCACCATACATCTAGGATTAGATCCCCAAATGGGATCCAATGGTCGAGGATCCTCCTGATCAGACGATAGTTGCTAAATATGGGCGACTATGCTTAATCGGACGGTGCTCGAGGATGCTGGAAGAACAAGGACGAACTCACCCTTTGCTAGCTTCGATCTGGTGCAGCACGTGCTTCCGGCTACCTGGGATTCTGTCAATAGTATCTTTTCGTTCCTGCTGACATCCATCACCTCCCAGAGGGATCTAATGAATCTATAATTCTCATTCTTTTTTATTTTATTTTAGCCATATCTTTTAGCAAAAACACATGTGAATATGTGTAAATCCAATAAATTATCATTGTACATATTATTGTTATTATTGAATAACTAACTCATTTTTTTTAAAATAAAAAAATAAAGAGGAAAAGAAAAAGGAAAGAAGGATGTAATTATGTAATAAGTACAGACTGACCCAAACCCTGAGAGAAGGTCAATCATTGACCTGATCGACAAGGAATAAAGTAGGGGGAGATAGGGTCTTTGTATATTCATCACTATGCATTCTATATACCTATGACTTCTTTTATCAATTTCATCGATAAAAAGACTTCAAAATAAATTATTTTCTTAATAAGAACTTGCAAATAAAAATATTTTCTAAATAACAAAAATAATTGAAACATGATTTGATGTACATGATACAAATAATACCACTCATAAAAAGCCACACAACAGGAACTTAAAAGATCAATTTTGACTTCATATGAACTCAAATACACCAAAATCACCTTTATTGAACTATAAATTAAAGAAATTTTTTCACCCATAACCCTGAGTATTTTCGCAATAACATCCATAACCCTGCATAATCGTGAATTACATGAGAAACCCTGAGTAATGCTTAACTCTTACATGACATAACCCTGTGTCATGTTCTATTTGAGATGACCGTTATCTTTGATAGTTTCTGTTTGAAAATGACAAAATTGTCCCTAATATTTAATCTTATTAGCAAAACATACCATCTACTCTTCCCCCTCCCGCACTCGAACGCCCCTGCTCGAACCCCACCGCCGAGCTCATCCCCTTCGAAACCACCTCCTCCCCCACGGGAGAGCAAGCCTGCTCCCCTGCTTGAGTCGTCGAGGTCAACGTCGAAATCGTCCAAATCCCCCTGCTGCTCGAAGCCCAACCTCATCACCCGCATACCCGACCACACTGCAAGCTGCAGTCCCCCCTGTCGACCCAGCCTGCAAGGCACCTACCGACCAAAGCATCCCTCCCCAGGTGGTGCACCCATCCCCCCTCCCCACTCGTGCAACCGCCTAGTCGACCCAAATCCCCCACTTGCGAGCACCACCCATCCCCCGCAGACTAGAGCCGTGCCCCCCCTCCCCGCGACCCACCATCGACTGCGACCTACAAGCCTCCCTTCGACCTGCGACCACCACCCATCCCCCGCAGACCAGACCCGTGCTCCCCCCTCCTCGCCGACCTACGAGCCCCCCCCCCCCCCCCCCCACACACACAGAACATCCCTCCCCAGGTGGTGCACCCATCCCCCCTCCCCACTCCTGCAACCACTTGGTCGACCCTGTATCGCCCCCCCTCCCCCCCCCCGAACTGCGACCACCGCCCATCCCCCACAGACCAGAGTCGTGCACTCCCCTCTCCAACCTGCAAGCCCCCCCCTGCCCCGATCCGACCTGCGAGCACCACCCATCCCCTGCAGAGCAGAGCCGTGGCCCCCCCCCCCCCCCGACCTGCGAGCACCACCCATCCCTCTACGGACTGGAGTTGTGCCACCTCTGCAAGACCCCTCCTCCCCAACCGTGCCCCTCAAGCCCCCTCCCCTCCCCAAGCCCTAGTTCTCTGCACCACCTCCACCGTTCCTCTGCACCCGCGCCTGCCTCGCTCCTTGCGAGCCTGTGCATCCTTCAACCATCATTCCACGTGCAAGAACCCCTACCTTGGGATACTTATTTTTTATTTATTTAGATTATTTCAATCCGTCAGATCATTGATGGGTTAGACTAACTCAATCATCGGGTTGAGTTCATGAAGTAAAGTAACGGAAGGTTATAAATGTAAGACGGCGCACTTATTCAGGGTCATGAATGTAATTCACGATTATGCAGGGTTATGAATGTTATTACGAAATTACTCAGGGTTATGGGTGTAAAAATCCCTAAATTAAATTATCTTTCAAATGAGGGTGGTTTCATAAATTTTGGAGAGCTTTTTGGGTACATTATAAAGTTACTGGGTACATATACTTGTAAATATCTATATTTAATTATTTCAATTCATAATTTGTGCATATTGTATTTTAAATACTTGTACATACTCCTAACAATAAAATAAAAATAAAATAAAATATAGAAAACACAAAATAAAATAAAAATAAAATCAAAAGTTCATTGTACAAAAGCTACACTTGTGTATATTGTATATAATACCTATTTATTTAATACTTTTATTTAATATGTAAAAATCAAATAAAAATCATTTCAAGCTCCTTAATTTATGTTGTAAATAAATAAAATATATAATAAAGGATATTTGTATAAAAATAATAAAATAAAAGAATAAAATATATAGGTATATTATACCTATACATAATACCCTATACTATATATATTTGTATTTATTATTTCATAAAAATAATTAAAAAAACACAGAAAATAGCTTGAAAAATAATAAACATTTTTCATTTTAATCATTTTTATTTTAAATTCACTTACTATTTTATATTCATTATTCTTTGATTTTTAAAATATGATTTTTTTGATTGGTCGACCCGGGTCAACCACCCCTCTTCCAGACTCAATCCGAGTTCCTCATCACCGAATCGGATTTCTTGCCTTTTTCAAGATCGGGTCTGACTGTCTTCTCCCTTGATTTCTGTACCCAATTCCTCTCCTAGGATCTGTGATCCTCTCAAATCCCTTGGTAGAGCTCGATCCTCCTAGGGTTTCACACTCGCCTTCGGTCTTTCTAGACCCTGGAGGCATTCTATAAATTCTTCACCTCCGCCTCCATTAAAGGTAGCTCGTCCCTCGCGCCACCCTTTCCCCCTATCTACCTTTAGGAGAGTAACGGCCTTCTAGAGGAGCTTTTGGAAGCTCGGATCGGTGCCGGATTGGACGTTGCTCCTCTCATGGTCGGAGCTCCGCTGCGACAAGCCTTCCACGTCCTTCACCACTTGGTTGAGACCACAACCCCGCCTCTGTCGTCGCCAGAAGCCACTAAGCATGTCAGGCACCGCAGATACTCACCGTTCTTCCCACATTTCACATTTTATTTCGAATCATCCATCACCTCCACCTACCATTACTTAGCTCCGGCCGATGCCACCATAGCTCCATCCTTTGCTTCACCCACACAGATCGACCCTTCATTCCACCATCATCCTTTGTACGCACCTTGATCCCCATGTATCCTGCTCATCGGAGCAGGAGTGGGGTAGATCTCTTCCCTCGTTGCCTCCAGAGATCACTAGAGCGCCCCACCATCGCTTCTTTCGTTTCCATCTTCCAATAACCACGGTCGAGGGCATGTCTTCGAGGAGAGATCTTCTTTGCAGGTACATGCATGCAAGGAGGCTCAACCTGAGCTTCATCTGCAATGGCGGAGCACTCCCAGGTGGGTGAGCTTCACTGTGACCATCCGACCATCCATTGTTTCATCCGAGCCACCCATATGACACGGAGCAATCTTACGAAGGTTCTGGACTTCACCATGAGCCGGTCAACCTCGTGGATCGACAAACCCACTCGATCGAAGCTCGTTCGCCGTCGGTTCTTCCAGTACCCTCTAGCGTCCTTTGATTAGCCACTCCCGTCCAGTTCTGATCTGAGTCGTACGTGCATGCTCCTTTTTGCAGCATCAGATCGGATCCTTCGCAGATCTGAGCCACACGTCCCTGTAGTCTTTTCAGACCATCAGATCTGTCCGCCAACGGTCATCAGGACCATATATCAGAGCATCCACGAGCACATGCGTGTGCCCCTTACATGGTATATTTCACTCATGCCCTTGCCTTTTTTCCGTATTTCGCTTTATTCTATTAATTGTAATAAATAGTTAAAAACTTTTTGCATTAAGAACCCTATAGTGCCATTATTTATATTTTAGTCCAACTAGGTTGCAGTCACGTGTAGCTTCACGTGCTATTTGGGTTATTACAGTATCTACCCTGAACTTTAATATGGTTATGAAATGAATTAAATGTTTTGAAAATTTCATTTATGCCCCCGTGAGTGTTGATCGCGTGTTGCATATGCTTTTGCCTGGAAAAATTGCACCTTTGGCCCTTGTACTTTCTGATTGTGTTATCCAGTAGGCCTTAGGATTTAAACTATTTGCATATTGGTCCTTGTGCACTGTTTTTAATTATCGTCTTTGAATTAAGTGTAATAAATATCCAATTAACTCTAAAAATTGCCTAAAAATCATTTGTGATTCATGCTTACACATTTTATTTATCATGATTTTTACTTGTTGATTTACTTTTATTTTCCATTATTATAAATTCAAAAAAACTAAAAAGTCTCTATTTGTTTAAAAAAACTCATAAAATTTGAAAAATCCTTTAAAAATTCCATAAAAATTTATGTAGTTGTCTTTTATCATCTCTTAGCTTCTATAAAAATTTTGTTGAAAAATACCTTACAAAAACCTAAAAATTTCCAAAATAATCAAAAACATATAAAAATCATATAAAATCAACAGAAAAAGTCAAACACTGCATTTACAGTTCCTGTTGATAGATATTTATTCATAGCTTATTATAATCACTTTTAGGTGTTTTGATCTTTTTATCTATTTTCAAATTGAAAAATACCCCTGCTTGTGCATTATTTGCTTATTTTATCACTGTTTGATTTTTGGAGAATTGCAAAAACTTCTGAAAATACCCTAAAATTCCCAAAATAATACAAAATATATAAAACCTAAAAATATTTTTATTTAATTTTTCTGAGCATTTTTTACTTAATTGAAAAATATAAAAAGATTGCTTGTGTATATTTTTATAACTTGTGCATATTTTTCTTATATTGAAAAATTGAAAATATGAAAAAGTTAAAACTAATAAAATGATAAATAAAAATTCTTCGATTTTCAGATCGCCTACTTAGTTTTTAATTGTGCTTCCTGAGGTTGACCCTGGTCGATATACCATGGTAATAAAAATAGTGAAATTGCTCACACTACTCAATTTATTAGTGGTTTGAATAATTTTCTCATTGATCGTGAATTTGATTCTAATCACAACGACACGTAATTAATCACTTAAATCAAATCGGATTCGTCGGTCATCAGAATGACGCCATCGTTGGGGAGCATAGCTAAGTAGTTAGGATTTATATTTGATCATTTTTTGTTTCTATCTTTATATCTATTTCTGACCTTCTTCTATTTTGCTTTTTGCGCAAGAAACTACTAGAGCACGACCTGGTCAGCTTTGGGAGGGACCAGCACCTGAGGAGGTGCAGAAGGAGATCGGTGGTTATATAAGATAGATTTATTTTAGTTTTATTCTTTCAAAAACATTTGTAATAACTTAGACCCTTGGACTCTCTCTTGGATACTTGGACATTTATTCGGGGTTTGTTTCGCCAAGTACCGCTGCACTCAGGGGATCTCACCAGATTTTTTTGAGTTTTTCGGCATTTTATTTTTATTTGTTTTCCGAGGTTTTAGCCCCTAGACTTAGGATTTATTTTGGTTGAGCTCGGTAGAAACTAAGGTCCAAACACCCTAATAAAGAATATATATTCCTATAGATCATGAATGGACTTTGTCAAAACAAAAGGCTAATTTAATTGGATAAGAGACCACTACTGCGAGAGGTCGTATACAGTGCTTGCAGGACCCATTGTGGTGGGCACCGATCAGCATCTAAGATCGGACTAAGGTCTCTCTTCTGATTAATTAGCACAAGTTCTTCTCGCTAATAGAAGCTACTATCTTAGGACAATTTCCTCGTGCATCATTTAGATTAGTTTAAATTCTATCTTTTAATTATGTACGGATCACTTTGCATGTAGACTGTTGGAGTAAGGTACGCATTTCTGACTCTACATGCATCATTGAGTTTTCATCGCGCATCGGCTTTTCTGTCTTCCTCCCTCTATTTTATTGGACTTAAAATAAAAAGGAAATCGAAAAATTCATTAGACGTTGCTTTATTCAAAAAAATACCTAAAAAGAGATAACCAATAAAATCGGGACTGTTAAAGCACCCTTGACCCAAAACCAGAATTTACGAACAAAATATTATTTTGGGGAGAGTAACCCCCTTCTTATCTGATTTTACATGCTGAGAGTTGAGCGACCGCACATTAGGATAGAGCCATGCCTGGACTTTCCTCAGACTACCGGTTCTAACAAAAAGGATTAGTTATTCTCTAGTGAGGATCTACGAGTAGCCAGTAATCAGTCTGGATTTCCTTATCATAGTGGGTGGCTTAGAGGACTTTATGTAAGGCTTCGTCCTCAAGTAAGGGGTAGCCGAAAACAGTCCGTACTTACAACTATACTCGTTGGAAATAAGCGCAACTAATCGTAAGAATCTGAGCCAGTCTCCAGGGAGAATCGGGCTCCCAACAACTCGCTAACTCGCTATGTAAGATTGGATTTTCGCCTAATAAAAATTGATAAGATAAACGACCGAGCTTTAACGGTCATCACACTGTGTTGAGATGGTGAACCGGGGGTTTGTTTTCTAATCTTGCTTTCAGTCCAGATCTACTCTTCAAAAATCCCCACATCAAGATGATGGGCAAGAGGTTTCTTAGGATGCCTCTGGCAGCACCGCTTTCTAGCACTCCTAAGTGGTCATCTAGGGTTATCTTTAGAGAGCTTAGACCCGCTCTCTGAACCCGAATTCACCTCCACCATGTTCCCCCTCGACCACCCTTCTTCCACTCCTGAGGTACAGACAGACAGGCCAGTATAGCTCTACGTTCATTTGACAACAAATGAGCTAGGGTCTTTTGCCTTTGCAGAGACCGAGAGATGGCCATCGATGAGCAGCCTTATACTTCATCATTTGTATTAGAGTAGGATGCCATCAACAATACACTCCTAGCTTCCCTAGAGACCATGCAGAGATAGATCAGAGACCAGTGAATATTCATGTCAGAGGTAAGAAGAGAGCTTACTCATGTGAGAGTTAGGAGAGAAGAGACAGAGACACCAACTGGTGGCGGAGAGATACCCAAACATGAGGATCGAGTAGACGAAGACACCAGGACGAGTTGCGAGATCTACGTAGGCCAACACACATTATGAGGCAATTGCACAACCCTGGTGCAACCCTCACTCATCGATGGATCCAGCTACTCGCAATCTTGGGCAACTTCGAGCTTCGCCCCCAAACGATCCAGCTACTGCGCAAATTCCATGGGCATGCCACCGAAGAGCCCCACCTCCATCTGCAAGAATTTGAGATGATCTGCAGCACTGTCCACGATAGGTTGGTGGATGAGGACACCATTAAGTTGATAGCCTTCCCATTCTCCTTGGTTGATAGAGCAGCCTACTAGCTGAAACACCTGGGGAGGGTTGTCACTACTTGGGAGCAGCTCCGGACCAAGTACCTAAATAAGTAGTATCCACTCCATTGAATCAATGCAGCCAGAGCCATGATCAGTATCTTCTCTATGATCCCCAATGAACAGTTCCATGAAGCATGGGATCGATTCCGAGAGCTCATTGACAGGTGTCCCCACCATGATATCAGCAAGCCCAACCTCATCCATAGTTTCTTCTATAGGTCGACACATGAGTTGCAAGGGCTAGTAAACGCCTCTGTGGAGGTTCCTACTTCGCCAAAGATGAAGACCATGTATGGGCCATCTTTGAGGAGATGGCTGAAAACTACATCGTGATGTCCCAGACCCGGGTTTACACTCAGGAGAAGCCTCCCCACCAGGAGACCTCATACCATAGGATATCACGCATTGAGGATGGTCCTTCTTCCTCTTCTACGGCAACAACACTAGCAGAGTCTTCAGCTGCCGATATGGGTATCATCAGCCAGACGCTGGACCGGATGGAGATTGTCAAGAAGAAGACATGCTAGGGGTCTGGACAAGCTCAATAGGATTGATGAGCTGGCCCAAACACTGAGTAACCTGAAGACTCAGATCACGTGTCCCAAGAGGCACATACGGCTTCTCAACCACATTCCAGGTCATGGTCTGATCGAGGGAGCAGTTCGTCTCAGTCATCCGCCTCGTACCTACAAGTCCATCACATTCAAGTGGAGTCTATCAAGTCACTCCTACTGAACCATTTGTTGCCACCGCCTTCTTCGGATACGTAGTTGGTGGTGTATCATATGTATCAGCCATTGGCATCCATTCCCTCGCTAGTTCATGAGTCATTGATGGAAATCAACGGGATTTTGTTCTCCCAATACCAACAGCAGCCAAAGATCTGTCGTGACCACCCAAGCTTCCGATGGTCTACTGGAGGTGCTTCATCCCAACAGCAACCTCTGGCACAGGCGGGGCAGGGCGCCCAACAACAGCCCCAGTACTCCCAATAATCACATCACGGTCTTCGACCCTCATACCAGGGTCAACAGTGGAGGCAGGAGTAGCCTCATTTGTAGTGCCCACAGCCCCCTCCTCACTCGTACCAGCAGCAGCAGAGTCAACCCCATTTTCAGCAACGCAACCCATCTGGTTCTCATACACACTTGTATAAGAACCCAACACTTGATGATCTCGCTTGCATGCTTTCAGAGCAACAAGCTACCTTCTGGTGAGAAGTGAATCTGATAGAAAATGAGGGAAATAATAAAGGGAAAGGTTGCCATACCTGCACAGATTGAACCTAACCCTAACAATCTGAAGAGAAAGTATGGGCAGGTACATTCTATAGAGACCGCCTCTCCTAGTGATATTCTGGATGACATTCAATATTTATTTGATGATGATTTTGTGAGATTTAAGCCAGCCAGTGGCGACTCATCTAGGCAGCATCCCGATGCAGATTCTAGGGTGCTAGATGGAGTCGAGAGCGGTGATAATGCCGCTAATCATGATGATGATGGTGGTGCTGAAGCCACCAAGGATTATGATCCAAACGACGGTGTTGATGTCATTGTATCTCCAGTTGATGTAGATGGTGGTGCTGATGCCACCAAATCTGTAGATGCTAGGTCATAGCACGGTACTGATGTCGCTAGTTTAGATGTTGTTGGTGGTACTGATGCCACCAAGAGTCAGTCAGTTGTGTTGCCTTCCTCTTCTTATATACCTGAGGATGTTATCATAAAAAACACAAAAAATGGAAAATTTTCAAAAATAAAAATTGTGAATAAAGGAAAGGTTTTTGTATCTCCTTTGGATCCATATGTAGTAATTTATGATGTTGCATGGATTCCAAAATTCTGAATGCTCAGAAATCCACTCCTGACTCACATTCTTCTGAGGAGTGTCCCTCTATCCCCTTCCCTCAAGGACTCCACTTAGGGTAAGGGCTAAAAACCAAAAAATCCAAAAAAGAGACAACAGATAAAGTTCAGTGAGCAGATGATAGACAGATTTCATATCGAGCTGACTCTTCAGGAGGAACTAGAGCATATCTCCCTTTTCTAGAAGAACCTCATAGAGAATACTACCATCCATAGGAAGAAGAGGCATAACCACATTGCGGAAATTCATGTGCTCACTTGTGCCACCTTCTTCGCCATACAGAACCGATTTCTAGCCAAGAGACCTGATGCAGGGGCTCCTTATGTCAGATGCCACATCCATGAGCAGCAGTTCAATCGGACTCTATTATACATCGGATCCTCGATTGGCCTCCTTCTGGTTGACTTACTTGACTGTTTCGATTTTGGCCCTCTTAGACGAGCAGGACAGTTCTTCAGTTTGCATATAGATCTGTCAAGAGGCCTAAGGGGTTATTAAAAGACGTTGTCGTCACATTCAGGGCCTGAAATTCCCCGTGGACTTCGTTGTATTGGACATGGAGATCTCTAAATGTGTGACCAATACCTCCATCATTTTAGGACGACCTTTCTTGGCCAAAAGTAAGGCAATGTCCGATCATGATAGCGGGAAGGTATACTTTCGTGTCAAGGGCGAGAGTATACAAAAGAGACTATTGAAGAATTGAGAGCCAGAGATTCAGCTTGCTCCGAGTAGAGTTCATAGCAGATGACATATTCAGAGCTAGACGTCCACCATGAGTGTGATTTTGTCATTACATATGATGAATCCATTTGGACAGATCCAATTTCATGAGCTCTAACCTTCAGAGTCTGCAAAGTTACAGATGCCAATAGATGAGAGTTCAGAGAGCGCACTCATGACACAGGATACCTTAGAGGCTGATGACGGTGATTTGGGTAGTGAAGTAGAATATATTTCATGTGATTACGATTTAGATCCCTCGATCTCATACATTAATTTTCATTGGCAGGACTTTGATGATTATTTACCGTGTCTGATGTCCACAGAGCCTACATCTAGGGCGGAGATTGGGCCAGTACAGTAGACAGACATACCAACAGGTTCATCTTCTTCAGATTCACTAATTCAGCGAGAGTTCTCTCATGCAGATTCGATAGCCTTCACTCAGACTTTTCAGAAACCAGATCTACTAGCTCCCACATGCCCAGAATTGAAGACCTTGTCGCAGAGCATGAAGTATAGATTCCTTATGGGTGAGCCAGAAATATTCTCAGTCGTTATCTCAGCAGATTTGACCGATGATCGAGGATCTCGTTTGATGGAGGTTCTTGAAAGAAATCGCAAGGCAATCGGATGGGTTGTAGCTGATCTCCAGAGGATAAGTCCGGTTATGTGATCCCACCGCATATATCTCGAGGATGACGTCAATCCATCATGTGAGTTTCGGTATAGGCTGAATCCGAATCTTCGATATATAGTCATAAAGGAAATATCTAAGTAGTGAAACGTTGATTTTATCTACCCCATCTCCGATTCTAAATGGGTTAGTCCATTACATGTGGTACCCAAGAAGACGGGTATCACTACAATTGTGAATGATTCTGGAGAGGAGATAGCTACCCGAGTACGCACTTCTTGGAGAGTCTGTGTGGACTACAGATGATTGAATCAGACCACTAAGAAGGATCACTTCCCACTTCCATTTATTGATCAAATCATTGAGATGTTAGTTAGGAAGAGTCATAACTGCTTTCATGACGGGTACTCGGGATATAATCAGGTGCATAGCACCTGAAGACCAGGAGAAAATGGCGTTCACTTGTCCATTCGGAATGTATGCTTTTAGACAGATGCTCTTTGGATTATGTAATGCCACGGCTACATTCCAAAGGTGCATGCTTTCCATCTTCTCGGACATGGTGGGCGACTATTTAGAGGTCTTCATGGATGAATTTTCGGTCTACGACGATGGGTTTGATGCTTGTCTTGCTTGCCTAGATCGAGCACTTCAGCGTTGCATTGAGGTCCACCTAGTCTTATCTTGGGAGAAGAATCATTTCATGATGACTCAAGGGATGGCCCTTGGTTACATCGTCTCCAACAGGGGCATGGAGGTTGATCCGACCAAGGTGGATATCATCAAGAAGCTCACTCCACCGTCCGATCTGAGACAGTTGCGGTCTTTTCTGAGGTATGTCGGTTTCTACCGATGGTTCATACAGGACTTTAGTTGGATTGCCCGACCGCTAACTGATTTGCTAACGAAAGACACCGAGTTCCTTATAAACGATAAGTGTCTTTCATCCTCTGAGTCTCTCAAGAATTTGGTTGTGTAGGATCTTGTCCTTCAGCCAACTGATTGGTCTCTCCCATTCGAGATCATGACAAATGCTTCCGATTTTACCATAGGGATTGTACTTTGACAGATGAGGGATAAGTTTCCATTTTCCATAAACTATGCGAGCCAGACTTTGGATGCCGCTCAACGGAACTACGATGTGACTGAGAAGGAGATGCTAGATGTTGTTTTCTCTGGATAAGTTTCGCTCTTTTATTCTCAAATCTAGAGTGACTATCTATGCATATCACATCGCCATATGATACCTAATGGCCAAGAAGGATGCCAAAGACAGATCGACTAGATAGATCCTTCTACTCCAGGAGTTTGATATTGAGATTAAGGATAGACCTGGAGTTAAGAATGTGGTGGCAAATCACCTGTCCATATTAGAGCATCTTGAGGATTCTGATATGATCACACCTATCACTGAGACATTCCCAGATGAGGTGATTTGTGTTATGACCTCGCTCCCATGGTATGTTGACACTGTGAACTATCTTGTTGTCAAGAGTTCCACAAGGTTGGACAAAGAAGCGACTTGAGACCTTCCTTACGAAGGCCAAGTCGTATCATTGGGAGGATCCCACCCTTTACCACGAAGGAGGGATAGTATCTGGAGTCAGTGTATTCCTCAAGAGGCAAGAGAACATCACTCTGGGAGAGGGACAACACAAAAGTTTCTTCAATCCGGCCTTTGGTGGCCTACCCTCTTCAAGGATTCAGATGAATTCGTGAAGAAATGTATTGACTATCAGAGGATGGGCACTTGTGGACAGAGAGATATGATGTCGATGCAGCCCATTCACTTCTGTGAGGTTTTTGATGCATAGGGCATCGATTTCATGGGTCAATTCCCTAAGAGTCAGGGATTTAAATACATTTTGTTGTTTGTGGATTATGCGAGTCGTTGGGTTGAGGCCATCCCTGCCCGAGCCGCAGATGCAAAGATTGTTTGCAAATTTTTGAGGAAAAATATCATATCACGGTTCGGGGTACCTAGAGTCTTGATTTCTGACGGGGGGACTCATTTTATTAATGACAAGGTAAGGGACCTTGCTAACGAGTTCAGCATAGACCATAGAGTTGCCATGCCATATCATCCACAGATGAATGGTCTTGATGAGGTTTCAAATAGGGATATTAAGATTATTTTGCAGAAGGTTATCCTCCTAGATCGGAAGGACTGGTCACAGCTTTTAGACTCAATCTTGTGGCCCTATAGGACTTCATTCAAGATGTCTTTGGGAACATCTCCTTTTTGACTCGTTTATAGCAAGCTATGCTACTTACCTGTGGAGATCAAGCACAAGCCTTTTTTCTGGGAGACACCTTGCCAAGTCAGTAGGGCACCCATGCCAGATCCTACACCCCCACACACATGCACTCCAGTTCCCACCTTTGTTCTCGAGGATGACACTGTACATACTGCTCTTAGTCATCCTTGTGTAGATGTTGATTCTGATCTCTTCCCTTGTATGGAAGAGATAGAAAATTTTAAAAAATGATTACCCTTTCTGAAGTGGTGGCAACTATTCATGATGTAGCTGAGGCCCCATTTCGTCAAGCCATGACCAAATTATCTGTGTCCAAGCCCAAGAAAAGAAAGCGAAGAAGCAGATCTGAGCACTACGTTCTAACAATGGTCACTGCCTCCTAGGCCATCACCAACGTCCACATATTAGGAAAGAGAACACTGTCACACCTCTTGTGAGATGCACCATTTTTTACTATTCTTGTGATCACACTCTCCTTGACGGCAATGCTTCTATTAATATAATGCCCTTCTCATTGGTACAGTATCTTCATTTAGGGTATCTTAAGAATACCATGATGATTTGTCAGTTCGTTGATGGATTAATAATGAGGCTGAGGGGTATTCTAGAGAACAACGTCATTTATATCCAGGGAATGAGCTTCATAGTAGATTTGGTTTTATTGCCCACAAAGACCTCCACCCCTATGGAGCATCCTCCAATCATCCTGGGACGACCTTTTCTCACCTTTGCAAAAGGCGTATTATTGATTATGGATCTAGAGAGATTCGCTTTCATTCTTCTAACGAGAGCGTTGTCTTGATCACACACCCACTATTGACCAGAGACCGCATTAGACGAGAGTGTGCCAGTGTTAGCCAACTCCGAGGACTATAACCTATCTATTGATATTAGAAAGGTTTGTTGTATTATGGATGCGACCGGGACCTGAGAATTCCTCTTCAGGGAGGAAGACTCGAAAAGCATAGACCTTAGAGTTCTCCCTTCTGGTGTGTGGTGATGCATTGATGGCATCCATGGCATTTACACCATAGACACCTTAGTGCATAGGCAGACTTAGGAAAGACTTTGCAGGCTCGACTTGACCTGACTACTTCCATAGATGAGTTTGTGCCTTTTCATTTTGAGATTCTAGATATTTCCAAGGTCAAACCTGACCACACTACTTCCATTGACCAGTTCGTGCCTCTTCACTTTGAGACTGTTGATTATCTACACCATGCCCATCCTAATTGGGTTGAGTCAGCTGAGGAAACCAATATTGACTTGCATCTTGTTAGATCCATTCCTCAGCGGTCACGCAAGAAGATATGCTTTCTAACTTCTTGATCTTTGTGTAGCCTCCACTTCGTATATCCACTTTCGTTTTATTCCTTCCATCTACCGTTATGCTCATCCACTCCATTCTGTGTGTTTGACTTGTTTTGGACATACTTCGTCTTGGGGGGGTGGATGAGTCGAGTGTTCATTCTTCATTCTGTTTCGTCACTCTTGTTGTTGCCTACACTTAGGGCTCGTTTACCCTAAGTATAGTGGGAATGATGCTTCTCCCCAAGTAATTTCCTTTTTATCGGATTATTTTCCTGATCCCCTCAATCAAAAAAGTTCGAAATTGGATAATTTCATTACAAAAATATTTTCCTTGCATTGTACATAGCATTTGCATTTTTTAGATTGATGCTAATAACTGAACTAGTCTAAGTAAAATCTGAATATTAGAGATTGGTTGGAATTTAATCCACTTAATCACATGATCCTTATAGGAACTGGAATTGGTGCACTTCGGGTCTGCTAGACTTAATTCCTTGAAACCACGAGACTAGGTTCAATGTCGTCTTGACTGCCTAGGTAGAATATTTCAGAACACACACACAACTCTTGTTGATCATGACATAGCTTGTACGCATGCCCTTTACACTTTGCTTACCTTAGTTGAAGTGGTAGAGGATTGGAATTGCCGGCATGAGACACAAGCCAATGGAAACATCAAAAGTCATACATTTGTGTCCATTGTACCCCAACCCGAACTAGTAGCCATGAGGTCCAATGGCAGAAGTTGTGGGTTGCGGTAATACTTCAAAAGAAGGATAGTCTACTGGCTCAAGAGGAAAAAGTCTGTATGTAAATGTTGTTATATATAGTATTAAAAATGGGAAAAATAAAAAAACTTCAAAAAGAAAAGACAGGAAAATTTCCAAGAAAAATCAATTCCTATCGGAGTATGCATATAAATGTATAGTCAATAAGCAAGCTTGAGCTTCAAAGGCATATATATGTGAGCCTTCAATTGGATGACTTGGCTACACTGGTCAAGCATCCAAGGTAAGGTAGCTACACTGGCTACCGTCCATTCCTCTCTCTGCCTCCTCTTCTTGAGTCGGTTGTACTTGAACTTAGAAGGGAATACCCTACTTCTCGAGGAAAGAGTTGTTGGATTGGGGAATTAGGTTACCATGTTTGAGAAGACTGACTTTTAACGTTTCAGCTGATGAGAGCTACATATCACATACACTGTCCAAGATAGATTCATAGTAATAAGGGTTTGTGTATGAGTTTGACTTATTCTGACCTAGCTATTGAGAAGACTTGAGCAGAGTTTTGTGATTATTAGAGGTCGTTGTGCTTCACATCCGTTTCCCAATAAGGCTCCGACCAAACTTAAATTCCGAAGGTCTGACTGAGCTCCAAACTTTGATTTTATGAAGACACGTTTAAGAATTAATAATCAATCTAAGTTCTTTCTTTTTCTTTTCTTTATTTTCTTTTTTGCACTTATAAGCATAAGTGTTCACTAGGGACTAGCAAAGGCATGTATAGGGAGGTGATGAATCTCCATTTCATCACCATTAATCTTTTATTTTGGCCTTTAAACCCTAGCCAAATGCATGTAAATAACATTATTTTACATGAATTAACATTCATCATTTATTGTATAAATTATGTATATAATACATTGTTTAAAGCCAAAATAAAAGAATAAATAAAAGAAAAGGAAATAAAATAACAAAGGTATTTTATGACCTTAATCCCCGAGACCTAGGCATCATGATGACTGGGTCGACAAGGAATAAAATAGGGGGAGATAAGGATAAAAAGCACAATAAAAACCCTAATTATTTATTATTCAATAATGCATTTTTAGGACCTATTTTATTTCTTATTTATACCTCAAATAAAGAAATTTTTTACATGAAAGTTGTAGAGAAAAATATATAGAAAAAACAAAATTGATTTCAAACAAAAATAATACAAATTGTACATTCTACACTCAAAATAAAAAGCGAAAACCCAAACTTCCCAGACTCATATATTCTCCATATGATCTAAAAATTCATAAAATCACCTTTAATTGTACATACTTTTATTATCTATTTAATGAAGGTGGTTTCATTTAATGTGTAGTTAATATGCAAAAGTTAGATTTTGGACCCCTATTGTACTATATACATGAATAAAATATTCATTTTATTTATTCTTTATAATTTTTATAATTTTATAATATTGTAAATATTATTTATAATAAGCATACATATTTTGAATACAATAAAACCATAAAAACTTCACTAAAATAAAATAATATACAAAAATACACAGATGAATTACCTATACTTATACTTATATAATAAATACCCTTATTTATTTAAGTGTACATATTATATCAGAAAATATAACAAAAATATATTTGAGTGTATTGAAATAAGATATAAATATATAAATTATGTATATAAAATAATAAAATATAAAATATAAATATAAAATAAAAACAAAAATAAAATACACATATCATAGGTAAATATACTTATAAATGAACCCTTAAAAAGTAACTTAGAATAAACTAAGTTATCAAAATAAATAAAAATTAGCATAAAATATTGCATAAAATAATAAATATTTTTTATGTTTTTAACCAAAAATTAAATAAATAATATATTATTTATTTTCAAATTATTTAAAAATTTTAATTCTACCATGTATTTTTGCGAGTGGTATGGCCCAATCAGGGCTCGTATCCTGTTGACTTAGGGTCAACTCTTCTGACCCTAGTCATTGACCTGTCAGAACGCTTACACCTCCTACTTCCTTGATTTTTGTTGCTCGATTCATTCATTTTTTGGATAGATTCCTTCATTTACTTTCTTCCTCGATCCAAGCTCTTTCACGCGCATGCATTTCCTCGAGCTTTGCATCACTGAATTGAGTCGTTCATCTTGATATTCTCTCCCCATTCACTCGCATGTACATTAGCTCTGCCTCCTCCATTTTTTTATTTTTGGTCCCCTTTTTCTCCGCTTCTTTCCCCCAATTTGTGTCCTTAGGCTAGAGCTAGGTGACAACAAGCTCTCCCATCCATTTTGTGATGAGAAGAGGTAGTGTGAAGGTGTTCCCACCAATCTATGGCGAGCTTCGCCGTTGAGGTCCATCTTCTTGGCTCCGGCCTAGTCGAGGTTTGTTTTTTTTCCATTTCTTAGGTAGATTTTATTAGTACCTTTCTATTCTACATCTTAGTTTAGGTTTTGATTATTGTTTTAGTGTAGATTTTAGGAATTAAACATCGCCGGAGATCTAGAGATCCGACCAGCGTTCCTTGCCATCACATGCTTGTTCCGACCCCCTCGACCATCCCATCACCTTTCCCCTCCATTTCTTCATCTCTTTTCACTCACTAGCCACCCATATCTTCACTAGATCTGGTCGAGGTCCAACTCTTCCATCTTGCTGGACCTCGTCGCTCCTTCCATATCCACTTCAATTTCCATCAATAAATGCCCAGGAAGCATCGTTGGAACCACCTCGAGCGTTCCTTGTAGATACATCTTGGAAGGTCCCGTCGGCGGGCTGATCTATCTCAAGAATAACTTCTCAGGTCGCTCCTGAACATCCGAGCTCTAGGGATCGATCAGCGAGCCCCAAACCCATCTGAGCCTGATGACCAACGAATCCGATTCGAGTTAAGTGATTAATTACGTGTCATTGTGACTCAAATCAAATTCATGATCAACAAGAAAATTATTCAAACCTCTAATAAATCGAGCGGTGAAGATGAGTCGTTTCTCTACTTTTATTAACATGGTATAGCGACCAGGGTCAAACAAGTATGTGATATGAAAATCAAAGGATTTTTATTTATCTTTTCAATGGTTTTTAATTTTTAAATTTTTTTATTTTTTAATATAAGAAAAATATGCACAAGGGATAAAAATATACACAAGCAATCTCTTTGTATTTTCCAGTTAAGTCAAAAATGCTCAGGAAAATTAAATAAAAATATTTTGGAGTTTTATATATTTGTAGAGTTTTTTGAAAATTTTTCGGGAATAATTTTCATATGTTTTTATGATTTTATAAAAATCAAATATGATAAAATAAACAAGCAGTGCACGGTCAGGGGTATTTTTCAATTTGAAAATAGATAAAATGATGTAAACACCTGGAAGTGATTTTTATAATAAACTATGAATAAATATCTTTCAACAAGAACTGCAAATGCAATTTTTGGATTTTTGTTGATTTTATATGATTTTTATAAGTTGTTTAGTATTTTACAAAATTTTAGGTTTTTATAAGGTATTTTTCAACAGAATTTATATAAAAGCTAAGAGATGATAAAAGACAACTACAATAAAATTTTATTGAAATTTTAAAGGATTTTTCAAAATTTTATGTTTTTTTAAAACAAACAGGGACTTTTTAAGGTTTTTTATTTTTTAATAATGAAAAATGAAAGCAAATCAACAAGCAAAAATCACCATAAATAAAACATATAAGCAGGCCACAGATGATTTTTAGGCAATTTTTGGCATTAATTGGCTATTTATTGCGCTTAATTAAAATACGATAATTAAAAATAATGCACAAGGACCAATATGTAAATAGTTTAAATCCTAGAGCCTACTGGATAACAAAATCAGAAAATACAAGGGCCAAAGGTGCAATTTATCCTAGAAAAAGCGTGTGCAATACGTAATCAGCACTCATAGGGGCATTTCAAAACATTTATTTCATTTCATAACCAGATTAAAGTTCAAGGTAGATATTGTAAATAACCCAAATAACACGTGAAACTACACGTGATTGCAACTCAGTTGGACTAAAATGCAAATAATGACATTACATTGTCCTTAATGCAAAAACGTTTTAACTATTTATTACAGTTAATAGACTAAAGCAAAATACGGAAAAAGGTGAGGGTAGAAGTGAAATATACCCTATAGGGGCACGTGGCATGTGCCCATGATGCTTTAACGTACGGTCCTAATGATCGTTGGAGGACGGATCTGATGGTATGAAAAGGCTACGCAAATGCGCATCTCAAATCTGCAAAGGATCTATCTGACGTTGCAAAAATGAGCATGTGCGGACGGCTCAGATCAAAACTGGACGGGAGTAGCTAATCAAAAGACATTGGAGGGTGCTGGAAGAACTGGCGACGGGCAAGCTCGATCGAAAGGGTTTGTCGATCCACGAGACTGATCGGCTCGTGGTGAAGTCCAACACCTTTGTAAGGTTGCTTCACATCGTATGGGTGGCTCGGATGAAACAATGGAAGGTCGGATGGTCACGATGAAGCTCGCCCACCTAGGAGTGCTCCGCCACCTCAGTTGAAGCTCAGGTTGAGCCTTCTCGCGTGCTTGTACCTGCAAAGGAAATCTCGGCTCGAATACATGCCATCGACCGTGGTTATTGGTGGCAAGAAACGAAAGAAGCGATGGTGGGGTGCTCTGGTGATCTTTGGCGGCAACAGGGGAAGAGATATATCCTACTCCTGCTTCGATGAGCAGGATATAGGGGGATCAGGGTACGTACAATGGATGATGGTGGAACAAGGGGTCGATCTGTGCAGGTGAAGCGAAGGATGGAGTTGCGGTGGCGTTGGCCTGAGCTAAGTAATGGACAGTGGAGGTGATGGATGATTCGAAATAAAACGTGAAATGTGGGAAGAATAGTGAGTAATTGTGGTGCCTGATGTGCTCGGTGGCTTCAGGCGACGACGGAGGCAGGGTTGTGGCCTCAACCAAGTGGTGAAGGACCTGGGAGGCTTGTCGCGATAGAGTTCCGACCACAAGAGGAGCAACGTCCAATCCGGCACCAATCTGAGCTTCCAAAAGCTCCTCTAGAAGGTTGACACTCTCCTGAAGGTAGTTAGGGGGTAAGGGTGGTGTGAGGGATGAGTTACTCATAATGAAGGTAGAGGTGAAGAATTTATAGGATGTCTCCAAGGTCTAGAAAGATCGAAGGCTAGTGTGAAACCCTTGGAGGATCCGGCTCTACCTAGGGATCCGCGAGGATCATGAATCCTAGGAGAGGAATCGGGTGCAGAAATCAAGGGAGAAGACGGTAAGACCTGATCTGGAAAAAGGCAAGAAATTCGGTCCGGCAACGAGGGACTCAGGTCGAGTCTGGAAGAGGGGAGGTTGACTCAGGTTGACCAATCAGAAAGTTCGGATTTTTAAAAATCAAAGAATAATGAATATAAAATAGTAAATGAATTTAAAATAAAAATTATTTATTATTTTTCCAGCTATTTTCTGTGATTTTTAATTATATTATGAACTTATATATATACAGTATATACAGTATAGGATATTATGTATAGGTATAATATACCTATATATTTTATTCTTTTATTTTTATTTTATTTTTTTACACAAATATCCTTTATTTTATATTTTATTTATTTACAACATAATTTAAGAAGCATGAAATGATTTTTATTTGATTTTATAAATTAAATAAAAGTATTAAATAAATAGGTATTATATACAATATACACAAGTGTGGCTTTTTGTACAATGAACTTTTGATTTTGTTTTTATTTTATTGTATGTTTTCTAATTTTTATTTTATTTTTATTTTATTGTTAGGAGTATGTACAATATTTAAAATACAATATGCATAAATTATGAATTAAAATAATTAAATATAGATATTTACAAGTATAGGTACTCAGTGACTATATAATGTACCCAAAAAGCCAATTTTTACTTCACAACTCCAAAATTTATAAAACTACTCTCATTTGAAAGATAATTTAATTTATAGTCTAATAAAGGTGATTTTGAAGGAATTTGAATTCATATGGAGCCAGAATTGATCTTTTAAGTTCTTGTTGTGTGGCTTTTTATGGGTGGTATTGTTGTATTATGTACATCAAATCATGTTTCAATTACTTTTGTTATTTAGAAACATTTTTATTTGCAAGTTATTATTAAGAAAATAATTTATTTAAAGTCTTTTTATTGGTGAATAAAATAGAAGAAGTGATATGTACATAGAATGTATAGTGAAGAATATACAAAGACCCTATCTCCCTTTACTTTATTCCTTATCGATCAGGTCAATGATTGACCTTCTCTCGAGGTTTGGATCAGTCTGTAATTATTACATAATTACATCCTTTTTTCCTTTTTCTTTTCCTCTTTATTCTTTTATTTTTGGAAAAAGGTGTTAATTATTCAATATTAACAATAGTATGTACAATGATAATTTATTGGATTTATGCATATTCACATGTGTTTTTGCTAAAAAATATTGCTAAAATAAAAGAATAAAGAATTAGGATCACAGATTTATCATCCCCCTATATTTTATCTTTGCTAGTCCCTTAGCAAACACTTATTTGAAAAAGAAGTGAAAGAAAGAAGAGTGGAACAGGAGAGAATGGACTGTGACCAGTGTAGCCACGTATGCCTTGGAGCTTAACCAGTGTAGCCATGTATCCCTTGGAGCTTAACCAGTGTAGCTAAGTCTCCAACTGCTTATTCACTATATACATGAGCTTTGCTTATTCACTATATACACTCTGACATGCATTTTATTTTCAATCAGACATGTCCTCTTTTTTAGAGTTTTTGTATTTTTGCATATTTTTATGACATATATACAATATATCTACAAGGTGCGGCATGCACATAAGGAATTTTTCTTCTTGAGCCAGTAGATTATCCCTCTTTTTAAGCTTTATTGCAACCCACAGCATCGAGTCTTTGGACCTCGATGCTACTAGACCAGGTTGAGGTGCACATCCCTCCCTAGAGGAGGACGGGAGGTTCCTGCTAGTTGTATTACCCACGTATGCTACTCCAAGCCAAAGGATTCTGCCTCCTCACCACCTCATCCGTATTGAGCTATGTGTAATGTGCATGTCCAAGTCAAGACATTGTCTCTGAGAGTTATGTGTGCATTGTTAAGTGTTCTGTTTAGGCTAATCAAGATGAAATGTGAACATAGCCTAGTGTACTCAAAGAATTAAGTCGCTATGGACCTGAAAAGTCTTAATCCCAAATCCTATAAGGTTCCTCTGAAGTTAAGTGGATTAAGGTCTTAACCAAACTCCATTCTTCAATTTTATTCCAGACTAGTTTAAATGTCAACCATTATTCCGAAGAATGCACATGCAAATATTTAAAAAAAACTATTTTTTGTGGGAATTTTTCAAACTATACAAATTTTTATGGAGTTTTTAATTTTTCAAATTTTTAGGTTTTTTTGAAAAAGTAAAAGGAAAGAAAAGTTTTCACAAAAATGTATACAAATTTACAATAGGTTTGTGTTAATGTTTTTATATATAAATCAATTTTAATTACAGAATCTCAAGCTGACTTTGTTAAGGATACTTATGCACAGAGAATTGGGGGCAGATTATATATATACAAGTAGTTTTTATACCCCATAATTTATTTCCCATGTGACAAATAATTTCACAAATATTTTCACAAACTTTTTCAAAAGATTTTCAAAACTATTTTTACAATCATTTACAAGTAATTTTACAAACTATTTTGCAAACATTTTTTCACTCGATTTTCAAAAAATTAGTACAGTATACCTATTTTTAATACAGAAAATAATTTATAAATCTTTTACAAACAAAATATTTTTACAAATATTTTTTACAAATTTATACAAAAATAAATTTTCAAAGGTTTTTACAAATAATTTTCAGAAAATATTTTTGGAAATATCTTTGAAAACATTTTCAAAACATTTTGTTCCTATTTTATAAATAAATAACAGTCATGTTATTAACACATACAAAGTACAAGTTACGGCTAAAGTATATATACAATATATACGACACCCCCTATATTTAGCTCGAACGATGCCCTCAGCCAGATTAGAGAACGATGAAGGAAGACATAACTCGTTCTGAGTATAGAAAAGTGAAAAGAAGCCTATGCTACGGCTCAAAAGAATGAAAGAATAAAATCAATAGAAGTCGGTGATCCCCCTATACTTAGGATCAAGTAATCCTACGTGTAGGAGACTATACAGAAAGGGGAAGACTGAGGAGTAGAATGTACAAACATTACCTCCCCTATACTTAGGGTAAAATATCCCTCAGTATAGGCAACAAAAATATAGGTAAAAGAAAAATGAATAATCGCAGGTATAATGCCCCTCTATACTTAGGATAAAGCACATCCCAAGTATAACAAAATCATAAGATGGATCTGGGGTATTAAACGAAATGAATGAATGATATAGATAATATGGATCTATAAAAGTGATGTGAGTCAAGGGACACATCTCATACAAAATAAATAGGGGCAACATCAACGGTCACATGATCATGATCAAGATATAGCTTCATGCTCTATTTTTAAATTTTTCTCATTTTTTTTGTATTTTGGGTGATTACAAGCTCTTATGGGTGTCCTCTAGTGAATCCATAAATCCATGAGGTGAGGCAAAAGCGTGGCTCTTATTTAGACTAGTGAGGTCATCTATCCTTCGATTCATTTGCTCCATTAACTGGGTCATGTACTCAAGAGCGGTATGCACAAGAGGTGACGCCAATAGCTCAGACTCGGGTGGGTAAGATGGTGGGAGGTGTGAATGTGGTGGTAGGTAAAAGTAATATGCTTGAAACTATGGATGAGGTGGATATGTACAAAAAGAGAAGTCAGGAGCAAAGTCCTCCTGATAAAATGGAGGTGGACCGGCCGAAGAGGAAGAAGGATTCGTGAAGACTGGATAAAAATCACTCATGTCAACCATCTCCGAAATAAAAGACGGGGATTGGGAGAGCACGAAGGTCAAGTCAAGATATGCAAGAAAAATGCGTAAATGCACAGAAAGGGTCGAGTATACACACAAACAAACACAAATGTAAACAAACAAAACCCTTCAATTCACCAACTCAACACGATGACGATCGTGAAAGTTCAATCTTTTTATCTTTTCAATTTTTAGAGTTAGGTGAATTTCAAAAAGTGGTACAAACACGTGGGTAGGCATGGGATTGGGGCGCTAACCCTTAGTGTGTACATATATAAAATGCAGAATATAATGAAGAAATTACTCCCCCAAAACAAGGATTTTCCTTTTTTGATTTTAGGGTCAAGTAAAGTTAGCAGTCCCAATTTTATTGATTAACACTTTTTTAGATTTTTAATAAAAGTGCACGAATCCTAATAAGGGGTCAATTCCTTTAGTATCCTAGGTGATCAAAATCAGAGGAAGAGAGTCGAAAAACCAATGCAAACGAAAATCAATGATGCATGCAAAGGTAGATGGTGCTTACCTTGCCTCCAACTCTCTTCGTGCAAGATGTTAAGCAGAATTGAAACCTACTCTGTATGATATGCAAGCCAATGAAATTGCCCTAGAATAGAATATGCTATTAGTGTGAAGAACAAGATGCTAAACATCTAGAAAGGAACCAAGGGGGTTCGGTCATGGAGGTTCCTCGGTGCCCAGCATAGTGGATCATGCAAGCATTGTATGGAGGCCTCTCACGACGATGGTTGCAAGTCTAAGTGAGTAGAAATTAATTTTGACAAGATCCAAAAGCGAACTATAGGTACATGCAAAATAATTAGGGCTTTGGACCTACTCTATCGAGCAAACAAATCCTAAATTAGGGCTCAATCATACAAAATAAATAAAAAGAAATGTGAAAAACTCAAAACTTATAAAACAAAGAAAAAGAAAAGTGGTGAAAACGTGAAAAAGACGATGAGGTCCCCAGGTGAACAATCACCCGGGCAATGAACCTCGTAAAGTGTGAATGTCCAGGTCATGAGTATTACAATTTAATTTTACAAAAGTAAAAAATAAAACACTCTCTCACAAAATAAAACACAAAACTAATAGAGGGTTGCTCTGTCTCCTTCTCTCTTTGCATCCTCCTTCTGCTTGCTCCTAGTCAGCTCGGATGCGTCAACTCCTAATAAGTCATCGTTGTCGATCATACCTCGTAAGAAATATCAACAAAGAAGGAGATGGTCAGAAGCAGTCAAATAAATATCAAAAAGAAAATATCAGAAAATAAAAGAAAAATAATCTACAAAAAATGTATGCTAAACTTCGTTGCTCCCCGCCAACAGCGCCATTTGTTGAATAAGGTTTTCATTGGTATGATGTTCTATACAAGTTGAGAACAAAGTCCATGTGGCGATCGAATGAGAACTGCTAGTTCAGACAACAATTAACCCACAATATAGATCAAGCAATGCAAATGAAATGTGGAGTCAAAATACATTATAACTCTACAAAATGTGTGTATAAGTGCAAGTATGCATAGTATCGAACATAGGGAGACAAGTCAGTGCAACAGATCTATTATTTAACAATAAATAATAAATAAATATATCTATATTTTGTATAATATTTACTCAAAGATAAATGAACTAATTTATGAGTTTAAATAAATAGAATAAAATTCTTTTTTATTTTATATTTATATTTTTTAGATTTCTAATATTATATTTTTATATATTTTTTTAATTTTATGATTTTAATTTCTTTTTCTATATATAATAAAGTTTTAGATATAAATAGGTATATAATATAGGATAATACAATTACAAATACAACTAAAAATAATAAAAAAATACAAAATTACATATTTTTATACTTTTTATATTTTTCTAATGTTTTTCTGATTTTTTAGGAATTTTTGCTGATTTTTGTTATATTAAAATTTGAAATAGTAAAAAATAATGACAAGATAAATATACTAATATGTTTTGGAATTTGAAAATATATAAAAGTCTCAAAATTTTCGAATTTTTTAATAAATAATAAATGGAAAAATTCAAAAACAAAATTAAATATTTTGGGATTTTTAAAAAGATTTTTACAAATTTTATGAGGATTTTAGATATTTTTATTTTTAGTTATTTTCTTTTTCTATTTTAGGGATTTTTTTCAGGAGGTACAAAATACAATGTTAAACAAATGCTATTTTTTTGAAATTTAAATACTGTTTGAATTTTTTCAAAAGCAAATAGAAAATAAAACATGATATTTTGATTTTTAATAAAAAAATAAAATTAGTTAAAATGCAAATCTAATTATATAGGGTGAAAGAGTGTGCATCAAGGCACAAAACCCTATTTTTTCGTAATTTTTGGAGCTGTTTGATAATTTAAAAATAGAAAATAAACATATAATTAATTGAATTAGCATGGGTATATTTGTAATTAAAATAAAACTCAGGAGCTATAGTGCAAAATACCCAAAAGTTTTCAACTAATATTTAAACTTTAAATATTAAATGCCAATTACAAAAACCATAGGGATTTTGATGCAAAATGCCCAGCTCACGTGGGACGACAACTGAGCTGGACAAGACCCAATTTCTAGAAACTCAAGGGGCCACATGCAAATAACACGGAAAATATATAGATTATTAAATAAATTACCAGACCAAATAAAAAGGCGACAAAAAATCGAGGGGTTTGGGGGAGATCTGCAATTTTCTCTTATAGGCGTGAATCATGCGTTCGAAGGCACCTCACTTATATATGTGGACGGTTCAGATGCGCCAATAATGCTTCTCACCAGACGTCTGGGATTAGATCCCCAGATGGGATCCGATGGTCGAAGCTCCTCTTGATCGGACGACATCTTCTAAATCCGGGTAGTGATGCTTGATTGACAGCGCTTGAGGATACTGGAAGAACAAGGACGAAATCGCCCTTGGCGAGCTTCGATCTGGTGCAGCGCGCGCTTCCAGCCATCTGGGAGTCCACCGATGGTCTCTTTTCGTTCCTGTCGAAATCCAACACCTCTCAGAGGGCTCGGATGGATATGAGGCTCACTGATCAAGCCATGGAACTCGAGTGTTCAGGAGTGACCTGGGAGTTTGTTCTTGAGATGGAGAGAGATGAATAAATAGGGGGAATGTGATGGGATGGTTGAGGGGGTCGGAATAGGTGTGTGACGGAGAGGAATGGTAGCCGAATCTCTAGAGCTATGGCTAGGTTCAATTCCTAAAATTTACACTAAAATAATAATTAAAACCTAAACTAAGATGCAGAATTGAAAGCTACTAAGTAAATCTACCTAAAAAAACAAAAAAAAACCTTGACTTGGCCGGAGCCAAGAAGGTGGACCTCAACGGCAGAGCTTACAGGAGACTGGGGGGAACCGCCTCCACATTGCCTCTTCTCGTCGCAAAATGAATGGGCGAGCTTGTTGTCACCTAGCTCTATCCCAAGGGCACAAATTGGGGGAAAGAAGCGGAGCAAAAGGGGACCAAAAATCAAAAATGGAGGAGGCAGAACTTATGTACAAGCGGGTGAATGGGGAGAGATCGAGGTGAACGGCTCAATTCAGTGATGCAAAGCTCGAGGAAATGCATGCGTGTGAAAGAGCTTGGATCGAGGAATAAAGTCAATGAAGGAATCTATCCAAAAAATGAATGAATCTAGCGATAAAAATCGATGAAATAAGAGGTGTAAGCATTCTGACAGGCATACAACTGGGTCATAAGAGTTGACCTTAAGTCAATTGGGGATGATCCCTGATTGGGCCACGTCACCCGCAAAAAGACAAGGCAGAAGTAAAAAAATTGAAATAAATTGAAAATAAATTATTTATTTAATTTTGGTTAAAACATAAAAAATATTATTATTTTATGTATCATTTTATGGTGATTTTTATTTATTTTATGACTTACTTTATTCTAAGTTACTTTTTATTTTATGGTGATTTTTATTTTGTATTTTATATTTTATTATTTTATATACATAATTTATATTTTTATAACATATTTAAATACACTCAAATATTTTTTATATTTTTCTGATATAATATGTACACTTAAATAAATAAGGGTATTTATTATATAAGTATACGTAATTCATCTATGTATTTTTATTATTATTTTATTTTAGTGCATTTTATGATTTTATTGAATTCTAAATATGTACACATACTATAAATAATATTTGCAACATTATGAAATATAAATTTATAAAAAATATAAAGAATAAATTAAATGAATATTTTATTCAGGTATAGAGTACAATAGGGTCCAAAACCTAACTTTTCATCTTAACTCCAAATTAAATGAAACCATTTCATTAAATAACAAATAAAAAGTTATATACAGTTAAAGGTGATTTGGTGCATTTTGAGTTCATATGGGGAAGATAAGGTCTGGTTGGGTTTTGGCTTTTTATTTTGAATGTAGTATGTACAATTTGTATTATTTATGTGTGAAATCAATTTTGTATTTTCCTATGTATTTTCATCTACAACTTTCATGTACATAATTTCTTTATTTTAGGTATAAATAATAATGAATAAAATAGATCCCAAAAATGCATTATTGAAGAATAAATAATTAGGGTTTTGATTGTGTTTTTTACCCTTATCTCCCCTACTTTATTTCTTGTCGACCCAATCATCATGATGCCTAGATCTTACGGTTTAGTATCATAAAATACCTTTGGCATTTTATTTCTTTTCCTTTCCTTTTTTATTCTTTTATTGTGTCTTCAAACAATGTATTTTATACAAAGTTTATAGAATAAATGGTGAATGTTAATTCATGCAAAATAATGTTATTTACACACATTTAGCTAGTTTTTAAAGGCCAAAATAAAAGAATAAAGGTTATGAAATGGAGATTCAACACTGGGTTCAAGCTAATTGTGTAAGGACTGGAAGTGGATGATGATCTCCAACTATGGGTGACAAAGGAGATCAGATTCATTGACTGAAGAGTAATCAAGATGATCTGAATGAGGGGTTTTGATGTAGAAGCGAAGGGTAGCTAATGGGGATGCGGGGAGGTTGGAACAAGCTCGATATCACAATGGAATAGTTCCCGAAGCTCTAAGATCCAACAAACTTCGATTTGCTTAATTACACTAAATAAAAGGAAATGACATGAATGAAAGGCAAGTCTAACCTAGAAACGAAAATGTGAATTGAAATACAAACCTAGCAGCTCACACTTGGCTGAAACCAAGGAGCGGAAACCCTCGTTATAGTTGTCTGCTCGACGATGGTGGAACACCTCTCCTTCACCCTTTGTTTACGCCAAAGCTTGTCGAAGCACGTTGCTGTCACCAGAAGTCTCAATGGCTACTAAGGTAGGGGTTGCAGGACATGTAGAGGGGTCAAAATGCAAAAGGAAGTTGAGAGATCTTTATTTATAGACAGAGGACCGATGACTTAGGGAGATGGATTGCATGAGAAAGAAGATGGGTCGGTGGAGGTTAGAAGGTAGGCATGGAAGAGGGACATGAGGTGTACATGAAGGAGGAGCTCCAGGAATAGGGAGGCATGGATGAAGAGGAAAATTTGGAGAAGAGTGTGACCGTGTGACTCTGACAGTCATCAGAATGAAGGCTGGACAATGACCAGGCAGTCAACAAAATCTTGCATCCCATTGGTCCATGTAGGACGTAATGGGACAAAACAGAAAATAAATATTTTTTAATTAGACAATAAATATCGAATGATTTTATTAATTAAACTTAAAACTTGAAAATATTTGTTATTTTTTAAACTATTTTATGGTGATTTTTATTTACTTTTACAACCATATTTGTTTGGTGTTAATTTTTATAAGTATATACATATGTATATTTGCATATATTTTAGGTATTTTATTTCTTTTTATTTCTAATTTTATTTTTCTAATTTTATTTTATATACCTAAATAAATATATGTATATACATTACAGATATAGTATACTTATATAGTTTATTGTAGTAATTACTTTAATGCATTTTTAATGGTTTTACTTCATATATGTTTTTAATATGTTTTAAATAATAATACAATTATTTAAAAATATAAGAATAGCAAAAAATGTAAAGAATAAAATATATAAGTAAAATATACATGTACATAGTACAATGGGACCCCATAAGCCTATTACTGTATCTTAACTCTAATTTTAATAAAATCACCTTCATTAGATAGATAATTTAATTTAAGTACAGTGGAGATGACTTTATTAATTTTGAGTTCAAATGGAGAAGATATTGACATGTGAAGTTCGGTTTACGTCTTTTTCATATGTGTGTCCCAATTGCATAGTTCGCTATTTTTCTTGGCCATTATTTTTATAAATTTCTATGTATTTTTATGTAGAGGTTTTATGGAGATCATTTTATTATTTGAGGTGTATAAAATGCAAAATAAAGCAGAGCAAAAATGGGTATTTTTAGGGCAAAAATTAGGGTTTCCTATGTACAGTGTTGACCATTATCTCTCCCTAATTTATTCCTTTTCGATCAAGTCAATATTGACTTGGTCTCGAAGTTAACGGTTAGTCAGTATTTACATTACTTCCTTTTTTTCTTTTCTTTATTATTTTATTTTGGATTTAATTACATATAATTATGTACTAATTACATATGAATAAAGAATGTTGATTACACAAAATAATTGTATTTACATTTATTTTGATACGAATTTAAATGCAAAATGGAAGAATAAAGGTAGTTGAATGGCTAATCATCACTCTCCTATATTCACCTTTGCTAGTCCCTAGCGAACATTTACTAAAAGAATAATTGATGCAAAAGAGAAAATTAATAAAAGGAAAATAAAGAAAGGTCGAATGATTATAACTTTTAAACTTGTCTTCATAGAATCGTAGTTTTGAGCTCAGCTGAGATCTTTAGATTTTTAATGTGTTCGAAGCCTTTTTGAGAATAGGATCTAAAACTTAATAGCCATCAAGTTCCACAAATCTCTGTTCATTTCACCTCAATAGCCATGTCAAAGTAAGTCTCTTTAGATGCAAACCCTTATGATTATGAGTCTTACTTGTACAGTGAAAGTGAATGTAGCTCTTCTCATCAGAAATAGCAAGGAGCGGTCTCCCTTTTACAAGATAACCCTAATTCCCCAATCTAAAGAAGAGGGGCTAGAGAGAAGAATGGAGTGTGGCCAGTGTAGTCACATATCCTATGGAGCTTGGCTAGTATAGCCAAGTCTCCTCCTACAGACAACCTTGGGATATCTGTCTTTGAAACACAATGCCTTCCTTATTTCATGCATACTCCGATAGGATTGAATTTTCATTGACTTTATCATGTTTATTCTTTTTTGGAATTTTTGATTTTGCATTTTTCGTACTATATACAACAATAGTTACATAAGGAATTTTTCCTCTTGAGCCAGTAGACTATCCCTCTTTTGAAGCTTCGTTGCAACCCACAACATCCTGACTTTAGACGTTCATGCCACTAGAGTGGGTTGGGGGCACTGGCCACCTATGGTGACTGTGTATGTTTCCACACATGTGCTTCCTCAAGATAAATAATCTTACCCTCGCCACCTCCCCAGATTTGAGCTAAGTGTAAAGTGCGATGTTCAAGTTAGGTCATTATCAGCAAGAGTCGTGCATGCGCTTTGAAATACTCTACTTAGGCTAATCAAGATGACATGTGAATATAGTCTTGTGAACTCAAAGAATTAACTCTCATTAACCTGAAAAGTCTTAATTCCAGTTCCTATAAGGTCCTTGTGAAATTAAGTGGATAAAGGCCTAGACTAAGCTCCAATCTTCAGACTTTTTAGACTTTATCAATTGTTCAGAAAATTACTTATGCAATGCAATAAAATATTTTTGTGAAAACTAATTTTTTGGTTTGAACTCTTTTATGTATTTTTGAAATTTTACAAATTTTTATGGGATTTTAAAAAATAAAAGAAGTAATAAATTAGATGTATTCACAAAGAATTTAGCAAAGATTGTATGCATATTGGAAAAGAATTTTACATATAGTATATACATGTTTGGATGTAAGTTTATAAATAATTTTATACATGTATATACATGTTTTATTTGAAGAATTTTATGAGGATATTATTTATAGGATTTTTAAAATAATTTGAAAACATTTTTACAAACATTTGTCAAACATATTGAAAATTTATTTTGTAAATAATTTTACAAAGAATTTTTCAAAACAAATAATTATAGATATTTTATAAATACTTTACAAAGAGATTATTTTTTAAATGATTTGAAAATATTTTACAAATATTTTTCAAAGATTTTCAAAAGATTCGTAAATAAACATTTTACAACCATTTTCTAAATCATATTGTAAAATAGTTTCAAAAAATTCAAAAAAAAATTTACATAATTTACAAGAATTTATTCTTTATAGTTGATTTATTGTATACCCTTACTCATGTAGTATATTAGCCATATTTATTGAAACACTAAAAGTACAAGTTATGGCTAACGTATACACACACACACACACACACACACACACACACATATATATATATATATGACCCCCCATACTTAGATCGAACTATATCCTCAAAGAAATCAAAGAGCAATAAAGGAAGACATAACTAGTGTTAATTACTACAACGACTCAAAAAATGAGAAGAAGATCGGGCCCCCTATACTTATGATCAACTAATCCTAAGTACAACAAACTGTACAAAAAGCAGGGATGATCGAGAAGTAGAATTCACAAATCAATGACTCGGCTTTTCTCTCCCTATACTTAGGGTGAAATATCCCTAAGTATAGAAAATAATTATCAATAAATTAGAAAAGACAAGTGAGAGAATAAATAAAGAATACCTTAATACACTCATCGCCCCTATACATAGGATGAAATATATCCTAAGTTTATCACAGATGACTTGGATGAATGAAATAATGGAAGAATAAAAGAAGTGAAAAAGAAATGTAAAGAATAAAAGAATTAATCAAAATATTTTTGCAGGCACTGTCTGAATCTTGCGATGTTACGGCTTGGAGATCTTCATCAAACAAATCATTGATTGAATCGACAACGGACATGAATGTATCATGCTCTAGATATGATTTTAGCAATTCTCTGATGACTACAAATGATTGTGCGTCACATGAGAATTCTGATATGAGGTTGTTTTCAATATCACGCACAGTTTTCACAATGAAAGGCCATGTCCATTTGCTTTTGAGTTTGCTCGGAAAAGTCTTTAACTTCGCATCAAATAACCACACCTTCTGTCCAGGCTCAAAAGTATTTCATTTGATGTGCTTGTCATGCCAACGTTTGACTTTCTCCTTTATATATATGTTGTTATCGTATGTGGAGTCTCGAAATTCCAGGAGTCTGTTCATATTAGTCTTTCGGTTGTGACCACCTTGATGTGAGTCCAAATTACATATGTTTACTGCCATAAAGATTTATGAATCAGTTCAACTGACATGTGGCATGGCTTTCCATAAATCAGATGATATGGAGACATACCAAGTGGAGACTTTTAAGCGGTCTAATAAGCCCATAGAACTAAGTCAAGAAACTGAGACCAGTTCTTCCTATCCATCCTAACAAGTTCCTACAAGATCGTCTTGATCTCACTATTTGATAACTCAGCCAAGCTATTCGACAGTGGGTGGTAAGGAGATGCAACACGATGATATATGTTGTACTCCTTCACAAAGCTTTCTGACTTCTTTATTCACAAAAAGGCTACCCACTTTTGAAATTAAGATCTTTGGAATCCCAAACCGTGAAATAATGTTGCCCTTGAGAAAGCGACAAATAGTACGACTATCAGCGAATCGGGTGGGAATAACCTCCATCCCACATAATCAATGGCAAGAAAGATGTATTCAAACCCTTGATTGTTATGAAATGGGCCCATAAAGTCAATGCCTCATGCATTAAAAACATCGGATATCTGATAAACTTTAGGGGCATCGAATCTTTTGAACTGAGGATTCCTCCCTATTTCTGACAATCAATGCAAACTTTCACATAAGTTGTGGCATCCGTGAATAGTGTGGGCCACCAGAGCCCACACTACAATACTTCTACTACCGTTCTGCTTCCAGAATGGTGCCCTACAGATTCGGTCTTACGATAGTATTTGAGGACACTGATGTACTCCTCTTAAGGAATAAACCGACGTAAATACATTCCATACCTTCCCTGAAAAGGTATGGATCTTCTCACTGGTAGAAATGAATATCAGACAAAAATTTATCCATTTTTACTCTTGTCAAATCTTGTGGAACTTTCTCAGAAACGAGATAGTTCACAATATCGGCATACTAGGGGAGAGAAGCAACACTAAGAATGGATTCATCAAGAAAGGTCTCAGTAATCACCACATTGCTCAAGGGAGTATCTGTGCACTCAATTTTGGACATGTGATCTGCTACCATATTCTTGACTCCAGGTTTATCTCCCAAATAAAATTCTAGAGGAGAAGGATCCATTTAACTAGATGTTACTTGACATCATTCTTCTGTTGTAAATATCGGATAGCCGAGGTCAGTATAAGCTATATCCTTGGAATCAAGAAGATGCGATCTGAACTTCACAAGGGCGAATATAATTACCAACAACTCTTACTCTATTACTGTATAATTATTTTGTGTATCATCAAGTGTTCTACGGTCATAATGGTTCAATTAGGGTAAATTATCTATTCGTTGTCCTAGAACATCCCCGGTGGCAAAATCAGAGGCATCCATCATGATCTCGAATGGGAGAGACCAATCGGGTGGCTGTAAGATGGGAGCTTGAGTGACGAGTTTTTTCAACTGTGTAAAGGCTTGGAGAACCTTCTGATCTACAATGAAGTTGATTTCCTTTCCTAGAAGCTTTGTGAGAGGTCGAGCAATCTTGATGACGTCCTTGATGAATCTTCTGTAGAATCCTACATGCCCCAGAAATGACCTCACATTTTTCACTTTATGAGGTGGCTCAAGTTTCGCAATGACATCCACCTTCACAAGGTCGACCTCCATACCTCACTTTGAGATGACATGGATAGCACAATTCCTTATGTAACCATGAAGTGATTCTTTTCCCATGATAAAACCAAATTGACTTCACAGCATCTTGTGCGTACTCGATCTAGGTGCGCAAGACACGCATCAAAACTATCACCATAGACTGAGAAATCGTCCATGAAAACCACGAGAAAGCTACATGCCATGTCGGAAAAAGTAGCCAACATGCACCTGTGGAATGTAGCGAGCGCATTACATAATCCAAAGGGCATCCGCTCGAAAGCATAGATGTCGAACGGACAAGTGAAAGTGATCTTCTCTTGAACTTCAGAAGAGATTGCCACTTGGTTGTACCCAGAGTACCCGTCCAAGAAGCAAAAGAACTCTTTCCCTACCAACCTCTCAAGCCCTTGATCAATAAAAGACAGAGGAAAGTGATCCTTCTTAGTTGAAGAATTCAAGCGTTTGTAATCAACATAGACACGCCATGAAGTAGGTACGCCATTTGTAAGGGACAGCTCAGATCGAGACACCAAGGTCCGACCTTAAAGGGCACGTGGTGTCCAACAAATCGGATCGTACAATCACTATATCGACCGCTCTAACGGCGCGTAGTGCCCAAGCCAAGCGACTCAACAATAGTTAACCCACAAATGATAGATGAATTAGATAAAATGAATGTGACCTAAAATTTATTATAACTCTACAAAAATGTGCATAGTGACAAGTAATGTAGAGGTCGAACTGAGGGATTGAAGGGTATATAGGGTAACTATTAATTAATTTTTGTGTATTTTCCAGCTTTTTCCTTGTTTTTAAGTGGGGTTGTAATTGTATTTAACGTTATGGATTTTTTATTATTTTATAAGTTTTTATATTTTTTAAATTTTTGATTTTATATATTCTTTTTTATTTTACAAAATTTTAATTTTTTTTAATTTTTCAAATAAAATGTATAATTATATATAATAATAATGATATTAAAGATAATTTAAATAATATGTATAATATATAGTATGTATATATAAAAGAATCTATATTTTTTAGATATACATAAATATAGTCAAAATACATGAAATAAAATACTTTTGTGATTTATATATTTTTTTCTCATTTTTAGTAAATTTTATAGATTTTTTGCTAATTATATATTTTAAAGTAATAGATATATGAAAACAACATACACAATAAATAACCAAGATTGTTTTAGGTTTATTGAATATAAATAAGTCCACAATTTACCTAAAATTATTTTTTATATATAGTATATATTATATAGAAAATTTATAAATATAAAGATATATTTTTTATGATTTATCAATAATTTTTGCTAATTTTGTTAAGGATTTTAGGGTTTTGTAATTTTTAGGTTTTATCTTTTGTAATTGTTAAGGATTATGTGGTAGAATTTAGTATAATATGACTATTATATTTTTGGGGAAGCTTTAGAGATGGTTTTCCAATTTTTAAGGGTTTAATATTTAGATAGGGTGAAAATGCGTGTTTTTTATTTTTAATAAATAGAAAAATTAGGTTTAATGCCAAATAAAAATTGGGCAAGGTCAAGCACAATATAAGCACTTAAATTTGCTTTCCTACGATTTTTGGAGCAAGGAAAATATTTTTTTTCTAAATAAGATACCAAAATAAAATTATTGAGCTCGTTGAGACCTATTGGCAATATAAAGAAACATTAAATGCTTTTAATAACAAGTCTAGAAATTTTAGGCTATATTATCTTTTTTTCAAAAAAGCGCCTCATGTGGGGGACGACGTGAGGTGATGCGGACTGGATTTAGATGCAAATATCAAAATTTCCAAGGTCCAAATGCAATTTTACACAAAATATTATACTAACTTAAATATTTACGGGACTAATTGTGAATACAAAAAGGAAGAGGGGGTTTAGTATAATATACCTAAAGATCCGTGTGCATCTTTATCGGAGGGATGGGGTCATGCCTCATCATGCACCACTTGAATCGGATGGTCTTCGAGCAACAACGATTTAACTTGAATCAAGGACCCATATTATATCTAAGGCCGCTACATGATCGAACATCGGCCGGAGGCTCACGAAAAATAGGGAAGAAGGTCTTCCATGTTGAACTCAGATCGACCAATACTACTAGCTCTACCGATCTCGGTCCCTTCTGCTTGGCTCCTCTGCTTCCTGGGAAGATCCCGCACTAGTAGGACTACTCCAGAAGATACAGACCTCACTAGAGGAGGTCTGGAGAGGCTTTCTTGCTTTGGCCCTAGAGCTGAGTTCTTCGTCCAATTTTCCCTCCCAAGTAAGCTTCGAGGCTTCTGACTTACATAAAATAAAGTAGGGGTTCAAGGTCTATGTTCCCGACCCTAGGTTGAAGACAATTTCATAAGGAATGGAAGTGGACAATGATCGTCGACGATGGGTGACGGAGGGAGATCGGATTCACTGACTGAAGCTCAATCAGGATGATCTGAGCGATGCATTATGACGTAGAAGCGATTGGGGAGATGATAGAGATGCTGGGAGGTCGAAACAATGTCGATATAATAATGGAACATTGGCCTGAGCTCTAAGCTTCGATGAACTTTGATCTGATAAATTACACTAAATAAAAAGAAATGACATGAAATGAAAGGCAATGCTAACCTAGAAATGAAAATGCGAATTGAAATACTAACCTAGCAGCTCACACTTTGCTGAAACTAAGGAGAAGGGATCCCTCGTCGGAGTTGAATGCTCGACAATGGTGGATTGCCTCTCCTTTGCCCTGTGTCCACACCAACGCTTGCCGGAGCATGTTGTTGTCACCAGAAGACTCAATGGATACTAAGGTAGGGGTTACAGGACTCGTAGAGCGATCAAAATGCAAAAGGAAGTTGGAGGGTCTTTATTTATAGACATAGGACTGACGACTTGGAGATATGGATTGCGTGGGTAAGAAGATGGGTTGGTGGAGGCTAGAAGGTAGGCGTGGAAGAGGGACATGGGGTGTACAGGAAGAGATGTGCTCAAGGAAGAAGGGAGGAATAAATGGAGGGGAAAATTTGGAGAAGAGGGCGACCTCATCACTCTAATAGTCGTCAGAACGAAGATCGGACAGTTGACCAGGTGGTCAACAAACTCTTGCATCCCATTGGTCCATGTAGGACGTAATGTGACAAAATAGAAAATAATTATTTTATTAATTCAATAAAAATAGAAAATGATTTTATTAATTAAATCTTAAAACATGAAAATGTTTCTTATTTTTTAAAATATTTTATGGTGATTTTTATGTATTTTTACAACCTTATTTATTATGTGTTAATTTTTACAAAAATATATATAGGTATATTTACCTACATTTTAGGTATTATATTTTTATTTTTTTTATTTTAATATATTATAATATATACATATTTTATATATTTATAATATAATTAAATAAATATTTACATATTTTTATTTATTTTTCTGATTTTATTGATATACCTAAATAAATATATGTATATATGTTACATATATACCATACCTATATAGTTTATTGTATTATTTATTTTAATGCATTTTAATTGTTTTTTATTTATATTTTTAATATGTTTTAAATAATATATACAATTATTTAAAAACATAAGAAGAGTAAAAATATAATGAATAAAATATGCATGTACACAGTACAATTAGACCGCAGAAAGCTGGATCCAGTATCTTAACTCCATTTTAATGAAACCACCTTCATTAGATAGATAATTTAATTTTCAATACAATGGATGAGAGTTTGGTGAATTTTGAGTTCATATGGAGAAGATAGTGATCTGTGAAGTTCGGTTTACGGGTTTTTTTTCATTTGTGTGTCCCAGTTGCACAGTGCATTATTTTTCTTAGCTATTATTTTTGTAATTTTCTATGCATTTTTATTTAAAAATTTTATGTAGATCATTTTCTTATTTAAGGTGCATAAAATGTAGAATAAACTAAAGAAAAAAAAGAGTGTTTTTAGATCAAAAATTAGGGTTTTTTATATAAAATGTTGATCCGTATCTCCCCCTACTTTATCCTTGTCAACCAAGTAAATATTGACTTGGTGTCGGGGTTCAGGGTTAGTCAACTTTTACAATACTTGCTTTATTTTTCTTTTTTTCTTTATTCTTTTATTTTGAATTTGAATACATATAATTGTGTATTAATTACATATGAATAAAGAATGTTAATTTGTACAAGTTAATTGTATTTACATGTACTTGATAGGGATTTAAATACAAATGTAAGAATAAAGGTAGATGAATGGCTACTCTCCACAACCCATTGTAATAGTTGGAAAAATGAATAGAAGAATCGACCGTTACTGGCATTTTCTCGTGGTTTCATCCCACTCCTTAAAGAGTAGAATTCCATGTAAACCCCAATGTGCTTCCATGTTTTATATTTCTTTAAATATGATATACTTTTGCATTCAATGTTTTGTACATGATATTAGAGCAGGTTCAAATTTGGTGATTTGTTCTTAAAGATTTTATATTCTTATTTGCGATTTGCTCAAGTTCTATTTCAAGTTCGAGAATAATTTTAGGGTTTTTTTATGAAACCATAATATTGTACTGATCCTCACCAAGTTCCGGGAAAGTCCTAACAAACCCCAACTCTGCAAGCGACATCCAGGTCTCCAGATCCTAATATCATTACTTGTTCCTTGAACCCCTAACCTGCGTTAAGAAGAATAAGTGGTTCCAATCAACTAGGTTTTGACGGAAACTATAATTTTGAGACACATGACTTGAAGGTTTGTGTGCACTCGATCTCTAGGAACATGCATCTTCATGTGCAATTCTCACGCCATAGGTTCCAGGCACGTGAAATCCTCCAGATCCAACAACTCCAAGCCTTGTCATCGATAGATGAAGAATGAGGATGAGAGGGAGATCTGGAACTCTAGTCCTATTTCATAAACTTGTGGGGACGACACCCATCCACAATCACCACCAGAAAGAGCCCCATCGACAGAGAACTCCCAATCTTTGGTTCTTTAGCCATCATTGAAGCTCCTGCGAAAGAGGTGCAGGGCCCTCTTATCTCGTGCAAGTGACATGGTGATCTCTTCTTTAGCATCACCTCATCGTTAGGGGCCCCTCCAAGCAGAGCAAGGCCATCATCTCCCCCTCTAGGCGGCGGGAGGCCCCTCTAGTTTCGATGGTCCAATGCCGTCGCACCTCTAAGCATCCGGGCAACACTAGACAAGCAATGGCGATGGCACAGCCCCTACACGATACTTCAATCGGTTCTGTGAAACCCAATGAAGGCCTCCCAGAGACTCCTCGTAAGCCCGACAACCCTCCATCTCCCGTGAGACGTCATGCGATCAAGTCATGATCTTGGCCTCTCTTCCCTCGCCATCAGCTCCAGCCACCATCCACAAATCCCGATCGTGGGGGGCAATAATGAAAGAAGGGTTCTCCCCATGGGAAACCTAAATAACATACTCTTTCTTGATAACTTTCGATCCGACAAGCCCTATTATTCTATTATGGGTCCAAGTGGGACATTGCTACGGAAAAAAAAAAGAAGAAGAAAAGGGGGTTGATTTTGGGCCCAAGGGACTTACTGATTAAAAAAACTGACAAAGGAAAAGCAAGAGAAAAATTGAGATGGCTTATGTGAGGAAAAATGAAGAGAATAAAGCCAAAAAAACAGAGAACAACTTATATTGATGATTTTTTCCCATATTCCTTTTCTTCTTGCAACTTGGTTGGCATCATCTTTTCTGACAAGTATGAGAAAAGGGAGGATTATTTTGTAAAGTTTTGCAATCCACAATTAGATTTTAAAGGTCAGATTCAGACTCTCTAATCAAGGTTCAAACACTCATTTTCAAGCTCTACCAGTTTGATTGTAAATTTGCGATCATTATGTGAGAGATCCCCATCTATATTTGGACTGGGGATTTTCATGTGGATCCATAGGGACTCCAAAGTAGAGATCCCATTTTCTGAGCCAATGTGGACTTAGGGTTTTCATGTGGATTCATAGGACATGTAGAGTAGAGATCTCACTCTGTTAGCTAGTATGGGAGAGATCCAGTTCTCCGACTAGGAGACTCTTTTTCGAACTTCATTCTCCAACATATGTGGAACTCCGACAAGGATGTTTCCATGGAATTCTCTAGTTTGGCCTTTCAGAGAGATGGAGCACTTGTAGGTAAGAGTTCTTCAGGTGGAGACTCATTCTACTTTCAATGACTCTAACAAATGCAGTACAGAGAACATGTTCTCTGACGAGGAGTCCCAATTCAATTCATACTTCAACCCTTGAGTTCCTCCTCACTAGCATGGCATAAGAAGCAGTGTCCTTGGTAGACAACCAATAGAGTATGTGTTGAGTTGACATTGTTTGTAGTGTCTTATATAATGTGAGAGAATGATTTCTTTCTATTTGTCCAGGCTGAGCATTTCTTGCTCTACCTTCAGTGGAATTGTTAGAGTACGTGCCCATTAAGTGGGTAATTGGATTCCTCCAAGGTCAAATTACCACATGCACCTTTGTTAGTCCCGTATCATCTATCAGCGGGACTCAATCATCCTATTGAGGCCATATAAAAAGCCCTACACCTATTGTAATAGTTGAGAAAATGAATATAATAATCAACCCTTAATGGTGTTTTATGGAGTAGGGTTCCACTTAAATCCATGTGTTTTTCCTTGTTTTATATTTTGTTTATCTATGATACGCTTACGCATTCACCATTTTCTTCAAATTCCAATTTTATGGATTTTTAAAATGAAAATTTAAATGCTAGAGATCAAACATGAAACCTGAACATATTGTTTTAGGGAAATTTTATAATTTTTCGATCCTTTTAAGTAGAATGTAAAAGAGAGATTAAAAATGTGTGAGACAAGAGGCAAGGAGAGTCTTTCCTATTATGACACACCTCACATGGAAATGGCACACCATTGCATATGTAAATAAACCATCATTCAAATTACATATAAAATGACAGTAAAACAAGCACGGAAACTAAATATAAAAACTAAAATCATGTGGGAGTATCATTGAAAAGTCTCGAGAGTTTATATATAGATATTACATGCCAAAAGAAATGCGTAGAAGTAAAATTATGAAGATTATCACATATGAGGGTGTCAAGAAAGGAAAAACAATTAGAAAGTTACTTCATACCATGGATGTATAATGCTCATCCAAATATATATTTTTCATGAATATTATCGAATTGACTAAGTTCCAAATACAACAAGGAGGAAAGCTACTTGATTGACCAAGTTATAAGCCAATTGTTTTTTTATTGCAAACTATAATAATATAAATATTGTTCTATAAGACAATAAAAGTGCGGATGATAAATCACTCAAAATGGACTCTGAAGCTTCTGTTAGACTCATGTATCCCAAGCTCTTATTTTAATAATTGTACATATAATTGTTGATATGACTCAATGTGTTGTATCTTTACAGCTCGCGGGATTGACAAAGATATCAAGTATAATCCTCCAAAGCGATAATACATGTTCATTGTTTCTACTCAAGTGTTGTTATATTGTTCACTTATTCGTGTATTTGCAAAAACTCATTAGTGTAGATGCATATGCATACATGTTAATATATAAGATACTCAAAAAGCTGATTTGCATTTTATCCCCATATTGATCTATCACTTTCATTGGCCAAATCCATCGCATTCGACTACTTGGCATAACCTATTTGTCACTTTCCATCATTGCCTAAATTTTAATTGTTCAATTGTTCACTCTATGTGACCTGATTGATCACTGTTTACTATTAGATAATTTAGTAATTGATCATATTTATTCTCTAATCGATCACTTTTTGATACTTGTTACTTGTTGAGTGGTCATCTATTTTAATCTAATCAATCACTTAAATATGTCGTCCAATGACCTGATTGGTCAACTCTAGTTGAATGATCGATCAATTTTTTATTCTAATCAATCAACTATGATTTTAAGAATGTTTTTAAAGATGATATTATTCTTGATTTAAACTTCAATGATTCTACTTCAATCTCTATTACATAAATGTATGGATCCATCTTTATTACCAACACATTACATACATCATACAAGTTGATATTCTTCAAGTAAGGAAGAGTATTGTAAATTTCTATATGCTATGAAAGACACAAATACTTCCATAAAAGCATATTACTTCTCGCTTCAAGCCCCTCGTTGCTCAATTCTATCTCTTTACAACTAGATAAAAATATTCCTTAGCAAGAAATTCTACTCCGACTCTGTTAAGTTACAGTACATCCAATTCATCACCGGTTTGACTTCTCTATTTCTATCATTATTGTGCTTATCATCGATACATTTTACGTAAGATAAAGAATCTATGGGATTGATTAGAAATTAATGTTACTCACTTCTCTATTTGCAGTAAAGTTTTCTTCGTACATGATCGAAGTTGCATCAAACTTTGATGTGTGATACAAAGTTGTAAGAAGTCTTTAGCGTGTGGCTTAGAGTATTATACTTCTGTATTTTATGGAAAATTTATATGTAATTAAAAACAATTGAGCTATTTGTGGTAAATATCTCAAGATATTTATCGATTGATCGATGTGGTTGATCGATATCTTAACATAGGAGACTTGTGCAATGATTTTTATCAAGTTGTGTTTCCACATTAACATTTTTGTGTAAGTGATTGTTCATCTTTGTTTATTTCATAATATGTGTTGTAAATTGATATATTATTTTCTAGGCCATCATTTCTTATAACTATCTTTCACTCCCTCTCCCTCCAATACTATTGTGATGCTACATGTATTCACATTTGGCATTTGAGTCCATCAACATGAAGACATCCTCCTTTTGGTGGGACAAATTATAGTTTCTGGAAAAGTATATATTTCTAGAGTCGATGGACTTCGAGTTATACGACCTAATCGATTTAAAACATACACACTTAGTGAAGGCTACAGAAATAGTTCTGATAGACTTAAACAAGAAGGAAACTACATTTATGGTCAAGAATATTCTTCTCTATGCAATTACAAAAGAAGAATCAAATTGTACATCATTATGCAAGAATACGTAGAAACATGGAACAAATTGAGTTGTACATATGAAGGCACAAACAAAATCAAAGAAAGTCACATCAGCCTTCCAAAATAGAAAATATTAATTTATTAATTTTGGAAGATAGGGAATCAAATTGAAATATGTTGGATTAAAAAATCTTGATGCGGATGTATAGTAAATATGGAGATGAAGCTGTGACAACCTTCTATCCTAGGACCTTATTTTAATAATCACAAAGATAAGTCAATTCTCCAAAGCAATGACCAAGATCAACTTTCATCTTAATTGTGGTTGGAAAAGCTCAAAGATGCATAAGCATGCATGCATGATCATATAAGAACCATTCCAGAAATTCAACAAATCAATTTGCACAAAAGCCCCACTCTAACCGATCACCTACAATGACCTAATCAATCAACTTTTTCTACTAATTAACTTTTGTTTGGCCATCTTATGTTAACCTAATCGATCACTTTAGTTAATCAATCACCTTATTTGACATGATCAATCAGTTTTCACTTCTAATTAAACTGATTTATTGACCAACTTTATTTTATAATCTCACACTTCTAATTAAACTGATATATTGACCAACTTTATTTTATAATCTCACTTTTTACTAGTGTTCGTCTATTAATCAATCATGTATTTTGATCTAGATGACTTTTAAATGAAGCCTCCAACTGATAATTGCATGGCAGCCACATCTACTTTAACGATGGATCAAGTGATGATATGATCGATCACTTTTTTTTCTATTCGATCAACTAAGTTATTTAGGAATGTTTTTAAAGTTGATCTTATTCACGATGTAGACCCAATGTATCTATTAAGACCCAATATTTATAATCCCTCTATATAAGTTTAGAAACACCTCTTTCATATACATAACATATACATAACTTGTATAACACTTACATATCGCTCATAGACATTATAAGTTGATAATTTTCATGAAGAAAGAGAGTTATGCATTCATAAATGCATTCGTGCATTAAAAATTGTAACTCTACTCTTTTCAAGCCTCTACTCTGTTCAAGCCTCGACTGCTATTCAATACTCGATTTCTTTATGAGTCGCTAGAAAAATCAATCAATAATGTTTTTTAGGGCTCATTTGGTTGCTGGGTTGGAGTGGGTTGGGGTAACCTGATTGGAATAGTAGCTGTTTGGGATGATTATGAGGGTTGGAATAAAGAATGTGATGTGATGTCACTATAATTTGTGATAGAATTCAATCCCATCAAAAGAGAGGGGTAAACCGGGTTACCCCGGAATAACCCGAGGATAACCCGATTACCAAACGAGCCCTTAAGGATTTTTCTTGAGTTAATGTGCATGTACATTCTGAAGGTGGTTTCTTCTCAATTGGAGTTGATATGATTTTATTAAAAATTAGTAAGTGTTTTACATTATATACAAGAATGAATATGCACAAATGAAAGAGTTTGATTCATGATCTCTCTTGATTTTTCTATGTATCATTTCTTGCATTTTTATGTATTATTTTAGTGCTAATTAGTATTTCTTTGCATATGAGCTTTAATGTGTTCTTTTTCAGTATAACTAGTTTGACATTGGTCATGAGGAATGGGATGCAGAAAAGATAAATATGATTTTATTAGTTCGAAAGAGATACGGAGGTTACAATGAATGAACCTTTCACACTTATCAGTCATGTTGAACGGGTTTTTTATGTTCCACGTAATGTTATGAATGGATGTATTATACCTATGAGAACATTACCAAAAAATCAGTTTTAATAAAGATGATGACTTGTTGAATATCGAAGATGCATATCAAAATGAGATACAAGATACTCCGTGTAGTCTAATTAATAAAGATGTATAATCATTTAATTAGTTGAGAAATTCGTGATAACATCTTCAATAGTTAAGAGGTAATTTACTTTAGTTTTTCTTGCATGGAATTGTATATATAATGTCACTTATATGCAGACATGCCTCCACGTGCGAGACGTATCAGGGAGGCATCACCTGCAACACCTAGCGATGGAGATTTATCGGACCATGTAGGAGACATTGCTTCGGTAATATAAAGGGGTCCATCTCAATGTAGGAATTTGTACCGGCTTCTTCCGAGTGAGATGCTTCATGTCCGTATCTATCGTGGGGGCAACGCACTCAAGGAGAATTTTACATCTTTCCGGAGTTACCTTTGTCATGTGGCTCTTGCCCCTAGAGAGAGGATCGTCTGTAGTACTGCAGACTCTGCAGTAAAATCAAGGGACCGCTCGAATCGTTTGATCTTGATCGAGCGCATGAATTTCCATCGTACCAGCCCACAAAAAGTACGAATTCGTGTGAATCGCTCGATCAAGATCGAGCGACGCCTCACGATTCTATTGCAACGATCGGGTCTCCTTGCCCCTGTCATCATACATTACACCGATTGTCGGTTAGTTCCATAGTCCGCCAAGGATATCATACTGCATGTGGAAGTATTCATATATTTCTTCTTTTCTTGTATTTTGTAACTATTAATTTTTAATTTAAGATAATTGCCATGCACATATATTACCTGAGAATTGGAAGTATCTTCTATTATATGATATTAGGGAACAACATGTAGTATGCTACATCTTCAAGCCATATTATTTTATAATATTATTAACATACATATGTTAATTTTTACTGGAGATTTCAAGTAGAAATACGATGAATATGAAGAAATGCTTTAAGTCCACCCATAGGAATAGTAAGAAGATATCAATCCACTACACGATGAATTTGTAAGTTTTTCTAATTATATAATTATATGTACTGATATAAACTATTTGTGTATTTCTATAGATAAAGAAAAACAATCGGGAATAAAAATCAGGAACCAAATCAGATTGATTTTTTCAGCATTCAAAAAGTCACTAATTAATTACTTTATTCAACTTTTGCATTTATTTAATTTCCTACATATATAACTAATTTTTGTTTAGAAAACTTTTCAGCAATCGAACTCAACACCACCACTTCTCTGGACAATATTGATGCTAGTAATATATCGCTTATTCCAGACGAAGCCTTCCTCGACCTGAGAACTCTGGAAGAGTACCAGTGGTGGTCTTGGAGCTAGCCTTCGTATTTGGTATGTAGGAGGAGGTAGCGCTTCATCATTTCAGAAATCAAAAAGGGATTGGGAGTCATATAATCTAGTAAACTATAAGGTACGGTCATAACCGTCCCATCGATTTTGACTAGAATGGATGTTTGCAACAATACCCTATGAATGCATCAAGGACACAACACGACATAGTCTAATGAACTTAAAATGTAAGTCGCCGTCATCCCCTTTTTGTTAATAAAGGGGACACCGGCAGTCGTCCACTGCTAAACTCAGAAGAGACGCTTACCATTCCTTCTATACTGATTGGAGGGGATGATCAAGATCGTCCCTTCTAGGATTCACATATTGAACGGTCGTCGTTACTTCCCCCTTTGATTAAATGGAACATGACTTGTGGGGACCAACGTTTTAAAAATCGGACCGGACATTGAACCGGTCAGTCTTCAGTTTGGTCAAACCGGTTGGACCGCTGATGATGTCAGCATGACATCATCATTCCTATCGACTTGGAAAAAACCCGACCAGGCTTAATTTACTGGTCAGACCGGTCGAACCAGTTTTTTGAACAAAATAAATTGTATACATATATGTAAGTATGTATTTATATATCAGTGAAATGATCGTTTAAATGTCAAATCTTTTAATAGAATAACATGATTGTCTATTTTGAGTTAAACTCTGCAAAAGTTGGTCACATTTTTTAGCATTATATATGCATATAATATTGTAATCATTTATTTATAGTTGCTTCTAGAATATTAGTCTAAGAAAGTATTGACACAACTTATATTTCAAAAAAGAGAGGGACATAACTTATATCGCATAAGTTAAGAAGGGCACAAGTGATAAAAACCTCGTTACTTTATTATTTAAACCTTTATTTTTGAAAAAATATTAAACTATCAAAATTAGGTCAATCTGGGTCAATCCGGTCCGACCATCCGCGTCAACCTGATCCGGCCACCGATCGGACGCGATTTTTTATTTTCTTTTTTTCGAAATTAAATACACAAAACCGACCGAACCGACGGGATCGGGACCGGTTCCCGGTCCGATCGGCCAGTCCGGTCCGATTTTTTAAACCCTGGTGGGGACAGTGGTTTTGCTGCCTCATCTGATCAAAATTGGCGGTCGTCGATCATCACATGTTCTATTCCTACTCGTGTAATTAACTAAAAATTACTAGGCACTTCACTTCATTAAATTAACTCTGATCTGCCCCGTTAAAAGAATTAGAAAAGTTCTTAAAGTGCATAGCATTTAATGTAATTTGTATATTCCTATCTTGCATAATGTGTGGAGATTGTTGTAAGAATTGTAAGTAATTTTATCTCAATATTCATCATTTGTTTTGTTTTTTTGCCTTGTGTTTCTTTTCCGGCACTCCTCCTAATTTATGAATATATATATATGATAAAAGGAAATAAGAAAGAGAAAAAGTGTTAGATGTTACTGAAAAAGCCTAAAAAAAGAAAACCCCCAAATTTAAAAAGGGACTGCTAATCAATTTCAACCATAAATAAACAGACTAATTAGATATCATTGTAATGTGATCATAACCCTCACAATGTTTGTAAGTATCAATAACTACCTGAAATGATGTTCTAGTAATGTCAATTGTAGCACTCCATTCAGGTAGCTAATAAAAATATTATTTGAAATACTTAGTATTAACCAGGTAAGTGTACTTTGGGTCAAACATAAGGAGGCTCTGTCACCAGGTGCGTAAAACACACTTGGTTCTATGTCCAAGTATCGCCCCCTATTGGGGAGGATTTTCCCCAAGATTTTCCTCCAAAATCCGCATTTCCACCCTGTGGGATCCATGATTATTTTTATTCCCTATCACGTGGGGCCTACTTGAAAATCACTCTCTCGTTTAGTATATAAAATTACTCATTTCTCTTTCATCCATTACAATAAAAAAAATATTATAGTATATCATCCTAAATTATAAAATACTCAACTTTAACTCATTTTTAAAATTCAACACAATCACACCACAACAAACACTCTCAAGAGTAAAACTTTCTATCCAAACATTAAAACACACAAAAGATTTATCCATCAGATAACCTTTTTCTGAGGGGTGGGGGGGTTATCCTCTTCAAGATAACCCTCTGTCCAAATGCAACCTACGACTGTTGTTAGGGTAAAAGTGGAGGGATGTGATCATGGAGCTGATGATGATCTGTCAGCAAGAGTTGAAGCATTTGGTTCGTTTAATCTCGAGGGCTCCAGATCATCTAACGATCATAGATCAACCTTGCGTAAGGGAGAGGGTGAGATTACTGACAATGATATCTCCCTTCCTCTTCTCCTTTTTCTATCATTGGTGTGAGAAGAGTCTGCTTAGGTGGGGCTCCCTTAATACTCGATGGGCTCTGACGAGTCTCCAAGGCGAGTTCCAACTATTATGATGGCTACATGGGGTGGGAGTAGCAGAAAGCGATGACATCCATGTATGAGCTCCAACGATGCTTGTGTCGACTGCCCCAGGAGTCAGACCTATGGCATGCATATGGGTCTTCACGACCAAATAGTTTCCTGATGGGTCTAACAAATTGAAAGGTAAGCTGGTTGCTAAAGGCTTCACGGAAACCTATAGGTTGGGTTACTTTGAGACTTTCTCTCATTTTGTCAAAATGGGATCTATAATCTATCAGTTGCTGCTAAAAAGGACTAGCCTATCTTTAAGTTAGGTGCGAAGAATACCTTTCTTTATAGCGATCTCAAGGAGGAAGTTTACATGATGCAACCGTCTGGTTACAAAGTCAAGGGAGAGTATGTGGCCGACTTCATAAGGCCATCTATGGCCTTAAACAGAATCCTTGGGCATGGTTTGATAGGTTTAATACCAAGATCAGTTCCCTTGGCTTCCACAAGACGAAATCTGGCTACTCCATCCGTAATCATAAGATGATTGTCCACAGGCATTGTTACCTAGCTATCTACGTTGATGATATGGTTGTCACTGGTGATGACAAAGCATGCATTTCATAGACGAATGCCTTCCTTGAGAAGGTATTTATGGCAAAAGACCTTAGTCAACTTCGCTACTTCCTAGGCATTGAGGTGATACATACTATAGAAGTGTTGCATTGCTCACGATGAAAATACTGCCTAGATACTCTGACAGAGGCTGGACTACTTGGATGCAAATCATCTGGCATCCCTACAGAACTAAGGAAAAACTCTACTATCTATTGATCCTAAGTTTGAGGGCACTACACTCTACATCTCTCCATGTGTATGCTATGAGAAGAGCAAGCCGCTCCACACAATGGGTATATACACTAAAGAAAAAGGATCATCTCCAAATACTTTCATGCGCTCGTCGAGAGATAGACATGAAAGAAGACGATGTGCATATGCAGCAAAAAATGATAGAGTATGTGAGATCCTTTAACATGTACTCCATGTCCCATGGGATTAGACGTCATAAGACTCTACCAAAGACTCCTCAATTGCATAGGTATTGTTGAAAGGATGAATAAGACTCGTGAAAAGAGCCGGATTCCTGCTTTATGAGGCAAAGCTACCTAATTCATTTTGAGGAGAAATCTTGAATACTATAACTCATGTGGTGAACCTATATACACATGTTACTTTCAATGGAGATATCACTGATATGGTCCAGTGTTGAAGATATTTCTTTTAAGCACTTGCTTGTATTTGGTTGTAGAGCTTTTTGCATGTTCTAACACATGAGAGATCCAAGTTGGAACCAAAGACTAGACATTACATCTTTGTTGGATAGAGACATGTTAAGTTTGGATACTTGTTATATAGCTATGTAGAAGAAAAAAACATGTGGAAAGCTGAGATATAATAGTTGATGAGAACAAGAGTAGTAAAGACATTCAGAAGGCATAAAAGGATCTACCTTGGAATAGCTACAAGCCAATTGATGTAGAGCATATCCTTTGAATCATCCATAAGGTGCAATTTCTAATAAAGTTCACAAGCAAGCTCTTGATCTTGAGAAAGAATACGTGAATATGATGGACAGCAATAAAGAGAAATATTTTTCTACTTCTAATGCAAATCTACCCTGCAGAATACGTCCCCCTATAAGATACTATATGCATAATTTTATATTTTCTAACAGATAATGATACGCCAAAAGATTATGAAGTGACCACGTGAAATGTCCACAAAGAAAAGTGGATTGAAGCCATATAAGATAAAATGTAGTCTTTGTATGACAACCATACTTTTGAGTTTATGAAATTAATGCTTATGAAGTTTAAGAGGCAATGCTTCTTCACAGATTTGGTGTGGAACCCCTAATCATCTATGTAGGGGGATTAAATTTTTTTGCATATGTTCGTGTGCTTTGTGATTGTTTTATTGTAATAGTGATTATTGTGATAATGTTTTTTATCTTGCCATAATATTTCAAAGTGCTTTCCACCCACCAGTCTACTATTCTTTCAATCCTACAAGTATTCTCATGGAGAACTTGCCTTGCTTCCATGTCCTAACATGTGTTAACCTACTACAAGATGGTGTCGAAATATATCCACCCATACACAATTTTCTGATCAACTGAAAAGTCATCTGCTTTGGTAAGCATCAAATCTCTAAGCAAGATTATGAGATCGATCTCCACAGACTCGAAAGGCACCAAAAGAATGTTTCGAGTTTGTCAATATTCCAACATAAACCAAAAAGACGATTTGTTCAACAATGTAGATATTCAAATTTGGAAGTTTTATCAAAACTGAAGTATGTGATCAATGAAAGGCAACCTCAAGCTTGATGCCCATGAAATTTTCAGTCATGATGACGAAGGTAACAAGAAGATATTCTTCCCCTATTTGAACAAGTCGTGAGCATGATAGTGCAGACCAAGGAAGATGGTTGTGCCTCAAGGTCCTCCAACAGGACGCCAGAGCCCACAATCTAGATCTTAAAATCCTTCATCATCAAGGACCATAGATTGATGTTGAATAGGTCATGACAGCTTCTCCATGGCAATGATGGAGAACCTTTGGATAAGTGAAGCAAATTGTATATGAAGGTATCACACATTGACAATCATTAGGTATGAAAAACAATGGGAAAAGTATTTTTGCTGTATCGGAATTTGTTTCCTGGGAATTTTACAAGCATTATGATTCTTAACCAACATAAAACCATGAATGACTTGCATATTCCACACCATGCAAAAGACGGACCAACACTAGGTTCGCATATATCAGGCGTGTGCAGCAAAACCCAACAGAAAAGTATATAAAGATGACATCGATAAATTTCATTCGTTCAAAGGGAATCCAAAATGGGTAGGCCTCAAAGCAGGGCATTTTACCATGCTCTGCCCTTCGTTAAATGACTTTCAAAAGATGCATTTCATCATTTCTGGAAGCTTACAATTGTACATGCCGACAAAAAGTACATCTTTGTTTGCTTTCATCCTTTAGGCATTGCCATGCATATTGAAATAATTGACACTAAATATATTAAAGAATCATGGATTGCCCTTCGGAATTGTTGCGTTATATTTGAAGAATTCAGATATTCACTCCAACAACACTTAAACATGGTCTAAATAAATAAAATGTGGCGAAATATCATACCTTAATGAAATTTATACATTCGTCGCAAGGATCACGTGTTCATGGGCAGTGTCGGTGTTGTTGGAGAGCTCCGCAAGCCAACGCTTCATAGTGCTCTCTAAAAGCATCCTCATCCTGTCCTTATCTTCATATATGGGAATGTATAAATTATAAATAACAGCCCATGGTGATGCAAGCATATTAGTACTTTATGTTTCAATCATTACAAAAGCATTAAAAATATGATAAACGATCACGAGAAGTCACACGAACAATCCACAACTAAGACAACCAAATCAGACACGGAATACACTGCATTGCAAGATCAGCTGTCATTTTTAACAGTTATATGACGACATTGGAAATCTCGTAATACTGCAGCATGCTTCAGATAACTACAGTAGAATGAGGAACACCATCAATTATGGATGATAAAGTTGAAAGACAGTAGTGAGCTAGTATTAAACTCACCAGGCTTCTGAAAGCAGATTATGGTCAATCCCTTCGTCTTCCACGACGATCTTCATCAGAATCGTGCTTGCCTTCGTACCTATCCCAATGTCCTGAGAAACGATTCTCATAACCTCTCCTCCCAGCTCTGTCGTCTGGCTGCTCTTCTCTGTTGCTGATTTTACTACTCCTTTGGTCTTCATATTTTCTTCTCTTGGTACCTCCATCTTCAAGATCACATTTCTTGTTTACACTGTCTGGATAATCCTGTCCACTATCTCCAATCTTTCTCCTTGTAGCATCACCCTGATGTTCACCTATGTTATTTCTAGAATTGTGTTCCACTTCGCTGTACACATATCTTCGCTTCCTGACACCATCGTCATCTTGTTCATCTCTTTTCCCTCTTCTGTTACGATCCTCAGCATCTTCATATCTTCTCATGTCCTCCCAATGCCCATCCCTGTTGTTTCTTCTTCCCTTGAGATCTTCTTCATTAAGTTCGGATCTCCTTCTCTTGGCACCATCATCTTGCCACCTATCGTTGTTGCTCAGAATATTTCCACTGTATTCAGAATGGATAGACTTGTGCTCATATTTATCATCCCTCCTCATATCCGCGTCGCCGAATGTTCTCTTTCTCGATGCCGAGTCCGGCAGTGAACCACCATCTCCAGTCTTTTTCTTCACCTCAGTTATATGGTCAGCCTTCTTGCTCTCTCTCTTATGGTTATATCTATCCTCAGTGTTAACCTTCCTTGATACTTCCAAGTGCCCATAATCTTTATTGTTCTCTGCACCAACCCCTTTCTTAATCTTCTCATTAGCAGAATTATTGCCAAAACTGGACCTGGATTTAGTATCATCTGTTGTAGATGAATGTTGCCTTCGTTTGTCCTGATAAGCACCTCCCTTGACAGCAGCCCTTCTCCCATACCCTCTCCCTTCATTTTCACTGTCGCTGCTGCTAGAATCTGTATCACTGCTGCTATCAGAGCTATCACTCTCGCTGTCTTTGCTTAGAGAAGACCTTTGACTTTGAGTAGCTCCTTTCTTTTGTGTCACTCCTCTGGATTTGGTTCTTGCATTTCCTGTTCGACTTTTCCTACTATCTCTGACATCACTGTCACTGCTTGTACTGGTGCTATCACTGTCGCTATCCTCAGATGTACTGGTGCTATCACTGTCGCTGTCCTGATAATCAACCTCTCGCTTAAGTCCCCTTTTCTTGGGGACCAATTTTCGAGAGTTTGTTCCTCCAGTGTTTCTTTTCCTCTTCTTGACATCCAACAGTTCACTGTCACTGCTACTACTGGAATTCCCATCACTGCTGTCACTTGAACTATCATATTTAGTTCTGCGGCGGCCTTTCTCTTGATGTCTTTCTTTCTTCTGTGTTGTCTTTTGGGCTCTGATTTTTTCAGCATCATTATCATTATCTGAATCATCAGAATCATGTCTTTTCATCTTCAAGGCCTTGCCATTTTTTATCTTGAAATCTGAGTGTTTCTTCTTAGCACTAACATCTGGGTCAGATTCAGACGAATCATGCCTCATCCTGGTACTATTTTTTATGTTATGTCCCTTAATAACAATAATATCAGGTTCAGAGTCAGAAGAATCATGTTTTTTTCTGCTAATCTTGCTTTTGTTTGGGGCACCACTCTGTTTTGTGTTTGCATTAATATCTGAATCTTCTACCCCATTCCCATGGATCTTACCTTCCCCCCTTGCAGGACTTGACCTTCTCCTATGCTGCATAGCCTGATCCATTTCCCCACCGTGCTCTTTTAGCTGTTGTTTCATTTTTGAAGTACCTTTTGGTTGGGCTGAGTTTTCTTCAACTTTTCCAATATTCTCATCTAGCTGGAGTTCTCCTTCTTCTATATCATGGGTTTCCTCATTCAATTTTTGCGCTATTCCTAGAGCATTGCGCAATGTCTCTAGTTGTTTCTCTTTTCTTGCAGCCACTTGATGAGTTTGAGTATCAGAAAATCTGAAACAAACAATGCGACGGTTCACAAATCAGCATGCTATCCTACTATCATGAGCAGTATAACCTCATTGGAAGTTTTGCAAAGGAATTCACTCAAAATAGAGAATGCAAAATACTCAAAATTCAAAGAATTTGACCCACTCTAGATATTAAATTTATTTTTTCTACAAAGAAAATAAGAACTATGAGATAAAATTTTTGTCAGTGAATCAGACACTCTTCAATTAAACAGTATTCATAAGTGCCCCACATAAACACGACATATCGAGTCAAAGAATAACCCTCCGTACTTTGTTCCATGATTGTAAACTAAGGTTAGACTTCATCTAGGAAAAATGTTAGACAGAATGAAAATGATACTCATATTTACTGCCTTCCTCAAAAAACAGAAGGCCGGGACAGTTATGTAAAATCAAAGACTGGATTTATCAGCTGTTACTTTGTCTACTTGATAATACAAGAGTTGAGCATCGTATAGTTTAAAGAATGACATAAATCAAGGTAGGTAAGAGAGAAAAGGAATGGCAGCAAGAACAGCTACTCAAGCTTTCCGACTGCAGCCAACATTCAGAATTAATTAGCAACGTAAAAAAAAGAGAGGCTGCATGCCCAGATTGTTGTCGCATATAAATCATCTTGTGTCATGGGCGATGTAGATTTAAGTTTTTCAAATAAAGGGTCGACATCCAGGATGGTGTACACCGCAAAATATATTAAATGTGTGACAAATAAATTAATTCAACTAGGATTCAGAAAGAGCTCTCGCATGACGGAAAATAACACTTAAGGTGAAGACGATTAGACCTCGCATGACAGAAGATTGCACTTAAGGTGAAACTGTTAAAAGATATATCCGAATATCCACTATTCATATTCAAAATTTATCAAATATGGACACCCATATTCGAATATTAAATGAATATGTCTGAATATGGATATCAGTTGTAAAAAATCTGAATACAGGTATGCTTTCAGCAAAAAGTAAGGAATCAGATATTTGAATAAAATATATTATTATATATCATATAAAATAATGAATTTGGGTTTACAGCTATAGCCTAACCCTAACCCTTAAATTCCACTAACTTCTACCTACCTTTGACCAACCCTGAAAACTACTAGGATTTAACTAGAAATACAATACTAGGAGTTCTTCCATCCAAGCTTATAAACAATGGCCGACTAGGCCAACTAGTCGGCATGTTTAGTCCACTCGATGGTGTTGCCGAGTCGACTACGCGTAGTTGGTCATTAGTCGATAATGCCGACCAATCAACCTCGTCGGCCATTAGTCGATCAGATCGATTAATCGACCTAGTTGGTCGACTATTCGTCCGATTTTAACATGCGTCCTGTGAACCTGATTGGAATAAAATCTGAACCCACTTAGGGTTTTGGGACTTACTGTTAGACAGCAAGTCCCCTCCCATATCCCAAACCCCCTGATACCCCCTCTACTGGACAAAAACCCAAGCCTCGCATCCAACTCGATTACTCCTCTCTAGGGGTGTTCGTGAGGGATACTTGACCCGATCCGAACCATGGCATCGAATCAACGGGTCGACCCGCTCTAATCAAAATATTCAAAATGGTTGTCCATTAGATTGGATGTCCATTTTGTGAAATGGATATCAGATTACCCACGGGTATCCATGGATCCAAAACAGTTAGATTCAAGCCAAACAAAATTCGTTAAAAGTTAGTATTCCGAAACAGGGATTTGTGTTAAAACAGAAATAACAAAAAAGTCAAACAATACAAAAATTGATATTATGTTTAAAAATAAAAGAGTTCAGACTCCATTTATCTCGATCTTCCTTTCAATTTTAACCAATATAAGTGCATGATATTATTGAATCCGATGATTGTCGATTGGTCCCAAGTAGGAATGCAAATGGACACATATGGATACAGATTTAGGTGTTACCATATCATTATCCATTTTTAAATACAAATAGAGATTCGGATACGGATATTGACAGATATTAAAAACTATATTATCATATCCTTAAAAAGCGGATACAGATGTAAAATGGATACTGATCACAAACGATTGATATTATAAATACTATATAGATTAGCTAAATTATACATGCATTTGATGGAACACATAATAGAAATATACTACAATGCTTATATCATAATAATTATACCAAATATGATGTCAAATGTGGTTAAAAATAAAGTTACAATGATATTTATATATGAAAACGGATATAAGGATATGGATACAGATGTTTGCATATATCAAAGTGATATCCTAGTATCCGTTTAAAAAAAAGATAAAATTTATATAAAACAGAACTAGTGGCGGATCAAATACAAATATATCCCTATATTGTTTGCATCCCTAATCAAGATTGGTTAAGTTTAGAGGCATTGGATACAATTGGCAGAGTGATCAAACGTTGACATGTTTTTCTAAAAAGAAAAAAGTGTCACTACCGTATAGGTGTGTGCCCATAAACTTAAACATTGACATGTCTCATCTATATCCTCTATTTGCTTAGTTATAAATAGTCAAGGTTGCAGAAATTGGTAGTCGGTACTGGATCGGCAGGGTCACTGATTAAGGATTAGTCGACAGTCAGGCGACTAATAGGATTTAGTCGGTCATTAGCAAGGTTTGAAAAAACGAAAGGCGGAACGAGGCGGTCTCCTTGGAATCGAGGCGAGGCGTAGCCTCGAGGCGGTCGAGGCGTAAGCCTCAGTTATATATAGAAAAATATGTATAAAACTACAATTATATGTCTCTTTATGTAATTATATGTTCTCTGCCCAATATATAATAATTTACAATTTTACACTACAAGATATGATGAAATAATAAAGATAAGAACCCCAAAATAGAAAGATATACAAATGTATGAGAATGCATATGTTAGTATTCATCAGAATTCTAACTCTCTAACCCAAGTTGAAGAACTAGTGTATGCACCCCTCCTGCCATAATGATGCAGCGTGGACTCAACATGTAGGGCCGTCTAATTATTTAAATTGTGGCCGTTAATTTTATTTACGTTTTTTAAGTTGTCGCAATTTTAAATAAAGAGATCGCGTGTGATCTCAATTAGTCTTAATTTGAATTTCAAATTTGGTAGTTAGTCGGTTAATTAGTTAGAGTCAGTTTAGGATAATTGGTTGTCGGTTTAAATTATTATCTAATGTTGTAATGTCATCCCTCCTATATAAAGGGATGAGGGTCCAATGTTTTAGTCAGTTCAAGATGTGATAAAATAGAGATTTATCTCTCTCTCCTCTCCCCTCTCTCTCCTTCTCCCCGCGTGATCTACACGTGTTCTTCTTCTCCCAAACCCCTCGTATTCCCGACGAGTCTCTTCTCTCTTCCCCTTGCGGTCTACGCGTTTCTTCTTCTCTAACCCCGCGCATCCGGCGTGTCTTCTCTTCTCAACCCTTCCAGTTTCTTCTTCTCAACCCCTCTATTTTCTTCTACCATCGAAAAATCCACCGTCAAATCTATTTCCCGCGCCGCGCCGAATTCCATTTTGCATCAATTGGTATCAGAGCATGGCAACCGAATCGTCCCTACGATTCGACGATCCCATCGCGCATTGGAAGATGCCATATGATTTGAGTTGTATATCTCATGATTCGCGTTCACGCGCACGTCGACACAAGTTCATGAAGCGCCTTATGTCAAGCCTCAAGGTTCAGGCAATTCGTCGGGAGACGAATTTTTTAAAAGCGGAGGAGAGTTGATGCAGCGTGGACTCAACATGTAGGGCCGTCTAATTATTTAAATTGTGGCCGTTAATTTTATTTACGTTTTTTAAGTTGTCGCAATTTTAAATAAAGAGATCGCGTGTGATCTCAATTAGTCTTAATTTGAATTTCAAATTTGGTAGTTAGTCGGTTAATTAGTTAGAGTCAGTTTAGGATAATTGGTTGTCGGTTTAAATTATTATCTAATGTTGTAATGTCATCCCTCCTATATAAAGGGATGAGGGTCCAATGTTTTAGTCAGTTCAAGATGTGATAAAATAGAGATTTATCTCTCTCTCCTCTCCCCTCTCTCTCCTTCTCCCCGCGTGATCTACACGTGTTCTTCTTCTCCCAAACCCCTCGTATTCCCGACGAGTCTCTTCTCTCTTCCCCTTGCGGTCTACGCGTTTCTTCTTCTCTAACCCCGCGCATCCGACGTGTCTTCTCTTCTCAACCCTTCCAGTTTCTTCTTCTCAACCCCTCTATTTTCTTCTACCATCGAAAAATCCACCGTCAAATCTATTTCCCGCGCCGCGCCGAATTCCATTTTGCATCAATTGGTATCAGAGCATGGATTTCGAATCGTACCTACGATTCGACGATCCGATCGACTATTGGTGTGCAAAATTCGGTCTCCGCCGCCCATCTCGTGGTTCGCGTCGCTCAAAAAAGTTCCATCAACGTCTTATCGCGTGCATTAAGGTGCACGAATGGTTGAGCGCACAAATCGACGACAATTCCTCCGCCAACGACCAAAATCAGATCTATGCAATCGCCGTTCAAGACGATTTCGAAGCCGAAAACGAAGGTATTTTCAATCCAAAGGAGGATCTATTTGATACAACTATTGTGCAAGAAGAAAAGGAGGACCAAGGGCCCATATTCGATGAAGATCCCGCGGACGAGGAGGACGAAAACCTCGAAATCTGTGCAGTAGATGTTGCTGTCCAGCGCCTTCCAGACCCATGTTCGCCGCCGGAATCGCTTCCCTCGACCCCTCCGGCCGTCCCGACGTTACCCAAACTACCCCAGGTAACGCCTCTACCCTCCCCATCTCCACTACCCTGTCTAGCCCTCACAACCGTCACCCCCGATTCCCCGTTTCCCGAGCGCCGCCAGCCGCCTCCCTCCATCCCTTGCACTGCCGCACCAACAGCACCATCTCTGGCGCCCACCGACACCGCCGGGCCCTCGCCTCCCCTCCGCGCGCCCCTCTCTCTACCCCGCGCCGCCCAGACTCTCTTCCCCAACCCCAGAACCACCTTCGGCCACAGCGCCTCCCGCCTCCCCCTTCCACTCGCGGCCCACGATTCCCCCCACCCCTCAGTCCTCCGCCTGCGATTCCACCCCGCGCAAAAACCTTCCCCGCACGCACCACTACCGACCCCAGCCCTTCCTCCCACCGAGATTCCCCACCCCCGCACTGCCGTGAACGCCCCCTCACCGGCGCACAGCCCCGCGCCCCCGCATCCTCCTCGCGAGGCTGGCCTCGCTTCACCACCCTCCCGACAGCCCTCCCACGCCGCCAGCCGGTGCCGCATCTGCCCCGCGCCTGCAGCGCACCCTCCCCGCTGCCCCCATGGAACCGCGCCCCGCCGCCTTATGAGAAAGAAGAGAACCCTAACTGGGTTGGCGAGATCTACGGGATTTCAATCCCGTGGAAAGTGGGGACTGAAATTAAATGGGAAAATTTGCAAAACAAACTCGCCAACTTCCGTTATTTGCATAGAGGCCCAGAGCAGTGTCAAAAGAAAGAAAAAGAAAGAAGTGCGACAATTGCGCCAACGCCCCCAAATTGAAAAAAATTACAAACGTAATGTTGAAGGTGATCCCATGGGAGGAAATTGAAGCCCAATTCAAGGATGATTTCTCCAACTATCCACCTACATCACGCAATTCGTCAGGAGCCGAATTTTTTAAAGCGGTGGAGAGTTGATGCAGCGTGACCCCAAATTATGGGGCCACATTTATTTAATTAGATAGTTATCAATTTTATTTACGTTTTTTGGGTCTAATTTAATAATCGAGATCGCATGTGATCTCAACGTTGATTTCGTAGAGTTTAATTATAATTGTTGGTCAATTAAATAATTAGAGTCCAATTAAGTTAGTTAGAGGTCAATTAGGATCAAATTAGTTGTAATTTGATTATTTACTATTTTTGTAAACCCTTTCTCCTATATAAAGAGAGGGTAGTCCATCAGTTTAGTCAGTCAATTATGAAGTAAAATTTGAGATTATCTCATTTTATCCCCTCTCCTTCTCTCTCTCCCTCTACGCGATCTCCGCGGTCTTCTCCTTCAACCTCTCGCATTCCCGGCGAGTTTTCTCCCTCTCAATCCCTCCAATTTCTCTTCTCACCCGTCTATTCTTCCACCAAATATCCACCAAAAATATTATTTTAAATTTTATCGTCGACGCCGGATCCCGTTTGCATCAAGTGGTATCAGAGCATGGCCTTTAGATCGTCCTCACGATCTAACGATCCGTCCCGGCGTTCGCACCGACACCATCGTTCATCCGAGCAAACGCGACGGGCCATCTCCACCGTCGACGCCTCCTTCAAGGAGACGGCGCACATGGTTCGTGATTTGCAAATCAACTTCAACTCGCTATTTCGAGATCTAATGGCCAATTTTGAGGCCTACCGCGACGCCCAATCGAAGCCGTCAACCACCCAAGCTGCGACCGCGAATTTTGACGAAGAAAACGACGCGGAAGAAGACCAAACGGTTGCTGTCCAGAACGTTTTGGAAGAAAAAATCGAAGAAAGGGGCGAAATGCTTGCTGTTCAGAACATTTCAGATCAGTCCCCGTCATCAACGGCAGCCCCCATGGCAGTCCTCGCCCCTCCAGCGGCTCCCCCGGCCGCCCAGGTACTTCCCCTACCCTCCCCGGCCCGCCCCACCGCTCAGCCCCTTCCCGATTCTTTCTTTTCACCCCCCCGTAACCCTACTCCCTCCCCCGCCGCCTCCTGTTCTACACGCGTTCTACACGTGATCTACACGTCCAGGTACTTCTCCTTCTCCCCGCGTGATCTACACGTGTTCTCCCAAACCCCTCGTATTCCCGACGAGTCTCTTCTCTCTTCCCCTCGCGGTCTACGCGTTTCTTCTTCTCTAACCTCGCGCATCCGGCGTGTCTTCTCTTCTCAACCCCTCCAGTTTCTTCTTCTCAACCCCTCTATTTTCTTCTACCATCGAAAATCCACCGTCAAATCTATTTCCCGCGCCGCGCCGAATTCCATTTTGCATCAATTGGTATCAGAGCATGGCAACCGAATCGTCCCTACGATTCGACGATCCCATCGCGCATTGGAAGATGCAATATGATTTGAGTTGTATATCTCATGATTCGCGTTCACGCGCACGTCGACACAAGTTCACGAAGCGCCTTATGTCAAGCCTCAAGGTTCAGGCAATTCGTCGGGAGACGAATTTTTTAAAAGCGGAGGAGAGTTGATGCAGCGTGGACTCAACATGTAGGGCCGTCTAATTATTTAAATTGTGGCCGTTAATTTTATTTACGTTTTTTAAGTTGTCGCAATTTTAAATAAAGAGATCGCGTGTGATCTCAATTAGTCTTAATTTGAATTTCAAATTTGGTAGTTAGTCGGTTAATTAGTTAGAGTCAGTTTAGGATAATTGGTTGTCGGTTTAAATTATTATCTAATGTTGTAATGTCATCCCTCCTATATAAAGGGATGAGGGTCCAATGTTTTAGTCAGTTCAAGATGTGATAAAATAGAGATTTATCTCTCTCTCCTCTCCCCTCTCTCTCCTTCTCCCCGCGTGATCTACACGTGTTCTTCTTCTCCCAAACCCCTCGTATTCCCGACGAGTCTCTTCTCTCTTCCCCTTGCGGTCTACGCGTTTCTTCTTCTCTAACCCCGCGCATCCGGCGTGTCTTCTCTTCTCAACCCTTCCAGTTTCTTCTTCTCAACCCCTCTATTTTCTTCTACCATCGAAAAATCCACCGTCAAATCTATTTCCCGCGCCGCGCCGAATTCCATTTTGCATCACATAACATACCCCAACAAGACGGGGGTCTCGCTGCCCGGTCAGCGAGCCTGGGGGGGGGGGTCTAGGGGGGGAGCAGGTGCGCTCCCCCCCTGCGGGGGTGTGGGGGCAGCGCCCCCGTCGAATTTTTTTATTAAAGATTTTATTTCTATTCAGATATATGGATCTGTTTGTATGAGAATGTACATGACCTCCCCTTGAATTCTATCTTGTTTGTCCTTCTCAGCATATTGCATAGCTTATTGTGTAACAACTCCTTAAATTAAGTTTACAAGTAATGCTTTAAATGATATTTGCAGATTTGCGGATTTGTATGTTGCCTTAAATTAAGAGTTTCTGACATAATTGGACATGTTTAATGGTAAATATGAACATGAAAGTGGTCAAATTTAAGCATTCATCTTGTATATTTATATCCTAAACAACTAGACTTTTATAAACATATGAAATTACTAATAGGATAAATGATTAAAATAAAAAATATTTTGAAAATTAAAAAACGCCTCAGGGACCGCCTCGCCTCCGCCTCGACCGCCTCGACCGCCTCGACCAACTGAGGCGTTCGCCTCTCAGAGGCCTCCTGAGGTGGCCGTTCTGGGGCGGTTTTAGGCCGCCTCGCCTCGAGGCGTACGCCTCGTGCGCCTCGAGGCGCGTTTTTTTGAACCATGGTCATTAGTTGTTTTTGAATTTTTAAATTATTTTAAATATATAAACTATTTTTATACATATATTCTTATATATTTGCGTAGAATTGTGTGTTTTCTATACTATCGTAATGAAATAAAAGAAGCAGTTGACTTTAAATATAACACTAAGCATATTAGAGTAAGTTTGCTTTTAAAAAAAGTAAAAAAAAAACTCTACGTAAAAGTCGAAGGAGTAGTTGGCCTACTAGTCTACCAGATTACTCGGGTTGACCGACTAATGGCCGGCTAGGCCTAAACGAGTCGGCTACCCCCCCGACTCGACTAGACCAACTAGTCGACCTAGTCGGACAACTTTTACAACAGTGTAAATAATTATACTTGCCTCGACATTGCATACGCATTGTAGATATATAATCTAGAAAGAGTAAAAATATCTTGCTATTGGGCATAGACTATTATAAAAAAATGAAGGAAGATACAAAATATTCAATCAAAATACTATGATGAGCAACCAAATTGAGAATTGTTGAATGAAGGTCCCTTCCATGACTGCATATATTGTACAAGAAGAATCACAAGCATCACACATCAGGCCCTTCGACAACAGGTCAGAACGGATCGGCCATAGGTTTCCAGGGGGTATCGGATCGAATCGCCCATATAAACGAATCGGCTAATGGCGGATATCCGATCCGAAAACTTCTATTTGATATTCAAGAGTTACGGGCTATACATGGATTGGATCAGATATCCATTCGATCCGATTACCATGAACACCCCTAGCACCACCCTAATTCAATGCATACATATTTAAATTATTATATAGGATAGTTCTAACCATGGACTTACATTTCGTGAAATTTTGATGAAATTTTGACGAAACTTCGGTTTTGAGGGTATCAGGTTCCGAAACTACCCTATATCTCGCGTTTCCCGGATTTCGGTGAAATGTCACTGAAATATTTGGTGAAATGATCGAAATATCAACGAAATGACTGATTTCTCTTTTGTTTCTTCCTTTAGAGTTCTTCCGTTGTAAGCTTGAGGTATGATACTCCAAATCTCGCTAAATTTGTTGATATATGAGGGAAATTTGATTTTTTGTTCCTCTCGTGTTGGTATTGCATAATGTAGAGGATTTTTTGGTAGATTTGGATTATTTTGAGAGATATATGGAAGATAAATTTGAGGATTTTGTGTTTTACTATGGAATCAAGATGTGTTTTCAAATGAGAAATTCGGGTCTCGGGTTTAACATTCAGAAAATAAGATTTTTGATACTTTTTTGTTAATTAAAATTAAATAATTGATTAATTCCGGGAATTTTTTGAGAATTTTATGCACTCACTTAAATGGTCTGTTGGCAATGCAGTAAACCTACCACCCAAAAGACCAGGGTTCAAATCCCCCCTTGTGGGGGTTGCGTTAGGTATTCGACAGCCAACATGAAAAATAGTTGAATCTTTCAACATGGATTTGATGGGAGAAGGCTTCATCATTTCATTAATTCCGAGAACTAAACCTTAGATCTATGTATTATATTCATGGTTTATGTCCCTTGCATGGTTTTTCTCAAAATTGTTCGCTTCAACCTCTAGATCTAAAGATGTTTTTACTTAAAAATCAAAACATAGACATTTATATATTACTTTAAAAACTAAATATACACGACTTTATGCATATTAAGTGTTAAAGTTCTGTTTCCAATATTTTTTTTGAAGACTTGTTTCCAATATATGTGCGATATAAGCATATATATGTATATATTTGTAATATAAGTGTGATATGAACAAGCATATCATCGTGGCATAATACTTCAGACACTAAATTAATGTGTGATATAAGTGTATACTTGTAAGTTATTTATTGTTTTAAGAACTTGGATGAACTCCATTTCTAATATCTATCAGTCAGTAATCAGCATTAACATCGATATGGCTGATATGTGCGCATTGTGCGATATAAAAGGGTATAGATGAGCTATGCGTGTGATATAGGTGAGTATTTGTAAGTTATTTATTGTTCTAATAATTTAGATGATCTTAATTTGCAAAAAATGGTAAAACCCCATTTTTAGCCAATTCCGAGATTTCCACCAAAATCATCGAAATTTTACTGAAATTTCCATTTCCAAGGGGGCGAAATCGAGATTTCGAACCTTGGTTCTAATATTATCAATATTCAGGTCATGTATGTTTTATATTCGTATCCATTTTTTAAAGATGTGGTAACATAGTTTTCATTCGCTAATATCCATCCGCGTTTGTAGTTGTATTTAAAAACAAATAAAGATGTGATAACACCATTTCCGTGTCCATATCCAACCATTTGCATCCCTATTAATAGGGTCTACTGGATTAGTGGAGCGAGAAGAATATGCATCATAAGGTTAGGCAATGGGTCAAGCTTCCGAGTAAACCCATGAGTACTTGTTCATGATAGGGTCGGAGCCCCGCATGTTATGGGTCAAATGGTATCGAGTATCCAATCCAGAATTCTTTGTTGGATATTCATGGGTTTAGGGTCGACCTATATGGGCCAGGCAGATATCCATATAACCTATTAACCATGCACATCCCTACTCCCCACACATGATTGTGGCGCCATCACCTCCAGCTCTGCCATCAATACCTTGCCTCCACCGAGGAGCTATTAGGACCTCGTGCCTCCTCTCCTCCAAACTAGGCTTTGAATTTTTACATATTTTTTATCTTATTTACTTCTTTGGTATCGATTGTACCCACTTAAATGGTCTGGTGGTAGTGCAGTATGCCTACCACCCAAAAGACCATCGTTCAAATCCCCCCTTGTGGGGGTTGCGTTAAGTAGTCGATAGCCAATGTAAAAAATAGTTGAATCTTTCAACATGGATTTGAGCAAGAATCCATGTAGCCGACCCTACTTATAGTGGGAGAATGCTTCGCCACTTCTTTGCTATCGATTGTTTATTTGATATCATGCGATATGATGATAGATGTATAGATTTATGTTAAATATTTAGTTTTTTAGGAATAATGAATAAATACAACATTTTCAAGCATACTTGAGTAGGTATTATCATTAGATATGACGGTATATCAACTCCAAACTATTGTTGTAGCTTTCTTTCAAAAAAATACTAGTGTAGCTACAAAATAAAGTCCCTCCAATGGCAGACTTAGAGTAGGAATAGGAACGCCCCTCTTCACCTGAATGAGGCTCGAACAAGGGGAAAGGATATGGACTTATTTAGGCCTTGAGATGGTTATTTAACTCTCAAATCACCCTTCCATAACTCAATATTTAGAAGATTTCAGTTGAGTCAATGATCCAAGTTTGTCGGTCAGATTTTAGGATTTGATAATTGTTAAAGATATTATACCCACTACCTTAGTACTTATAAGAATATTGTAATTACAATATCATTATGGAGAAAATCACAGAACCCAATGGAATGAATTTTGTTTGGGTAGGATTTCTCGTATAGTGTAAAATCCCAAGCTCTAATAGTAATAGGTAGCAATTGCATAATAGTCCCTAACATGTTACAAGAAGAAACAGATAATAATGAAACAATCAAAAATAGAAACCGTATCATTTACTCTAATAGTAAATGACATCAACACTTTCCTTCAAGTTGGAGCATATACATCGATCATGCCCAACTTGGATGTCAACATAGATATGTGTTTCTTTGTAAGTGCCTTGGTAAATAAATCTGCAAGTTGGAACTCTGTGGAAATGTGTGGGGTAGAGATCTTCCCTCCTCGTACCCCGTCTCTAATGAAGTGGCAAATAAGCAGTCCACTTCAATATGCTTGGTCCACTCATGAAAAACAAGATTCGTGGCAATATATATATTGCGAACTTGTTATCACAATAGAGAGGAACCAGAGTTGTAGCAGGGAGTCCAATTTCCCTTGTCTCCGTGAACTTTTAACATTGGAGAGATATCCGGATATGAATGTTGAAAACAGTTACAATTATTTTACAAGGAACGTTATATAACAAAGAAAAACACTATGAAAATTGCATATTATAATCATCAAGGTATAAACTTGACTGGGAGATAAAAAAGAATGGATGGTTGCATAAGGTGGTGAACTTGGGAGAAAGAACTTCTTTATAAAGCTTGATTTTTTCAATGGCATCATCAAAAAACATAATTATTTGTTTATCACCCGACGAAATAAAAGAAGCATCCTCGAAATTGATAGTTATATATAAGATATAAAAAAAATATCGATATTTATTTACTTGTGAACCTTCAGATTCATATTCATCAAATTGTGAAATGACATTCGCATTTGTATTCATATCCATATTATGCAAATATCCATGTCTATATCTATATTAATCAGACCTACATGAGAATATCATCAATTTCTTGAAAATAAATATGAAAACAAATGAATACAAAAATATCTACACCCATTTTCACACCTATCCAGAAGGGTGGAGATCACCTTAGCCTCAACACGTTATCCTCAAATATACCCAAAAGGTAGAATATTGTTGACTCTAATATCAAAATTTGTCACGAATGCAATCAAGGAGGTAACCTCAGCATCCGATAATGCTTCAATAGCATGTGGATCTTGTCATGCAAAACTGAATTCGTGGATGCAACAACAATCGTAGCAAACTGACCTCCCCACGGCGTGGAAGATTTAATCCATCGTAAATGTCAAACCAAAGTGTGGAGGACCTTTTAGCTGCAATATAATTTCAATCGTTTCTTCCTAAGCGATATATAGGACATCTCAGAAACAGAGTATTATCTCGCGTGTTGTTCTACTTTTGAATTACCATAAACTTATCAGAAGGCCGAAATCACGAATTTCCCCCAAAAATCTCGCTATCTTCCACAAAAACAACGCAAAACGAATCCTGGAGACGATCAAGATCGCACCTTTTCTCGGCGCCGCCACCGTCTGCAGCATCAGAGGAGGTAACCTCGCGCTCCAGCACTAGCTTGGCCTCGGCGAGTTTCTCGGCGATCTCGTTGTCGGTGTAGCCCTGATCGGCGAGCGTCTCCTCGAGGAGTAGGAGCTTGAGCTGGACCTTGCGCTTCCGATCGTGCTCGAGGATCTCCTTGTTAGCCTTTCTGACCCCTCCGACGGCGTCGAAGTCACCGGCGCCAGGCTTGGGGATGCCGGAGGAGGTGGCGGAGGAGGAACGAGGCTTGACGAAAAATTTGTTGGTCTGGATGTAGCCGTTGGTGCCAGATCCCCGAGGGGTCTGCAGGCCGATCCCGTTGTACATGATCGGGGAGCAGAGGGGTAAACTTAGCCCTAATTTGGGGGAAAGGGGGATGAAGAGGACATCGAGAGTGGGAGACGGGGAAGATGGACGGAAATCGACTAATGTCGAATTTACGTATTTATCATGTGCACGGGTGAATATGCCGGTGCTCCTTTTTTTTTTTTGCTGTGTAATTTTAAGTATATTATAAATCAAAAGACAATAGTTACATCGGAGCTTGCTCCAAATCAAGCTAATTTCACATGAAGTTAGCTGCACTTGCAGCTTAAATGTGTTACATTCAGCTTACAGGTACTCAATCAATTGCAATCCTCATCATGTGGATGATTTTTCGTATCGTAATGCTGGCAGATATAGCCGGAAGATGCCCATCTTGCATTCCGCTCAGCCCAAATGACCCAAGTGGTCGCTGTCAGGGCCACCATTGCCCTCTTTTTCTTTGTGTCGTAGTTTAACTTATCACAAAAATCCAGTAAGACATTCATATCAGCACACGCAGACACTTGCAGCTCAAGGGTACAGTAGACCTCTGCCCAAACCTTAGAGGAGAATTCGCAGTTGTAGTATGTGTGATCATGGTTTTCTGGATACCGGCCATAGAGGTGGCATCCCTCACTGACCGCAAAGCCATGCTTCGCCAGTCTATCAAGAGTCGGAAGGCGTCCAAGATTGCATGGTAAAGGGTGCAAGCATGCTTTGGCACCACTCTATTGTTCCACAGGAGGTGAGCCCAAGCAATGGGCTCTGCTCTTTTCCTTACTATATCAAAGGCTTCCCTAAAGGAAAACGGCCTATGTGAGGCGTTGGAGGTCGTAGCCGAAGGTAGCCACAGTCGAGCATCAAAGATAGATTTCCAAACTATGGAGCCCCCGCTCATCTTGGTGCATTGTAAGAAGTCACGCCCTCTTATGTATCTGTCCTTCATGAAACTTACCCAAATCGAATTCTTAGCATTTGTGACATTCCGGCAATAGGCCAAGATCATAGCCTCGTGAATGTGAACAAGAGAGCGCAGGCCCAGTCCCCCTTCATCCTTGAGCAGGCACACCATGTCCAATTTAACGTGATGTGTGCCATAAACCCAAAGGAAGTCCGCACATAACGCCTCCACCTTTTTAATTGTGCCATCGGGGATGAGAATTCCAAAGGCCCAGAAAATACACACACCCGATATCATAGAACTCAGCAACTACATACGGTCAGCTATAGGGACCTTGCTTTTCCAACCGTAAAGCAAGGTCCTAACCCGATCAGTTAGCGATTGGGCAGCAGTTGACCTTCCCCTAGCAAGCGATAGGGGGATTCCTAGGTACTTCGCCAGGAGAGGGTGGTACAACAAACCCACCTCCAGGCAAAGCTGAAAGTCCACAGAGGCATAACTTGGCAAAATAATCTTACTCTTCCTAGTATTCATCGCCAATCCATACACTCACTCAAACATCTCCAATAAACGTCTGACCTCCTTGCAAGAGTTGGTTATTTTTTGCAGAAGAGTAGTAAGTCATCCGCGAAAATAAGGTGGGAGGGTACCTTTGCTCTCCCCATGTGTATGAGGAGGAGGCTCTTATGAAGGAATGCTTTTTCAACCAGTAAAGAGAGGGAGTCCATGGCGATGACGAAAAGCAAGGGGCTTGAAGGGTTTCCTTGACGGATCCCTCTCGTGGAAGAGAAAAGGTTGTTTAGGGACCCATCTACAAGGATCGAGAACCAAGTGGTGAAGATGCAATTACTGATCCAGCCAATCCATTTCTCATCAAAACCTCTTAGCCTCAAACTGTCCAACAAAATATCATGGCCAACCGAATCGAGCGCTTTGGATAGATCGATCTTTATACATGCTTTGCTTGCAATTTCCTTAAGATTAAAACCATGGACCACCTCCTGAGCCATTCTAATGCAATCATCCATCGCCCTCCCCTTGACAAAAGACGTCTGATTCGATGCCATTAGATGAGGAATGACCACCACCAACATAGCTTCTAGGAGCTTTGAGAAGATTTTGTAAAGCACATTGTAGCATGCGATCGGCCTAAAATTGCCCAACCCGTAGGTGTTGCCACTTTTGGCACGAAGGTGAGAAATATGTGATTTGTGTCTTTTGGGATTGCCCCTCTGTCAAAGAGGAAGCCCATGGCTAGCACCAGATCATTTTCAATTAAGGCCCAGTGCCTCTTTGAAGAAGCTTGAGTTGAATCCATCCGGCCCGAGCGCTTTGGAGGAATGAATGCTCTTGAGGGACTCCCAAATTTCGCTCTCCGAGAACGGTTGGGATAGCCACTGTTTGGCCACCAACGAGAGTAAGATCTTAGGCTCCGAAGGCATCTCCCTCACCACCTATGGTTGTGCCAAAGGAGGCCAAAGGAGAATCTGGCAGCTTCCGAAGCCACCTCTTATTGTTTTCCTAATAGATTACCTGACTCATTAATGAGGAAAGGGATAGAGTTCATGGTGCGCCATGAACATGCCTCGAGATGGAAGAACCTTGTGTTCCTATATCCTAACCAAAGCCAATCAGTGCGACTTTTCTGCTTCCACATCGATTCAGCATCTGCATCAAGCTTCTCTGAAAATTCTTTGGCATTACTCTCAAGTTGTGCAAGAGTGGGATCAAGGGGGTCCATAACAAGTGCATCATTTAAAAGGCCCAGAACTCACAACAAACCCTTTTGGTCTTTCCTGACATCTCCATGTTCAATAATCATTTTTCAAGGGCAACCTTGATTGCTCTTAACTTGTGTTGGAACCACACGACCGGTGCTCATATTTATCATGTGCACGGGTGAATTTATCGGTGCTTCACCACCTGTGGAATGTGTTTGCCTATCTATGCATTGACATGAGATGAGATCAACTGCCAAATTCCAAAGTAGTGTTCATAAAATTAATTCCACGATAGTGATAAAAAAATCCCCCATTACTATAAAAATATTGTGCTTTCCTCATCATATAAATATATATGGCCCTTACTATAAGGAAGGTCAACGATCTTATCTATTAGACTCAAATCTAACGACGTTATCAAGTTCCTTAACCAAAAGGATATTTTGGTCATTCTCTTGCACATTAATTATCAATACCATTTGATATTTCAAAATACTAATTTTAGCTCGATCTAATTTTGGTATTTTCGCTTAGTAGCTTATTTACTTAATGCCCAATTTCATTTTTAGACAACAATACAAGATACATATGCTTGTAGAACTCCCATGCTTTTTTTGTAGAATCTCTAGTTTATTTTGTAATGTTGGTATGAGTTTTGTAAAATAAAATATTGATTAATGTCAATTATTTTTATGTCACTTATGAATCACCAATTCATCATCTTTATTCATCTATCTTGATTTAATTTAAAATCTCTTACAAAATAGCTATAAATAATATTAATTCTCACTTTTTAATAAATCCATATTCATCTTTAAATATTGTATTATTATCATTATTTTAATTTAAAATAAATAAACAAAACAAGGGAAAAACGAAAGGGAAAAGAAGGGTGTATATATGTAATAAATACATGCTGATCCTAACTCTGAGAGTAGGTCAAGGCTTGACCTAATCGACAATGAATAAAGTAGGAGGGATCGGGTCATTAATCTTATAAAAATTCAGAAAACAAAGGTCACATGTATATATTCATCATTGTCCATAATATATATTTTCAACTATTTTATTTGTCACCAAAACAAACTCAAATTGAAATATTTTCTTCTTGAAACTTGTACATATAAAATAAGTTGTAAATAATAAAAATAATTGTAAAAAGAAGCATTTACATAATAAGAGAAACAACACTCCGAAAAGGCCATAAAGCCAAAATTGAAAGATCAATATCTACTCCATACAGACTCAAAATAAACCAAAACTCACTTTCATTGTGTTTAAAACCAAATGAGCTTTAAAATAAGTGTTTTAAAAAAATTGAGTTAAGATGTAAAAGTCAGCTTTTTGGAATGCTATTGTACATAGGTTTTATATTGTAGCTCTATTTTATTTATTCTTATTTTTTGAACATATTGTATTTTTAATATTTTGTACATATTTTACATTATTTATATAAAATACAAATAAAAATAAAAAAATTAAAAAGAATTAAAAATAAAATAACTGTATTTATACTATAGGTATAATGTATATATATTGCATACAAACCTATTTATTTAACATATTAAATAAAATTCTTAAAAATAAAATAAAAATATTTTTAAAATACTCAATCTATTATACATATGAATAAAATACAAAATAATGTGTTTATTTGTAAAAAATATTTAACTAAAATTATCTATGATGTATACATAAGTATTTTGTACATATGAATAATTTTTTATTTATTTTACCCTATTTAATTGACTTATTTAATTTATTAAAAATCACCAAAAATTAACTTATTTATTTATAAACAATTTTTGTTTTGAAAACATTTAATTTAAATTCATTGTATTATTTATTTTCTATTTAATTTTATTAAATTTTAATCTTTTTGTTTTTTATGGTTGTCCGCATTCGAACTCAATTCTAATTGGTGGATTTTACACTGGGAATTTACAAGTTAAATGTTAATGGTTATTTACAAATTCTATATACGTGTTTTATACAAAATTTATAAGGAATTTTATTTGAGTTGTTATTTACACAAGGTTCTCAAAATATTTGAAATCATTTTCATAAAATATTCCGAAGACTTCTTTTGACAAATATTTTTATAAATATGTATAAAATTTTGAAAACCATTTTGCAAACATTTTTCAAATGGTATGTGTAGATTTTTTAAAATATTTTTACAATCATTTTCCAAAATGTTTACAAATAGATTTTCAAAATATTTTATTCAAACAAATAAAAGAAAATTTTACAAACAAAAGAATTTACAAATGTTTGAAAATATTTTACAAAATATTTTTCAAAAGGTTCAAAGGATTTTTAAAGATATTCTATAACCATTTTTCAAATATTTTGTAAAATAATTTTAACATATTTATTAACTGACACTACAAAGAATTTGATGTGTGTTTTATTTTTATTAATTAGCCATATTATTGAAAAATAAGCAAGTATGAGTTATGACTAAATTATATACAGCGTATATACAACCCCCTATACATAGCATGAACTATGTCCTCATAGTGATCAGAGAGAAAAAGGAAAACATAACTCGTGCTGAGTATAAGAAAATCTATTCTACAACGACTCGAATAAAGAATGAGAAGTCAGTCGTCCCCCTATACTTAGCATCAACTGATCCTAAGTATAGCAGATTGCACACAAAATAGGGATGGTCAAGGATTAGAATTTATGAACTCTACTGCTTGTTTTGTCTCCCTCTATACTTATGGTACCAAGAATTGAGGAGATATGTGAGGGATCAAAGAATGAGCACCCATGTACACTCCCCACTATACTTAGGATGAAGCATATCCTAAGTACAACAATGATGAATGTGATAAGTAAAATAATTGGAAGAATAAAAGAATGAATTTTGAAAATAAGAAAAGAAGAAAAGAAGAGAGAAATTAATAAAAATATGTTTTTGGGAGTCTCCTCTGACTCTGCTGATTTTGTGGCTTCGATCTCTTCTTGAAATACCACATGTATTGAATCAACAACAGACAAGAATGTATCATGCTCTAAGTATGACTTCAGCAACTGTTCGTTGATCAAAAAAGGTTGTGCCTCATGTGATAAGCCAGATATCATAGCACTACCATTATCACGTACATGTTTCACTGCGAGTGGCCATGTCCATTTGCTCTTCAACTTTCCTGGAAAAAGTTTCAAACTTTGCATCAAACAACCAAACCTCTAATCAGGCTCAAAAATCCTCTTGCGGATATGCTTGTCGTGCTGCTTTTGGACTTTCTCCTTGTACATCAGGTTCTTGTCATACGCATAGTCTCTGAATTCAAGTAATCGGTTCATATAAACCTTTATGTTCTTTTCAGCTTCCTTAGAATCCAAGTTACAAACATTGGTTGCACATAAAGATTTGTGAATTAATTCCACAAGTAGATGGCTTGCCATAAACTAGGCAATAGGGAGGCATTCCCAAAGGTGACTCGTATGTGGTGTGATAAGCCCAAAGAACCGATTCAAGCAATTGTGACCAATTCTTCCCACTAGGTCGTACAAGCTTCTGAAGAATAGTCTTGATCTCTTTGTCTGAAAATTCGACCAAGCCATTTAACTGTGGGTGGTATTAAGAAGAGACACGATACTCGACATAGTATTCCTGAGTCAACTTCTTGACTTCTCCATTGATAAAGTGGATACCACCATTGGATATCAGAATCTTTGTAATCACGAACCTTGCAATGATATTCTCTTTCAAGAATCGACAGACAGTGCGGCTATCGATGGCTCGAGTTGGTATAGGCTCCACCCAATGACTGACATAATCAACGGTGAGCAAAATATGTTCAAAACACTGGTTGTTAGAAAATAGGTCCATGAAGTCAATGCCCCACTCATAAAAAACATCTGATATCTGAATGTATTTCAAGGGAATTGTATCTCTCAATCCAAAAGTTTCACCCATCTTCTTACAGTTAGTACAACATTTCACATATTCTTATACGTCTTTAAAAAGAGTCGACCATCAGAGGTCGTACTGAAGTACTTTCATTGTTGTTCTTTTCCCTGAATGGTGTCCTTCTGATTCGCGATTGTGGCAATACTTGAGGAAGTTGTGACATTCCTCCCAAGGAATACACATTCTCCAGATGCAAGCTGCCCCCTCACGAAATAAATAAGGATCCTCCCACTAGCAGAAATGGATATCTGACAAGAACTTGTCAACTTTCAACTTAGGCTAATTATGTAGAGTTCTCTTGGAAACAAGATAATTCACAAATATCGGCGAACCAGTGGCGCGATGCGACTGACATAATTACCTTGTCTGGGAAAGGTTCAGTAGTGGGTATCATGCTCTGCTCAGAAGTGACTGTCTTTTGGTAGTCTTGAAAGATAGTATGGTACCATATTTTTTATTCCAAGCTTATTTCCGATTTCAAGGTTGAACTCTTAGGGTAGAAGGATCCATCTGATCAGTCTAGGTTTGGTATCCTTCTTACGTTGTAAATACTTGATGGCAAAATGGTCTATATAAACAATGACTTTGGATCCAAGCAAATGTGATCTGAACAGTTCTAGAGCGAAAACAGCTGCTAGCAGCTCTTTCTCAGTGACAGTATAATTCTTATGTGCTTTTGTCTAATATCCTGCTAGCATAGTGAATAGCAAATGGTACTCTGTCTCTTCTCTGTCCCAAAATCGTAGCAATGACATAATTGGAAGCATCGGTCATGATCTCAAATGGTAGAGACCAATCCGACGGTAGTAGGACAGGGTCACGGGTGATCAATTCTTTCAACTGGTTAAAGGCTTGGAGAACTCTGACATCAAAATAAAATCCATCTCCTTGCTAAGAAGCTCAGTTAGCGATCGGGCATTTTGCTGAAGTTTTTTATGATCTTCTATAAAATCCCACGTGTCCAAGAAACGACCAGACTTGCTTCAAATTTGTAGGTGGTTCGAGCTTGGAAATCACGTCTGCCATCACATGGTCAGCCTCCACGCCACACTTGGATATGACATGGTCTAACACAATTACCTCAATCATCATGAAGTGAATATTCTCCCACGAGAGCACAAGATTAACTTCGCAGCATCTCTTCAATACTCGATCTAAATATGTAAAACATTGATCGAAACAGTCTCCGTAGATCGAGAAGTAATCCATGAAAACCTCAAAAAAACTACCAACCATATATGCGAATAATGTCAACATTTACCTCTGAAATATTGCAGGAGCGTTGCATAATCCAAAAGGCACTTTGCGGAAGGCATATGTCCCGAACGGATAGGTAAAGGTGGTTTTCTCTTAATCTTCAGAGGTAGTGGCAACCTGATTATATCCAGAGTATACGTCCAAGAAAAAGAAATACTCCTTCGTGGTCAGTCTTTTGACTATCTGGTTGATGAAGGGAAGTGAGAAATGATCTTTCTTAGTCGCTAGTTTCAAGTGTCTATAATCCACAGAGACGAGCAAGAAGTTGGTACTCTGGTCGAATTCCTCTCACTTGTTGTTCTTCACAATAGTGACCCCGAATTTCTTCAACACTACATGCACAGGACTCACCTATTTTGAATAGGAGATGGGATATACGAATCCAACATCACACCAATTAGTAATTTCTTTCATAACAACCTCTCGGATTCTAGGGTTCAATATACGCTGAAATTCTCGAGAGTTGTTGTCTTCTTTGAGGTAGATGTGATGCAAATATAGTGAAGTGTTGATCCCATGGAGATTTGAAATTTTCCAGCCTATCACTTTGTGGTTTCTTTCTAGAACCTCAAGCGGGTGAGATTCTTGATCCTTGATCAGTTGTAAATTTATTATGACCGAGAACATGTTATGTTCACCTGCAGGGAAGGCATACTTCATGTTTGATGGTAATGTCCTGAGCTCGGGAGGAGTTAGAATCAGTTCAGTAGTAACTTCAACAACTGTGCAGGGTGGTCGTGTCGGATCCATCGACTGTAACCTGTCCACCATAGGCAATTCAAGCTCGAAAATCTATGCTTTACAAAAAAAATTCAATGACATTTTCCTGTTCACAAAAATCTTAAATAATATCTTCTCGATCTGCTAAGGACATGTTGTCATCTGGCAAATCAGCAAAGATCTCATCTTCAAAGACAGTGGGAAACTCAACTTCGTTGTCCACTCATTACTTGGTGGAGAGAAATTCATGGGTCTTGGTTTCATCCATGAATAGATTTGTGTCTCTGATTTCAGCTAGAAAGTCGCAGTCCTCTGTTCTCTATTGTGTAGGCTCACTCTCATCTGATACAAAATATGTCATCTTTGACACCTTGATCGTCTCGATGGGTACCTTGTCGCTGCTTGAAAGAAAGATGATATGTTCAATGTCGTAGTCCGCCACTGCTTTGGCTATTCGAAGTAACGACCATTCGAGTATGATCAAGGTGTGAAGTGAAGGAGCCGAGGTATCCATGTCTAACAACATGAAGTCCATAGGGAATGGAATCCCTTGAATAGTAACGATGACATCCTCCAAAATGCCCCTTGATCACTTGACTGATATATTTGCAAAATGAAGGATCGTAATGGTAGTCTTGAATGATCCTAACCCAAATTCCGTAAGCAATGAAGTAGGCATCATATTGGTGGACGATCCGTTATCAAGGAGTGTTATGTCAAACTCTTGATCGAGCATCTAACATCTAACGAGAGGAACTCCAATGTCCTTCTTTTTGCTTGGGAGATTGATGATTGTATTGACAGTAGTCGCGGTCAGGATGTGCTTTACATTTTTTTCTCGAATTCAATGCAGTTGTCACTTTGTTGTACATGCCTCCTTTAATCCCTTCTTAATATTGGACATGTACTTAATGTCCTTAAGCAAATGTAGTTCAAGTACAAGATTTTGAATGACTTCTACAACATCAGGAAACAAAGCTATTTTCAATTTTCTGATTTTTTGACTTTTTGCATCGCACCAAGAATGGAATATATACAGAATCAAAACCAAAAGCATTTTTCTTATTTATATCGGAATTAATGTCCACATCTTGATGTACAAATGGATTACAAAAAGGAGTACAATCATCCATAAGAGGTGGGCATCCAAAAATTGTGGGATCGGCTCCAACTACGGACATTGTATCAGTTGTGGGTGCGGCCTGCTCCATTGCTGGTGCAATGTTGCTTCGATTGTTGCTTTCTTTGGTCTTTTTCATTTTGTTCATTTTTTGGACTTTTGGATCTTGTGCTTGATGAATCCATGATTCAACTACTTTATATGGATGCTTTAGCAAAATCCTCTTAATAAATACTAATTAAATCCCCTAAATTGATTAGTTAACATTCACTAATTGTACTAGTATTAGGGTTTAAAATCTGTAAATAATTAACCCTTAATTTTTGTCATGATTGAGCTTATTATTTTATGTGTGAATAATATGTATTTTAATCTAATTCTTTATCTAAATTATTTTTAATTAACTAACTTGGCTTTAAGAAATAAAATCCATAAAAAGAATAAATTTAAAAGAAATAAAAAAATATATGACATTATATATTTTATGCATATTTTATCTTTGTTAATTTATTTTATCTTTTTCTAACCTACAAAAATCCATAAAAATTAGATTAATTATGTATATAAATTAATCTACTAATTAAAATAAAAAATACAAAAAATCACAAAAGATAAAAATTCAGTATTTTAGCATCTATAGAGTACCTCCAAAAATAGATTTTGCTTAGTTGACCTCTTTTGATTTTAGATCCTTCATGAAAGTTGTAGATCTCGTCGTAACTTTCATGTTGATTACTTTTTTATTTGACTTCATTTACTATCTCTTTCTGTTTTTCTTAACTTTTTATCTTTATTTAATTTTTATATTTTTATTTTACTTTTATTTAATCCTTATTTTTTATTTAATTTTTATTTTAATCTTATTATTTATTTATTTTGTTAACTTATTTTTATTTTTATTTTTCTTCTTCCATCCTCTCTCTCTCTCTTTCTTCACTCCCATACCCCAGGTCACGCACAGAGCACGTGACCCGATCTCTCTTTCTTCTCTCTCCGGTCACGTGTTGAGCACATGACTCATGCTCCGCATGTGATCGTCCTCCTCCCTCCGCCTGCAATGGCTGAATCACCCATCTCCTGTCCACGCCAACAATGATAGTCGCCCTTTTCCGACCGTTATGTGGCCACCTCACATCCTTGTTACCCATGTCGTTACACTTCGCTTCTAGCTGTTTCTCCTTCTCTCCTATAAAAGAATCATCGTCGCCTCCTCCCACCTTCATCCGCCAATCGAGAATAGGGAGACCCAGCTCTTCCTCGTGTCATCGGTGGCAGATGTGATAGCCATCAATGAGATCTGGGAGATGAAACCTCCTACTGCAGCTCTTCTCTGAGTTTGCAGAGCTTTGAGGCAAGTCATTGGCCTCTGGGGTAAAGATCGGAGGAGGACTCTTTCCCCCGCTCCTCCATGCACCAGGAGAACCCCCATATTCCCCTCTTCTTCACCCTCATCATCTTCTTCATTCGAAACCTCAAATTCACCTCGACCATCGACACATCCACATCCTGCATCCCTCTGCATGTTGATCTATCTTTTGCAACCCTCCACCTATGAAAGCTTCATCCACCACCACCGTTCGTGAAGCACTGCCATCATCTTCTTCCCTGACGTCATCCTGCAATGAGTCGGCTGCCCACCACGCCGCCGCTCTCTGACGCATCCTACAGTCGAGGCCATCACCACCACCTCGGTCCACCAACCACCTCGACCGCAGAGACCACGCTCCTCTGCCATACTTTGTTGCCACAAACTCCTCCATAGCACATCCTCCCGACGCCCTTATTTCCTTCGCCTAATCACCACCATCGTTACCCCGCTCTACCTTCCTCCACCCCTCGATCCTCGCTCGGAACTTCGACCCTGCCTGCGCCTCGACGATCCATGGTCGTGTATTAACCATCGGAGTAGCCTTGGCCACTCCTCGACCACCGCACGCCCGCCATTACCCTCGACCTCCAACCACCATTGGATAAGGGGTCGACCCTTGATCCAACGGCTCCGAAGCCGCCACACCACCCACCACGAGTTTCTCTCCACGCTCGGAGTCTCGGCTGGCCCAAGCCCCGCTAATGCTCCACGTGTAGGCTCAGCACTCCGAGTCGTTGCCTCCGTACCTGAGCCTCACGTGCACATGCTTCATACGTGTGTGGGGGTGAAATTGTAGAGGGACTCTTCCCCTCCTCTAGAATTGCAAAAAGAGCTTCGCTAGCCTGGAGGCACGTGCATGGCACGTGCCCCTTGGCAAATTGGCAGAATAACACTTAAACTCTTCCAGAATAGAAGAAGTGCCACCGCTAGTCTAGACTAGATGAGACGCACGTGCTTGCCTAAGCAAATTGCATAAAAGCCCAAATAATTTTACCTAATTGTAGATAAGTCCCTCCAGGGACCCATTTGAGAGAAAAACTCATCTTTTTATTGCATTTTAGTTCATGTAGCTTGTTTATTGCATAACTTTCTCACATGAACTCTGTTTTTAGCGCATAATATGTCATTTTGAAGCTATTTCTATGTTCTTTCATTTTATCTATCTTATGGTCAGATCAGAGGCTTGATATTGATGATTTTATTTAAAATGTCTTATGATCTGTGCAAGCTTTAATTGATAGATTTTTATGCTATTTCATCTTGAGAAAATTAATGATCTAAGTTGCATGGAAAATAAGGGGATAAACTATTTTGAGAAATTAATCTATGCAGAGGACAAGATCAAGGAGGAACTATTGTACTGCGCATATATTTTGAGGAGATTTTAATTTAATCCTCTCATGATAATTGATCGTATTAAATTAAAGAATTCATCTTTGCAGAGGTTCATTCAAGGATAAATTATTCGAATTAATTCATTGATCATTCATTGAAAAATATATCTTTGGAAATTTGGAGATCAGAATTATTTGGAAATAATAATTGATCGCTTTGTTTACAGGATTAAATCTTTCATACATTTATCTTATCGCCCTGCACCTGAGATATTAATTGATCCAGAATTCTTGAATTTACTCTCTTTTGATCTGTGATTCATTTTTTAGGATTACTTGTCTTATTTATTTGAGGATTGAAAAGATATAATCATAGACCCCCCTCATTTTCCTTGCATTTTTCATCATCGCATAGCATCTCTTTTCTCTTTATTTTCTGACGCAGGTATTAACATAGCATTAAATTAATTATTTAAATCAATTTAGAATTGCACAACTAAAGTCACCATTCCATGTATTCAACCTTGGTAGACTTACCAAGTATAAATTCTCCACAACATTCAAAGATTATGGATTTTCATAGATCATTTTCAACCTTCCTATATTATAATATATCATTTTTAAGTGAGGTAGAAAATATTTCATCAATCTCCTTCATCTTCTTCTTCCTCACCCGGCCCGGTTGTTGGATCGGTTGTGGCAGAAATCCGCAAAGTTCTACCGCTCCTTAGAGTTACAACATTAGATAAGAAAATATGAAGAACATATGAGTCTGTAAGACAGGATGGGACATCACAAACTACCATCTCTATCTTCCTGAAATTGTTGTGGTTTGCTTCAACCTGTGTTGGGATAGGCGTTTTAGAAGTAGTGAGGTTGTCAAACTTTAACTCATTTCTGCTAAGCTCTTCACCAGTTGAGAAAAGCAGTCCTTAGGAGTTCACTTCCTTTCCTCCTAAGCTCAGTTTCAGGAGTGGATACTGGTACTTTCCCCTCTTGGATGTCCCAGCGGTCCAGGGTTTACTCGAGACCTCGGTTAAGAGTAGAGGATTCCTGACCTCGAACTCTCCTAAGGTACAAGCGGAATTTCAAAAAGATTCTAGATATATAGTAATAAGCCTGAGTTCTATCACCATCCGGGAATCGCCTAAATAGAACTAGGTTTTCTAGTATTTCGAGTATTATATATCTAGTTATATTTAACATGAAAGGTTAGTCCCCCACCTTCCAAAGGAGGTGCCAGAGATGAGCCCCTATTATATATATATTCGGAGGTCACGGAGAATATCCGGAGTCGAAGGCCTGTCGACTTCCTGTAAGCATCGGGAAAGGAAAGAAAGTCTAGACTAAGCAAGCATTCCGCCCAGCAGAGCCAAGGAGAAGGTAGTTGCAGTGCTCAGTTATGAAGGACACATAGCTAAGAAAGAGAGGCGGGAACCCTGGCTCTCTAGACCTCCCAATAGTAGGGGAGAAGGGTTGGTTTCACAGGAGCAACATCGGACGGTTTAGCGTGCTGGCCACACTGAGTCTAGGAATAGTGTGGAGATTGTTGGTGGGAATACTGAGAGTTATACTGAGGAGAAGGTTGATGCTGATAGTGCTTAGGTGGAGGATACTAATGATATGGAGCAGTCATGTAATGCTGATATTGTTGATGGTGATGATACATCGGTTACTGGTAACAATCCGTCTCCAGTTGTTTGGGTATGGTGGAAACTGATGGTGCTAAGCTTGACTGCTTAGTACGAATTCCCCACCTTAATGTGGGTGATATGGCTGAGTAGGTAAAGACTGGCATTGCCGATGTTTACCTGGACATGCCAACCATGCATCATTGGTCCATATGCCATTCACCTCCTAAATGAGGGGCAGAGGTGGGAAACACTGATCAGGAATAAGCCGAGGCTCGAGCTGGTAGATGACTAAATGTTGTTGCAGTTGCCAGGGCACTGTTTGCTCAGGAGCGTGCATGTAGTACACGTGTTGGACTGTCGGTTGCCTTGGACTCTACTAAGGAGGTTGAGGTGATGATGTCTCCTTTGTCTCGACTGGAGTCACAGTTGAAGTCGTCATCTACTGGAGGGAATTAATTGTTTAAACCAGCATCTTCAACTGCTTGGTATTTGATCCAGTTTGTCCAGGTTTTGTATCCTTTGTTTGATCACATATAATTTCTCCAGGTCTGTGATTGCTTACTATGATGTCCACTTTGAACAAGTGTCTCCCAATGATGGTAAGATTGGAGCTCCCATCAATGTCTAGCTCATGATCTATCGCCAAATGAACAGACTTTTTAAAGGATCTGTGACTAATGTCGATAAGCTCGTGATGAAGACAAGACGGCCTCTCCTTTGGCCATCTCTTCAAAAATTTGACATACGACATCTTCATCTTTGTTGAAATGCAACCCACTACAAGCTGTATCAACGAGCCTCTGGTTCTCTAATGTAAGTCTCCCAAAGAAATTTCGGACCAGGCTGCTCTGAGGAATATCATGGTGAGGGCATTTATCTTTATGATCTTTGAAACATTCCCAAGATTCATGTATAGACTAGTGCGTGGCTTGGGGGAAATTGCTGATTCTGACTTGCATATGATTGAGTTGACCAAGACGGAAGATTTTGTGGAGGAATGCAGACTTGAGCTCCTCCTAGGTCGCCATGACCTTCCCCAGGTGATTGATCCGGTAAAGTGTCTTAAATTGAAGGCTAAAGGGAAAAGCCATCATCTTGACTACACTAACAGGATACCAGGGTAGTATGTGGTACTGCAGATGCGAGTAAACTACTGGAGATACATGTATAGTTCTTCATTAGTGTTCCCATGGAACATGGAAAGAAGAGCTAACAGTTGAGGCTTTAAGCTCAAAATGTGCATGGACTGGTGGAATTTGAATCCACTCGATCATCTATCCTGTGCCAAGGTTATAGGTTTCCTTGAGAGTTGTGCTTAGGAGCCTCTCTTCTTCCCTCATCTTCCCCGTCAGGTGGTCCATCTTGTGGCCTTTCATCTCCTCCACTTTGGTTCTCTCTTCTTCCTCTCCTCGGATCATTAAGCATGTATTAGAAAGCAACTTGGGATAAGGCTTGGTCTGTCATCTGGCATTGGATGTCTTAAATTTATGCGAACAACTAGGCATTCGCAACATTCTGGTCTGGTTGTTCGCTCTAATATGGTTGTGGTGGTTGTTGCGGTCCCTTTCTTCATCCTAAAGGAGCCATCTCTGATTCAAAATCTAATAATGTCTCAAGATCCAAATCAGATTCTTGGTCTGCAAAGGCAATAATGCGTCGATCGGTCTATATAGAAGCACCATGTGTAGAGAAGTATTCAGCGTTAATGTCAACACAAAACCTTATTAATGATGAGAAGTGTAAGGAGTGAAGTCTTACCATCCAAAAGGGACAAATCTTAGGATAAGAGCAATCCTGGATTATTGAAGGAGAAGAATGCGGGGAATCTGGAGTGCGGTTCACAAAGTATGAACTAGGTTCTCGGGAATCGCCTCGAATAATTGAATATGTCGGTTGCATGGAATCGATGTGGGTGTCAGCGGGGTCCCAACCAAGCCATCCATGAGTCAGCATCTTAAAAATCAAAAGGAAGATCGAGGAAGTATGAAAGATACGGTGATGGACAAGGAATAAAAGGAGTGTAAAATAGTAGAAGGCTCAAAGTGAGCAAGGGTCAAAGCGGGTAAGACAAATGAAATGAAAAAATGGCACCAATGTGCGGGACTGATCTTTGAACTTAATCTAGATCCAAACAAACACCAAACAATTGTGGGTTCACCGACTCAACATAAGTGAAACCGTAAAAGATCGGCTATTTTTATCTTTTCAATTATATTATTATTTTTCAGGCAAATCTTGTAGCAAGTCCTTAGAGGCTAGCCCTATAGGAGAGTGAGTATTGCCAGAAAAGTATCACGTAATTTCCACTTCCTCTGTAACTTGTTATCTATACTTTTTAAGGTCCCCGATATCGAACCTGGAGGGATACTCAGACAAAGAATATAAGAGGAAGCTGATGGTGGTGAATCAAATACTTCGGACTAGGCCCACAAGCAGACAAGAAACTACTTGGACGCGGAACGATGAGATAGACACACCCGTAAGGGTGGGGCCTATGTTCAGTACTTCAGATTAGGTCGGTGTTCTACACAAGGCAAGAACACCACAGTCGGTCAGGCACTACTCACCCATGTACAATATAAGCGCCGATACATCTCCCAACTCAAGTGATAATCGAGGCAGCCACAGATCGGGATTTAAGCTCTATTCATTAAGAGTCATGCCTCGCTCTGTCTAAAGTGTATCTGAAAATAATGAGGTCTTTATGAACCCAAAATAATGATGTCTATTAAGGATTATAATTAATGTTAAAGTGTTATTAGCCGTCTCCTTGTTTTAATTTTTGGGTTTTCATTTTTTGAGTATTTTGCAATAATAAGAGTCTAACGATTTTTTATATATTCTTTTCGATCATAGGTTATATAAAACTGGGAGAGAAGTCAAAAAAGCCATGCAAGTCGATACTACGATGGAAATCTCACTGTCGTATCTAAATGATTTATGCTAAGATAGAAGACTTACAATGCTTCTCAGCTCTCTCCATGCATGATGCAAGGTAAAATTGAAATATTTATACTACATACACGATATGTAAAATAGTTGAAATCACCCTGAACAATAATTGCTATTAATTGTGAAGAACCAAATGCTGAATACCTAGAATAGAAACCCGAAGGTCCGATCTTGGAGGCTCATCGATGTCTGTCACAACAAATCCTGCTAACATTGTATAGAGCCTCTCACGGTGCTCAGTTTCAAGTCTAAGTAATCAATAATTTTAATTTGACTAAATCCAAGTGTAGAAAACTATAGGCGCATGCTTTTACTTAGGCTTGGGACATAGCTACCATGTCAAGCAATCCTAACTCTATGGGTTTAATCGGCAAAGACGTAAAAAACAAACAAAATTGAAGAACTCAAATCATGGAAAACAAAGTTAAATAATGCGAAAAATAGGGAGGAAGAAATGAGAGAAATTGCTGAAATCACAAAAAAATAGTGAGCCCCCAAGTGAACAATCACTTGGTAAATAGGCTCGATGAGTCTGAGTGTCTGTCCAAGTCGACCTATATTATTACAAATTAATTGAGTCACTCTCTCATAAATAAAACCTAAACTACAACTAATCTAATATGTCTCCAAGTCAGGTATGTTGCCTCTCCAACCAGTTCTCCAAGAACACCAGTCTCTGCCTCACCTGGCTACCTCGGCTTCCTAGAAAGGCGTCCACGCTCAGCGGTCCCTCACAACAAATACAACAAGAAAATGAGATTATATAGATCAAAACATGTATATAAATAGATAAAATAAATAAAGATATAAAATAACTAGATAAAAATCTATAAGCTACGCTACACTATGTGTTGCTTTCTGGCAACGATACCATTTGATTAACTAGAATCAATCGAGGCGGTCGTGTGATCTCACAAGGCGAGAGCACAATCATCAAAGTGACTGCTCATGAAAGCCGACTAAATCAATAGAACCCGAACTATAGAAATAGATCAATCAATGCAATGCGAGTTAAATTTTATTACAACCCGGAAAAGAATGTGTATAGGACAAGCAACTAGGTGCCGAACACATGAAGCAGCAGCGGGTGTAGCGTGAATTAATTATTGCTAATTAATATAGGTATATATACACTGCTATTTACTTGAACTTTTTGTGGGTTCTTGTTTTTATTTATTTTTTTGTTTGGTTTTTAGTTTTACAAATTTTTAATTTATATTTGATTTTTCATATAAAGTATATATTGATAATTAATAGAATATATTTATAATATAATAATAAATATATGTATAAATGTATATATGTATATAGATGTAATAAGTATATATATGTATGTATAAGTGTATATAGTATAAATAAGTATGTGTATATAATATAGATAAAAATGTTTTTGCGATTTTTATAATTTTCTAATGTTTTTGCAATTTTTAAAGAGTTTTTGCTAATTTCTAAGAAATTTTAAATGATTAAATAAGTTATATATAATATACAAACTAAGTGTTTTGGATTTTAAAAATGGATAAATAAGTCCAAAATTCCCAAAACTAGTTTTTATGAATTATATATATTAAGTAAATATATAGAGAAGAAAACACATTTTTTTGTTTTTAATTTAAGTTTGCTAATTGTTTATGAGTTTTTTAGGGTTTTATGATTTTTAGGAGTTTATTTTTATATTTTTTGTGATTTTTGGATATGTGTTAAGATATAACAAAAGGCAACTATATTGATTTTTAGGGGGTTTTTCGGAGTGTTTTCTAAGGTAGATAGTAAATAAAAGCCTCATGTTCTAAATTTAATAAATGTAAACAATAAAATGCCAAATCCAAGTATATAGCATGAATGGGCATGATTAGAAGCACCTATATTAATTTTCCCAATTTTTTCATGCGCATGAACTATTTATAAAAAATAGAGAAACATAAATATAAATACAGAAGCACATGGATTAAAATGAAAATACATAAAAGTTTTAATTTATTTGAGAATAGGTATGGAAACATAAAGTACATGGTGTAATTTTTACATCCCCTCATGTGGTGCTACACGTGAGGCGAGGAAGGCCCAAAATGCAAATAGCAAAAACCACAAGGTCCAATATGCAAAATGTTTGATTATAATTACAATACATCACTATTATTATATAGATACTCTAATATTAAAAAGGTAGCGGGGCTTCTTAGAAATTCACCCAAATGAGGGCATGTAATCCAATAGACGTGAGCGCTCCACGTGGCATACTTATCGCGATCGGGTGGCTGAGAGTCTCAACATTTCGTCATTGATCCAACGGTGCTGAAATGAACTGGAGATGCACCTCGATCCAACAGTGTTGAAGGGTCGTGGAACAACACCAAGAACTCCACCTCGACATGGATTTGATCGACGAGATCTTCCCTCTATGTCCACCACTCTCAGTCCCGAGCTGCTCAACTCCTTTATGGGAGTATCCCGCACTAGCAGGTGGTTCTTGATGGGTTCTAGGTCCCCTTTGATGGAATCTGGGGCTCTATCTTCTTCGTGCATTCTGGAGCAGCGAAATGGAGTCAAATCCAATCTCAGGTGCTCTTTGAAGCACCACATCTGCACAAAAATGATCCATGGCTCGAGGCGAAGGTCCTCGACCAGAAATAGAAGTTGATTGCACAAGGGGATGTTTGGGCAGAGGATCTCCGACGTTGGGTGAAAGAGGGAGCTCGATTTACCAGATCTAAGTGGGATCTGGGTTGGTTTTGTGAGGCGAAAGATAAAGAAGATGATAAGGATCAAAATTGAGGTGAAATTTGGGCAAAACACTATGTATTCATGATGGATTTGAGATTTCAGTCAACGAATGATTTAGAATTTATCCTATTCTAACCACTAGTTACATGAATTAAATATTGAAATTAAACATATAATTGAAACTAACCTAGAAAGCGACGAAAAGAGGCCTCAACCGGGTACATGATCACGGGAGGTAGAACCACGCGGAGGCTTCTATGGCAATGGTTGTATTGACCCAAATACCCCTCCTCCTCGCTGCAAATTGGCGGAGCGAGCTTACTATCACCGAGCACTCTCTTGTACACACAATCTGAGGACTAAGAGGAGTCCAAGGGGGATCAAACATCGAAAGTTGGGATTTGTGATTTGTTTATAGACATGGGTGGTAGGTGAATATGATCATGGGGTTTCGCATGAATAGCCAAGGATTTGGACAATCAGAATGCAAGGCATGTCTTATGATCATATGGTGATCATTTTCGAGGAAGGAGGCGGCGCGATCAGAGGCATGGAGAAGGAGTGGAAATTGGGCGAATCCAGAGGAGTTACAAGTCGTGCCTAAAGTCAGAGGTAGGCTGGATAGATGACCTGAGGTCAATCGTCCAAGCCACACGACTGGTCCACGTGGACCCTCTACAAGACAACATGGGAGCAGAAAATAAAAGGAAAATAAGACTAAAATAAAAAATGCATTGTTTACAAAAAAAAGTCAAAACATAAGAAACATTATTTATATATAATTTTCTAAACATTTATTTATATTTAATATATTTTGATTTATTTAATTGTTATTTTTGCAAATAATATTGCAATTTCTTATTTTATCATTTATATTATGTTTAATTGCATATTTACATATTTTTGTTATATTTTTATATTTTTGTTTGTATAGTTAAATAAATGAATGTATTAAGTATATATGTATAGTTTATCTGTATTTTAATGACTTATTAATTAATTAATTATAATGCTTTTATTTTTAGTTATTATTTTATTTATGATATATAGGACATATGTAAGGGTATAAAAAGCAAATGAAATAATTAAATGGAAAGAATAAATATTTTGCATATTATATTCGGATACAGTACAATAAGGACCCAAAAGTCTACTTTTGCATCTTAACTCTGATTGGAATGAAACTACCTTCATTAAATAAATAATTAAATTTTAGGAACAATAAAAATTGGTTTGGTCAAATTGGAGTTCATATGGAGAAGATACATGTCTGTGAAGTTCGTCTTACGTCTTTTTGTTTTGTGTGGCCCAGTCATATTGTGTATTATTTTTCTGCAAAATAAATTTTGTATTTTTCCATATGTTATTATGTACAAGTTTCATGTTCAGAGTTTATTGAGTTGATGCATAAATAATGAAGAATAAAATAGGTCCCAAATAGGCTTTATTTAATAATTAAATTAAGATTTTTAATGTAATCTTTGTACAATTTGATGTCCTATCACCACTTTATTCTTGGTCGACCAAGTTAGTACTAACTTGGTCTTGGGGCTAGGATCATTCAGTGTCTTCGACACTTCATTTCTTTTTCATTTTTTTCTTTTATTTTGGAATGAAATACATATATTTATACGATATTTATAGGTCAAATAAATGCTTGTTATTTTGGACAAATTAATGCTCTATATATGCATGTAGCCAAGGATTTAAGGCCAAAATGAAAAAATAAAGGTGATGAAATGGAGATTCACCAGACTGTCGTTAGAAGGATTAATTGATTGATTGAAGATGCGGTAGTGCCATGTAGAGGCATGCGTGGTTTAATAGTGGCTAGATCACGACAATGTATATCTTAAAGTCACTAGTATAGATAGATGATTAGATTTTTAGCTTATGGTTTTAAGCATTGTGTCTTCGAGGGCGGTGTGCTTCCTTATTTAGTGGGCCACGGATTCGAGAATCTGGGGTACTGAATAAAAGAAAATTATCATGTTAGTATTGGAGGATTAGTTGAGATGACGTGCGTCAGCATAAGCCCTTCGGATCAATACAACTTGTAATACTAGAGTTTCCACACCTTTGGAGTTCAAGATAGATGAGGTAAATCGTGTAGACTAATCCCCGATGTGGAATAGAATGAACATGACTTAGTGAAATGAGAATAAATGAGAAATTTTGGGTATAATGTTTTGTTAAACTAACTTGTTTGCTTGCTTTCCTCTTTTTTATTACAAACTGCTCACTAATCCTTACCTTGTGATTTCTGAAAACCCAACAGGAAATGGTAAGCCATCACAAGGATCACAACCAACCAACCATATTAGCTTCTAGCCTCAGGTAGTTAATAGTTATTTTGCATCCTTTTCCTTCAGCTTGATGTACATGTAAAAGAATATTGTGGAGCAATTTTCTATGTATGCTTTATTCTGTGAATGGAAAACTGTGAGGTGCTTTCTCCATGGCATTTCGTTATAGTCAACTTCTGAATGTTAATTATTATTATTATTAGATAAAGTTGTTATCGATTAATCAGATCCTGTAAAGGAGAGGATCCAATGACCTAGAATTGAGTCGTGACACAACTTAGGCTTAAGTATTTTGAGCTATATTTAAGGACTACAGTTGGTCAAGCACAACTAGTTGTTTGAGACAATAATCCCTGATAACAAACGGGGTCTAGGGCCATGTATGTTGTAGATGGTATCAGAGCAAATTACCTCTAATAGTAAAATCTATAACGGCTTGAGCCCTAGACCCGGTTAGTTATCGGGGGTTACTAGCCTAGACAACTTGTTGGGCTTAAGCTCAACTAGATCCCTTGACCATGATCCAAAATGTGTAAGCCTAAGCTGCCTAGTAGTAGCCCCCACTACTTATAAGCTACTACCACACTTAGTGATTATTGGATGTGGTAATGTATCTGGAGTGCTACAATTATCCCTACTTATATTTGTAATGTTCTCATTGCGCAATGGCTCATGACATTTTCCTAGTAACAATGACGGCTTCATCTCTTGGGTAGTCCTTTCCTCCTAACTCTATGATAGGGGAGGCTCCATCTCTTAGGTGGCCCTTTCCACTATTAGAGGGAATCAGCTCTGATACCATCTATAATGTCTCAGATCCTAGACTTGATCTGTTATATGTGATTACTAGCCTAGATAGATTGTTGGACTTAGGCTTGATCGGAGCTCTTAAGCACAACCCAAAATGCTTAAGCATAGGTTGTCTAGTAGTAGCTCCCATTAATTATGAGCTATTACCACATTGTGATTACTAGATGCAGTATGTTTAGGGTGTTACACACCCTTTAAGATTCCTCTTCTTTTGTGAATAAAGAATGGATTGTCTTGGGAAGAGAGGCCACAAAGCTTCTTTTATAGTGGTGATGGATGGCCATAGTTGTTGGGGATCAGATTAAATCTCCACCAACTATATACTGTTGGTAATCGATCTTCTCTTGATTGATTTCAAACTATTATCTCATGAAGATAATTGAATCCATTTAACCAACTATTTCTTGTTGGTAATCGGACTTCTCTTGATTGATTTCAAACTATTATCTCATGAAGATAATCAATTATGAGTTGAAGAATTTTTTGAATTCATTTTCTGCAATAATTTTGGATGATACTCATAATAGATACAATTACATTTACATAATTAATTTTGAATGTCAATCATATTCACATAGAATTGATATGTGTGTATGTGTGAAACATATTGACAAAAACTCCCAATATAGATATGAGAATCATATTCTCATTACGCCAAATATTAATACAAGAATCATTTTCTCAATATTTCCAATATCATGTGAATCATATTCACATTATTCCTCAAATTAAATGCAAAACATTTTTACATCAGTTCTGATAAAAAAGAATCAAAATCATATCATTCCTCTAATTAAATGTGACATCATATGTGTATCATAGTGCATTGTAGACATTAGTACTCTAGTGTATTTCTCCTTCCAATTTAGAATAAAATATGTTTTCAGAACCTTTCTTTAAAATTCAAAGTCGATAATCTGATGAAAATGAAAATTTCATCAGTCACTTAATCTGACTTTACATAGTGATCATTGTGAACTAGAATCAAACTTTTTAGTTGAATATTCAAATTATGTGCAATATCTTGATTTTTAAAAGATACATACAAGTCTACAGAACATAGCAAAGCAAGATGCCTTTGATAAATATATGTGGAGATAATTGGAGATAATTTTGGAAAGATTGTATAGACCATGTACATTTTTATATTAAATCTAATATCGGGATTTATACCACTTTGGGTTGTTTGATTTAATCAGATATAAAACAAAAGTTCCAACTACTTGGAATACTTTCAGGTCAATTTCTGACTTTTGTGTCCAGCATATTGTTCTATGAATTGACACTTAATGTAATTAATTCTCATTCATTTGGACTCAAAATGGAATTAGTAAAATCCGTCTGGTTACATAATTCTAGAAGCATTAAGGTAAACCATCAAGATCACACCAACCTTGAGCATTCCCAATACTAATGCATCCTACACATAAGAAGGCTCTGAACCCCAAGTGCAATTCCATATTTGTTTTCTCATTCGAGGTTTGTTTAATATATTTGTCAATCGATCGACTGGAGATAATATTAATGGCATGCTTTTCAAAAAAGCATATATTAACATCGCAGTTTTGTATCATATTTCTTACTTGACCCTATTGTATCATAAGTGAGTCGTATCTTCCGATTCAATTAGTATGAACATTTTATGATTCCCTTAAGAAACCATGCATATGATATTTCCTTATATGTATATCGGCTTACTAATGTATAAAACTTATCAGGCCATCGACCTATTAATTTTCTAAATGTAAATAATCGGAGATATAGATGTATATTTCTTCCTCTAGTCGAAGGATGTGTGTCCGTTCATGATAATATATGAACTGAGTCTTTAGTATCCCGATCTCGTCAGATTAACTCTTAAAGTTGGCTCATCTTATACCTCCGAATCTCGTATCCTATGCAGAGAACATGCACCAATAATGTTAGTCATGTTAGTCTTCAGAGAAGATTGGAAACTCTCTCAAGCTATAGATCCTTCTCGAACATCACTTTGCGATGCCATTTGTGTCCTTGATCCAATCCTTTATATCTGCAACCCTGCATAAAACTTTATCATTTGATTCTTTAGATCAACAACTGCGTTATATCAATATGGCCATGTCATGTATCCCTATTCTTACTAAGGGAGTTGCAAACTCGGTTATATTAATTTTAGATAATGGAATGATATAAATCACAACAACTTTTATTGCATAATTTCTAACCATCGCCACACATGTCTAACACTTATAAACTAAAAAATGTAGCTCTTACTCTCTTTTTTTTCCCAAAAAAGAGTCATTTCAGGGTGGTATCCCATGTAGTGCCACATACCGGATGCTCTCTTTTTTCTGCTAAAAAATGCATCATCCATAAAGTCAAAAAAAATACAAGTCCTTCTACGTAATTGGAGAGGCCATGATTTCATGGTGGCATATATTTGGGTGTCATCCTTCCATCTCCACTTTCTTAATGTTTTTAGAGAGGAATCACAAGAGTAATGTTATCTCACATCTCATACTTGCAGGGGCAAAGCACACCAAAAAAATAAAAAACAAATACAAAATATACACAAGTGATTCCTTTCCTAAAGAATGTGTGAAAAGAATATTACACATTTCTCATTTTTTATATCTTTTCCCAATACTATTTGCATGGTAAAAATACTAGAACATATTATTTCAGATATTTTTTTAGGTAATTTGTGCAATTTTTCATCATCGCACTTTATTTTCATGCATCACTCGTTATAATGAATAGTATAATAAGTTTAAAATTATATGGATTGCTAGGTATATAATCTTGAATTTAGATTTTACTATTAGATCGATAATTATACGACATAACTTTTTTCCTTTTATAATTTATAATTTTTTTGACATAACTTTTTTCCTTTTATAATTTATAATTTTTTTAATAAAAAATTAGGTATATTAGCTCCTTGTAGTATTTATTTATTACAATAAAACTTTTCAAATTAAAAATTTCTTGATGGAGTTGTATTAGGTCTAGAATATAAAATAGTGTTTGATTTAGTTTCAATTATTTGTTATGTATAAAAATTTAATAAGTGCACAACATCTATTATATTATAAATAAATCATAGTAATTACATGTAAAAAGAAAATAATTAAATCAACTTAATTATTTATTACTGTATTCAACTCCTGTAAAAATACAAAAGCAATTTGGAAACTATTACTATATTCGATCATATTTCTAAATTAATACTTAAACAAATAATTAAAACTTCACAACAAAATATATGCCTAAAAATCACTAAAAATAATATAATAAGAACAATATTTTGTTTGATTTTAATATAATTTCCAAAGAAATTATTTAGCGACTTTATAAGTATAATACATAAAAAACACATAGAGTTAAAAATTATATACAATTCTCCCAGAGCGTCGACCGGGCGTGTCCAATGCTTTCTGACTACCCTTCATCTGCCTGCTCGCGAATCAAGATACCTCCTGATTGCCGAATTGCCCCTTCTTCCTGCTCGCCTAATCGCTCTCCTCCCCGTCACTTCTGTCATTCACTCCTTGCCCCAGATGTAAACCAAACTATAAAAGTGAAAATATGAAAAATGTGAAATTAGATTATAATGAATAGTAAATATATTTGTCTCTCTGGGTTCAACTCATCTAAATATCACGGTATAAATACAATAAAGTTAAAATTTCCAATAATGCAAATGCATCTTGTTTTCACATATTATTCAATCAAGTGACAACTGACTTATGGTACATCACCTCACAAATGCCCACATGACTACTTCATCTACTAACCCAACTGCCAATGCGAGTAACTAGAAAACCATGAGAAATTAATGAGGAGTGAAACTCCCAAATCATGAGAAACTAACTAACAAGCTAAAAATCGAGCAACTAAGCAAGTATACAGTAAGTTATTTTAAAGTCGTGAATCCTGACGTAATACCAAGCAAGCACCACGCAATCATATAGTTGATTTGTCAAAATTGTTGAGAGGAAGCAATTGAATACGCTAACCAAACAGATTAAGTTGTTAATTGAGCAACCAATCATAAAACAAATTAAGGATACTCAACCATTTCGTCAATGATTTTCATTAGTAATTAAGCAATCACAAATCGTTCTAAAAAGAGAATGTTTAATCACATTTTCAGTCCTCTCAACCAGCAATCTACTAATAAAGAAAACATGCCAAAAATAAGATGCTTAATCACATCTTTGATCCTCTCCACTAGCAAACAAACAATAAGCATAACATATTAAAAGTTGACCCCCTTCAACATTGCTCTCCATCAATAACCAATCGATCACAATCCATACTAAGAAGAGGATGCTCAATCACGACAACAATCCTCTCCACCAACGATCATATCATAAGGCATGCTGAAAATAAGATAAAATCGTAACACGTGTGTAAAAGGAGGAGCCCCCCTCCACAATAGGTCTTATTTATGCTCCCTTCTTATCAACCTCATCTAGTGACAGATAATCATGTATCAGCTACATTAAAATTATAGTAGAGTAGCTACATGATTGAGTTACAAGCTAAGGACTAGTTCCGCAATGTCATGAGAAAGCCTTGTTAGAAAACTTATCTTCATGAGAAGGCCTTGAACTGGGATTTCAAGGGGGTCAGAAATTATCCTCACGAGAGGCGAAGATAATTTGTCGCTGAGGTGACCCACAATGAATCCCTATTCAATCAACAAGTACCCACAATGTATAAATGAGAAATGAATAGCCAAAAATATGAGACACAATTTATTACATACTCTATAAACAAAAATGTATAGCATGTAAGCATGTAGAAAACGAACCACAAAGAGCAAGCTAGGTAGCCTAATTGATTTGACCAAATATGATGAAAACGTAAACTCACAACCATTTATATGTTGAAGAACTGTTTCCTATTTTGTGTCGAAGCTATTTAGAAAGCAAGCTGAAATTGGTTATTGCTAATCAATGGGAACCGTGTACATAATTATATTTTAAGTCTTTTTATGTGGGTTTTAAATTATATATATTGGATTTTATTTTATTTTTTATATTTTTAATGTTTTTAATTTTATAATTTTTATTTTCTTTTTGTATTTTATAATTTTTAATTTCCTTTTTTAATATATATGCTTATATAGAACTATATATATAATACAAGGTAATATGTTTATAAATACAACTAAAAATAACTAAAAATAATAAAATAAATATTTTTGGATTTTATATAATTTCTTACTATTTTTGTGATTTTGGGGGAATTTTTGCTAATTTAGATATGTTAGAGAATACCATATATTACTGTTTCTCTATTTATCTCTATTTCCTTATGCATTGTTTCCTTATGAACTGTTTCCCTTTGTAACCCCACAGGGGTACTTATGTAAGTTCTACTCTGAGCACCCTAGGGTTTAGTCCTATATAAGGACCCCTAGACCTCACAGAATAAGATACAGTTTCACAGTTTCTCACATGGTATCAGAGCCTAAATTTCCCCCACCCCAACCGCTGCCCTCGTCATGCTCGAACCCTAGGGGTCCCCCCTAGGTGCTCCTCCCAGCGCCGCCCTTCCACGCCAGACGCGATCCTCGCCCATCTCTTCCCACGCCCTCCGCCCTCCGCCAGGCGCGATTCTCGTTCTCCGCCAGGCGACCTCCCTCCGCAAGGTGCTCTCTCTCCGCCAGGCTCCCTCCCTCCGCACGGTGCCCTCCCTCCGCCAGGCGCCCTCCGCACCCCTCCGCACGGTGCCCTCCCTCTGCGACCTCCGCCAGGCGCCCTCCGCCAGAAGCGCCCCTCGCCGGCACCTCTCCAGACGCGCCTCTCCTCCAGACACGACGCGCCATCCGCCAGGCGCCCTCTGCAACGCCTCATCTCGCCCGCCTCTTCTCCAGACGCAACGCCTCATCTCGCCCTCCCCTCCAGACGCGACTCAGGCCTCCCCTCCAGACGCGCCCTTTGCCATCCAGTACTGCAGTACGGCCCGTCGCGCCCTCCATATGCGCCACTGCCCTACGACCATCCCAGTACTGCTCTACGTCCCTCCAGACGCGCCATTGCTCTACGCCCATCCAGACGCGCTCTCCCAGTACTACTCTACGACCCTTTCTTCGCAAGGACTGAGCTCCCTGCGATCCAAGGATTTTTCGCAAGGACCCAGGTCCCTCGCAAGGCCCCTGGTCCCCTAGACTGCCAACCATAGATTGATGGTTTTCTTCATGGACTAAATCACTATGGTATGCTAATATTCTGTATGATCTCAATTACCTCTGCATACTAGGTCATTGACCACTACGGCCACCATGGCATCTGCTCCTACGTCTTCGGACTCCAAGCCCTTGTACCATACATCATCTATGCTGGTATAGGGCACCTCAATCAAACTAAAGGGATCAGAGAACTACGTACTATGGTCTCGCTCCTTCAAAATTTTCATTGGTGGCCAGCGCAAGATCTACATTCTCACTACTACTCCACCTGCCGAGACAGACGCCAACTACGACACCTGGTATGTCGATAATTGCCAGGTAATCACTTGGATGACGAACAGTGTTGATCCTAATATTGCGTCAAATTTGCTCTATAAAACAACTGCAAAAGAAATGTGGGAAAGTATTGAGAAAACTTACTCCCAGAAAACAACCAAATCCAGGCTTTCTGACATTTACACAAGAATTTGGTCTGCAAATCAAGGAGAAACATCCTTGATAGAATATTATAGGCTCCTCACAGGGTTATTTGAAGAACTGCTTATATTTCAACCTGCCTGCTGTGACAAGCAAATTGGTGAAAGAGCAGAATGGCAGGTGTATCGTTTTCTTTCAGGTTTACACCCTCGATATAAATCTATCAAAGACCAATTCCTGACGGCAGCTTCCCTACCATCCCTTGAAACTATTTTTGGCAGACTACAGCAGCTGGAATCGCCCAACCCACCTCCCACTGCAGACACTACTGCTCACTTTGCAGGAGGACGACCACCCTTCCAAGGATCACGCGGCCGCATAATTGGTCGCAGTCGTGGACGAGAGCAGGGACAAGGACGAGACTCAGGACGCGGTCGTGGTCGTGATTTTTCAAATCCTCGTTATCCTGCTTGTACTCATTGTGGCCGCTGGAACCATCCGTCTGACAAATGTTGGGCGACCTTTGGCATGCCCAAAGCCAATAATGCATATGAGGCCACACCTTATGACCCAAATTATGGTACTATGGAGACCTCTCAGGCTCAATCTCCCACCGATGCTCCATTATCTTTTACTGCTGCAGAATATACTCGTCTTCGCCAACTCCTTCAGAACCCAGTTGTCGACACTACAACTTCAGGGCCTACTGCAACTCTAGCAGCTACCACAGGTACGATTGCCAGTTCTGCCTCTACCACTACTTCTACCTGGATCATCGACTCGGGTGCATCAACCCACCTCACAGGAGAATGCAGTCTCCTCACCTCTCTCAGGGACCCCTCTACGGTAAAACATGTTCGTGTGGCTAATGGCGCCTACTCACCCATCACTAGTGTGGGGACTATGGAATTTAGCACAAACTTAGACTAACGGATGTCTACTATGCTCCTGCTTTTCCTCTTAGTCTGTTGTCGGTTCACAAATTATGCACAGAACTCAATTGTCGCGTGATTTTTGATGATTTATGCTGTTATTTTCAGGACATCCGGACGAAACAGATCTTTGGTGGGGGACATGATAAGAACGGCTTATATTATCTTGATATCCCTTTCAACTCTGGTTTCCTGGCGCAACTTCCATCTCTGCTGATCCCCTTCTCTGGCACCTTCGTCTGGGTCACCCCTCTGCTAAAGCTCTTTCCTTAATGTTCCCTGAACTGTCCATGCTTAAACTCTTTGAGTGTGAGGCATGTCAGTTCGGAAAACATCATCGTGCATCTTTTCCTGCTAGGACTGAACCCCGTCATACTATGCCTTTCTCATTAGTTCATTGGGATGTTTGGGGACCTTGTCATGTCCGAACCATTAGTGGACACCGCTATTTTACTGTTTTTGTGGATGATTATAGCAGGTCATCCTGGGTCTATCTTATTAAAGAACGATCAGAAATCAATAAAATTGTCAAAGATTTCTTCGCTTATGTCAAAAATCATTTTTCATCGAATATTCAAATATTCCGCTCAGACAATGCCTTGGAGTTTACTCAACGAGATCTTTCTGATTTCTTTGCTTCCAATGGAACAATACATCAAACCTCTTGTCCTTATACCTCTCAGCAGAATGGGGTTGCAGAACGCAAGCTTCGTCACCTCCTAAATATTGCCCGATCCCTTCTTACCCAGATGAATGTTCCCAAAACATACTGGGGTGATGCTGTTCTCACTTCAGTCCATCTTATCAACAGGACTCCCTCTCTTACTCTCAAAGGATCCACACCATTCTCTTTACTTCACCCTGATAATCTTCCCTTTCCTCTACCTCTACGAATATTTGGGTGTGTCTCCTTCGTCCATAATTTTCACACCAAAGACAAATTATCCCCTCGAGCCATCAAGTGTGTTTTTCTTGGTTATTCCTCCACTCAAAAAGGTTACAGATGTTATGATCCTATTAGTAATCGATATTACATCTCTGCAGATGTAACTTTCTTTGAACAAACCAGCTTCTTCACACAAACTGTCCCCGATGTCCCTCTAGATCTTCCTCCACCACCAATCAACCACACCCATCGCTCTCGGACCTCACCACCAGATGTCCCTCTACCCATACCTCTGCCTCAGGATGATATGCCATCTTCGACAGTCCCCTCCGCTACTGTTCTGGATGATCCAGAAGACCTGCCGATTGCATTAAGGAAGCAAAAGAGAAAGTGTACCTCTTATCCTATGTCTAACTTTACTACTACTACTAGACTCTCTTCCACTGACAAACAATATGCAGATGCCCTAATGACTATCTCCATTCCGAAAGATCATCATAGTGCCTCCCAAGATGCAGGTTGGCGATAGGCCATGAATGAAGAAATGGATGCACTCACATCCAGAGGCACGTGGGATCTTGTGCCATGTCCTACAGGCATCAAGCATGTTGCTTGCCGATGGGTCTTTACGACCAAACAATCTCCAGATGGTTCTATTGACATACTTAAGGCACGACTTGTGGCAAAAGGATTCACTCAGACATATGGGGTCGATTACTTTGAGACCTTCTCCCCTGTTGCTAGGATGGGTTCCATTCGCACAATACTCTCTGTTGCAGCTAACAAGAATTGGCCAATTTTTCAGCTGGATGTCAAGAATGCCTTCTTATATGGTGATCTCGAAGAAGAGGTCTATATGATGCAACCGCCGGGTTACTCCGTCGAGGGGGAGTATGTGTGCCGACTTTGTAAGGCCATCTATGGCCTAAAGCAGAGTCCTCGAGCCTGGTTCGATAAGCTTACAACTGAAATTAGCTCTATTGGTTTTCACAAGACAACATCTGATTACTCTGTGTTTGTAAGACGACGATCCACTGGTACTGTGATACTTGCAGTCTATGTTGATGATATGGTGGTCACTGGTGATGATGACAATGGAATTGTAGAGACCAAGGCATTCCTTCAAAAGGTGTTTGTCACCAAGGACCTTGGACAACTCCGGTACTTTCTTGGTATTGAGGTAATACGCACTACTGAAGGGTTACATCTATCACAAGGAAAATACTGCTTGGAGATTCTTACGGAAGTCGGCTTACTTGGATGCAAACCATCTGGCATCCCTGCAGAGGTGCGAAAATATACTACATCCGCCGATTCTGAGTTTGAAGAGACTACACGATACAGAAGCCTAGTGGGTAAACTAATCTACCTCACCGTCACTAGGCCTGATATATCTTATGCTGTAAGCAGAGCCAGCCGCCACATGGAAAGGCCTCTTTACAGTCATTGGCAGGATGTCCTTCTGATCCTTCGATACTTGAAGGAATCACCAGGGCGAGGACTCATCTATAGAGTCAACGGTCATACTGATATCACTGCTTATGCAGATGCTGATTACGCCAGTTCTCCTGAGGACAGACGATCCATTACAGGCTATGCTATGTTTGTTGGTGGTAACCTTGTTACATGGCGAAGTAAGAAACAAACCGTGGTTTCCAAATCAAGTGCAGAGGCAGAATATAGGGCAATGGCCCATGCTGTTTGTGAGATTACGTGGCTTGTATCTTTTCTACGGGATCTTGGGTTCCCAGCTACCACTCCTACACCGCTATACTGTGATAACAAGTCTGCTACATACATTGCCACCAATCCAGTTTTTCATGAACGAACGAAGCACATTGAAGTTGACTTCACTTCATTCGAGATGCAATACGAGGAGGGCAGATCGTCACACCACATATCTCTACAGATCTTCAACTTGCAGACGTATTTACTAAAGCACTATCAAAGAAGCGTCTTTTATGGATAACTTCCAAGTTGGGCATGATTGATGGATATGCTCCAACTTGAGGGGGAGTGTTAGAGAATACCATATATTACTGTTTCTCTATTTATCTCTATTTCGTTATGCATTGTTTCCTTATGAACTGTTTCCCTTTGTAACCCCACAGGGGTACTTATGTAAGTTCTACTCTGAGACCCTAGGGTTTAGTCCTATATAAGGACCCCTAGACCTTACAGAATAAGATACAGTTTCACAGTTTCTCACAAGATATATTTGTAAAGTAAAAAATATCCCAAAATAGGAGATAAATAAATAGGCCGAATTGTTTTGAGATTAAAAATAGTAAATAAAGTTCAAAATTCTCTAAATCAGTTTTAATATGTAGATAATAATATAAAAAAATTTAGAAATAGAAATGAATATTTTTGGATTTTTTGATAATTTTTTTTATATTTTTACTAGATTTTGGATATTTTTATTTTTTTAGTCTTTTTCTATTTTTAGAGATTTTTGATATAGAGTTAGAGAATACAATAATAAAGAATATATATTTTTTTTGAGAATTTTTTAAAATGTTTTATTTTTAGTAATTTTTAATTCAAACAAGGGTAAAATGTGCACTTTTTGGATTTTAAAAATGGTTAAAATGAAAAAAAATAAAAATGTAGCGTGAATGCGCATACTAGCATGCACTTTACCCTAATTTTTATAATTTTTGGAGCTCGGATGATATTTTTAATAAATGACATACAAACACAAAAATATATGAACTAGCAAGGGTATAATTGCAATTAAAATATAAGGCAAGGGTGAATGTGAAAATTCCCCACAAAATATATAATTGACATTTAAATTACATTAACTAATTTCCAATTTATTTAATTCACTAGGATATATATGCAAATTGCCCAGCTCACGTGGGAAGACACATGAGCTGAGCTGGACTGGACCCAAACGTAATATTAAATAAGTACAAGTGTTCCTATGCAATTTTCACAAAAAAATAAAGCATTCAACATAATTTACAAGATTAAATAAATAAAACAAAAAAGGCAGAGGGCTAGTTCTGTTATTGACCCCCTATATGGCATGATCCAACGGCTGCAGATGGTTCACTTAGATACATGGCTTGTTGACAATGCGCGATGACGATTCGGTTGATGACAACTAGGATTAGATCTCAGGCTGAGATCGGGCGGTTGAGGCTCGATTGATCGAACGCCATCTGCTTCTTCTGGAGCGGCGTTCTTCATAGGACGGTCCTACAGTGCTCAAGAAGAACACTCCAATAACAGCTCTGCACTTTGGTTCGATCCATTCCTCCTCTTAGCTCCTAGCTCCTCCTAGGCTACTGAGCGGCTCTAAATGTTTGCCTGGACATTCCGTAACCTAGGGAGTCTTCAAAAAGGTCCGGGCCCCTACGGAGGGGGCTTGAAGCATAAGGTACCTGGAGCTCGGTTCTTGACTTCAAAGACCCCTCATATGAGGTCCTCTAGACATGCAAAGTGGATGAGAAGCTTCACAACATAGAGGCGATCAAGCTTAGGCCATTATTGGTGGGGTTCATGGAGATTTGAAGGGAAATGAAGGTGCTCCAGCATGCGATGGTGGAGGAAACATCGAGGGATTAATCTCAGCAATATCAGGGGTTCTAGAAGGGTCGGATTGATGGAGAAATGAATGGAGATAGAGACGGGATGGTTGGTGCATCTGAACAAGAGTCGGACTACAATGAAATGGCCGGATCCCTAATGGTTTCGACGAACGAATAATTAGGAATTTAGCTGCACTAAAGATCTAACTTTGAAACTAAATGCATAATTGAAACTATGGCTCTAACCTGGCCAGGAAGCCAAGGAGCAGGATGTCGTCGAGCGCCTCCTGGACCTCCTCTCCTCCTCATGCGATGCTCCAAGCATTAGGGAAGCTACCTTTATCACCAGCGAACTCTCTCTGTCACACACACACACACACACACACACAGTTGGAGGCACTACAGAGCTCGGAGAGGGATCAAGGAATCAAACAATGGTGGGGGCCTTATTTATAAACAAAGGTTTTGGTGATTTTTGAGCTGAATTGTTGAGAGGCTAGATGAAGATCATATGAATCTAATGAGTGTGTGGATCACCATCATAGTGTAAACAAACTTTATGAAGGTCTCGAGGTATTTCATTGATCAGATCGACTTGGAGGAGGCGGTGTAATGGGATGCGCTCGAGGTTCTGACACGCTGTAGAGAAGAGACAGGCAGTTGACCTAGGTCAACCAAAAGAGCTTTCTGGTTGGTCCACGTGGACCAGCCGGAAATCTTCGAGGAAGGAATGTTTTGTTACATGAATACTAAATAATAAATGATTTTATTAAATTTTGATTATAAAATAAAAAATATTTATTATTTTATGTAGTATTTTAATATGAACTTTAATTATTTTTAGGAGTATATTTATTACAAGTTACTTTTTAGGGCTTTATGTATAGGTATATTCATTTATATTTTGAGTATTTTATTTTTATTTTGCATCTTTGATTTTATTATTTTATTTTATTAATTTATATATATATATATATCTAATTTTTATATAAACAAATATGTTTTTATTGTATTTTTTGATGTATTTTTTACACTTAAATAAATATATATACTTATTATATAGGTGCAAATGTAGTATATTCATCTATGTATTTATATAGACTATTTTATTTTTTATGTTTTCTTTATGGTTTTATTATATTCTAAATATGTACATATACTATAAATAATATTTATAAAATTTATAAAAATATAATTATAAAAATAATGAAGATTAAATAAAATGTATATTTTATTCAGGTATATTATACAATATGGGTCCAAAATCTAACTTTTGCATCTTAATTCCAAATTGAATTAAACCACCTTCACTAAATAGCATATTAAAAGTTATATACAATTAAAGGTGATTTTTATGCATTTTAAGTTTTTATTGAGGAGATATGGGTCTGAGAAATTCGGGTTTGGCTTTTTATTCTGAGTATAAAAAGTGCATCGTATATTATTTTTGTGTGTAAGAAGTTTTGTATATTTCTATGTAATTTTATCTGCAACTTTCATGTACAAAGTTTCTTTATTTGAGATATAAATAACGAAGAATAAAATAGACCCCAAAAAAGCAATATTGAAGAATAGAAATTATAATCTTTATTGTGTATTTGACCTTATCTCCCCCTATTTCATTCCTTGTCGACCCAATCATCAAGATGACTAGGTCTCGGGTTTTAGGGTCATAAAATACCATTGACGATTTATTTCTTTTTCTTTTCTTTTCTTTTCTTTATTCTTTTATTTTGGTTTTAAACCATGTATTTTATACAATATTTACATAATAAATAATGAATGTTAATTTGACAAAATATTGATATTTACATGCAATTAGCCAGGGCTTAAAGACCAAAATGAAAGAATAAAGGTGACGAAATGAGATTCATCACCCCCTATACTTGCCTTTATTAGTCCCTGGCAAAAACTTATGCAATGAGTGTAGAAAATAGAAATAAAGAAAAAAAGAAATAACTTAGAATACTTGTCAACTCTTAAACTTGTTTTAATAAAGTCAAAGTTTTGAGCTCAAAGAAGGCCTTTTGTATTAATGGTATGTTCAGAACCACATGGAAGTCAGGAAATGTGACATAACAACCATTAGGTTCCGTACTCGTATCATTCTGTCCAATTCACAGCCATATCAGAACCATCCTCTTAGTCGCGTACTCTTGCTACCTCAAAGTGATAGAACCATGTGTGTGAAATTGTTCAGCTCTTCCCAGACAAAACTATTGAAGCGTCAAGGTGTCTGCTCCTCTGGAGACTCATACTCGTGGAGATAGATATTCCCTTCTAAGGTCAGGTGCTCCTGGTCTTTACAATCGAATGGGGAAGTTAGAAGAATGAGAAAAGAAGTGGGAATTGACCAGTATAGTCTTCATTCCCATGTGAAGTCGATCGGTGTAATCGATTCTTCCCCAAGAAGCGGGCTTTTTCTAAAGCTCAAATTTTTGTGGAATTTTTGGCATATGCTTCTTTGGATATTTTATTTGACTTTGTACAACTTCTGCAATCTTGCTTGTACCCAAGTGGATTTAGCATATTTGTTCCACCCATTTTTTAGGGTCTTGGAAAAAGTTGCGCCAGTAGACCATCCCTTATATGAAGCATTGTCTCAATCTGTCTCCACTCTTTAGATAAAGAAGTGGGTTAGAGTACCGGTGTCAGCAATCCCCAATAATGGTTCCTGAATCACCCTTGATGAAGGGGCCTTGCATCGTCCCGACTTAGACTCCAAGATTTTTCAACAGTCCATCTTAGTTGAGCTAAGTGCTAGGTGCGAGGTTTCCAGTCAAGTTACTGTCTCAAGAGTCTCACAAATGATATGAAGGGTTCTATTTAAGCACTTGAATTGACTCGTGAACATAGTCTTATGGAACCTACTCCACTTCCAGTCCTTAATGGGTTCCTCTGAAATTAAATGTATTAAGGTATATTCCCAACTCCAATCTTCAGACTTTATTTGGACTTGTTCAATTGCCTACGTTATTTCGAAAAATACGAATGCTATGTACAATGCAAGAAAACTATTTTTGCAATTTTCTAGTTTTGAAATTTTTATGGAAATTTGAGAAAGTTTTGTAAATTGTTATGCAATTTTGAAAGAGATTTTGCAAATGTTTTTGAGGTTTTGAGTTTTGCAAATTTTTAGAGAGTTTTCAAAACAAAAGATTTTTGGAACAAAGAGGTAGTATGTGCAGCTATTTACACGAGCACACATTTTTTTAATTACAAGAATTTGGATTCAAGAATTTACAAGATTTGTAAAGGTTCTTTACTTGCTTGCATTATTTACGCAGTTCTCAAAATAATTTAAAAAGATTTTTGCGATTTTTTTGAAAACCTTATTTTGCAAACTAATTTAACAAATGATTTTTATAATCATTTTACAAAATTTGAGAATCATTTTGCAAAGATTTTTCAAACAACATATATAGATTTTTCAAAATATTTTTGCAACCATTTTCCAAACATTTGCAACTAGACTTTGAAAATATTTTATTTTATACAAAGAAATGAATTTTTTACAAACAAAATATTTTAAAAAGGTTAAAAATATTTTACAAAATATTTTCCAAACAGTTTTAAAAAGATTTTTCAAAGAATTTTCCGAACCATTTCCTAAACATTTTGCAAAACATTTTTACCTGGTTTATGAATTGGTATATACAAAGAAATTTTAATGAATTTTATACAAGTATGTTCTTTAAACTTAATTAATTATATTTTAGCCATAATTTTTGAGAATACGGAAGAATGAGTTATGGCTAAAGTATATAAAAAGTATATATGACCCCCCTATACTTAGCTTGAGCCATATCCTAATATGTTAGAGAGAAAAAAGAAGACATAACTTGTGCTGAGTATAGTGAAGCCTATCTACAACGATTAAAGAATAAAGAATGATATAACGTGAAAAAGCTCCTTTCTTCAGCTATCTTTTTTCTATGCCCCCTTCACTCTCATGTGCGGCGGCTTTGGCCTCGCTTATTGGATTCGAGGGGGACGTACCCGCTGGGTATGCCTCAAACAGAGTTGGTGAAAATGATGGTGCGCAGTAAGGAGGTCCACTGGGTGCTTGATAGTCCTTGCTTCCTGAACCTCTCGATTGTTCCGCTCAGGGAGGGGGTCTGCTCTTGCCCTTCCAATCAGGTCCTGCATTTCCATGGGGGCTTCTTCCTCTCCAATGAAAAGTCGATCGCCCCCCTATACTTAAGATCAGTTAATCCTAAGTATAGCTGACTGTACACAAGGCAGGTAGAGTCAAGGGTGGGAATAAACAAATCCCAACTCGATCTGTCTCCCCCTATACTTAGTGTAAGATATCCCTAAGTATAGACATAAAATATCAACATGAGAGAATACAGGCGAGGGGATCAGAGAATGAACATAGGAGGTCACCCATCCCCCTATACTTAGGATGAATCATATCCTAAGTATAGAGGTGATGAGTGAGGAAAACAAAGTAGTAGAAAATGCAATCGAAAAGAAGAAAAGAAGAAAAACTAAAATAAGAGTTTTTGAGGGACATTTTTGGAATCATTTGTTGCTGCATTGGTTGTGGAGGCTTCATCAATGATTATTTGAACTACATGGACAACAGTCATAAAAGTGGCATGCTCAAGGCACAACTTCAGTAATTTACCGTTGACGATAAATTGGTGTGCGTCAGCTGACAGGTCTGATATCACGATGCTTCCATTGTCACACACTTCTTACACTTTGAATGGCCCTATCCATTTACTTTTTAATTTACCCAGGAATATCTTCAGCTTTATGTCAAATAGCCACACTTTCTGCCTAGTCTCGGAGGTCTTTCGTCTGATGTGCCGGTCATGCCAACATTTAACCTTCTCCTTGTACATCAAGGTGTTATCGTACGCATAGTCTCAGAATTCCAAGAGCTTGTTCAGATCCTATTTTCTTTTCTGACAACCTTTTCGTGAGTGCAAGTTGCAGATATTTATTGCCCATAAGGATGTGTGGATCAGTCCCATGAGCAGATGGCACGACTTTCCATACACGAGATGATAGTATGACATGCCTAAGGGAGACTTGTAAGAGGTTATGTATTCCCAAATGACGAAGTCCAAGAGTTGGGACCAATTCTTTCTGTTCGGCTTCACAAGCTTCTGCAAGATCGTCTTGATTTCTCTGTTTAATAACTCTGTCATGCCATTGGGCTGGGGATGATAAGGGACATGACTCGGTGCTCGATGTCGTAATCTTTCATTAATTTTCTAACCTCTCTGTTAATGAAGTGACTACCCCCATCTCATATAAGAATCTTCAGAATCCCAAATAACAAGATGATGTTCTCTTTCAGAAATCGACACACAGTGCGACTGTCAGTGGGTCGGGCATGAATAGCTTTAACCCAACAACTCACGTAGTCAACAACAAGAAGGATGTGCTCAAATCCCTGACTGTTGGGAAATGGTCCCATGAAATCAATGCCCCATGCATCGAACATACTGAAATCTAAATAAATTTGAAGGGCGTTGAGTCCTTTGTTGTAAGGGTGCCTCTCAATCTCTGACAGTCAATACATTGCTTCAAATAAGCTGCAACATACTTAAATAGTATCGGCCATCAGAGACCACACTGAAGTACTTTCGTTGTCGTTCTGTCTCTAGAGTGGTGTCCACCAGATTCGAGCGAGTGACAATGCTCGAGGACACTATGATGCTCCTCCTGAGGTATACATCGACGCCAAATGTAGTCTGCCCCTTCCTTGAATAGAAGTGGGTTTTCCCATTGATAGAAATGTATATTGGGTAAGAATTTGTCCTTCTTGATTTTTATCCAATCTTGTGGAACTACGCCGGAAATGAGGTAGTTCACAATATCAGTGTACCAAGGGAGGGATTCCACGACAAGAATCAACTTGTCAGGGAAGGTGTTTGTGATGAGTACACTGCTTAGTGGAGGCTCTTGCTGTTCAATTCTAGAGAGGTGATCTGCTACCACATTCTGAACTCCAGGCTTGTCTTTGATTTTCATATTGAACACCTGGAGGAAAAGGACTCACCAGATTAGTCTGGCTTGGTGATTTGGCCAAAATTCACGGGGTCTAAAAGTATGTCTCACACAAGGCGGAGACAACCGAGGTCGCTGCGGTGACCCGAAATGAATCCTGGACTAAAATCAACAATTAACCCACACTATAGATCAAAGAAATAGAAATAAATGTGGAGTTGAAATTTATTTTTAACTCTGCACAAAATGTATAGCAAGCAAGTATGCAGAGAGTTCGAACACAGGGAGCAAACATGGTAATTCAAATAAATGTGTATGAGTGAATGTGAGTGAAGTGTGTCTACACTATGCAAGCAAAGATTTTTGTGGGTTTTTAATTTTTTTAAAATATTTTTTAAAATTTAATTTTTAATTTTGTATTTTGATTTTAATTCTCCAATTTTTAATTTTATATTTTATATATTTTTTATTTTTTTCAATATTGGAATATAAAGACTATGTAATAAAAGAGAAGATAGAATATTAATAAAAATATGCAAATATAACCAAAAATTCAGAAATAAAATCTTTTTGGTATTTTTAAGATTTTTTACTGTTTTTGTGATTTTTGGGTATTCTTTAAACTATTTTTCGTATTTTTAAACACTGAAATAAACCAAAACAGTGAAAAGGGTACTGGCGGGGGGTAAAATGGGAATTAAAAATTTCAGATAGCCACAAAAATTTTCCAAACTATTTTTCAAATAAAGATAATAAAATATAGAGTAAACAGGAACTGAGTTTATAAATTTCTGAGTTTTCTTTGATTTTATATATTTTTTTGACGTTTTTATGTATTTTCTTATTTTTAAGGTTTTTCTTTTGAGTTTTTTAGTGATTTTTGGACTGACACTAAAATAGGTTAAAATAGACAGTAGGGAATTTTTTTGGAATTTTTCGAGGTATTTTACTATTTTTGGTATTTTCTAAGCTAGACAGTAAATAAAAAGCATGTTTTTGATTTTTAATTAATATAAATATGCAATAAAATCAAAAACTAAATTTATGGCGTGGAAATACAAGGTAACAAGAGCTTAAGTTTAAATTTTGAGAATTTTTGGAATTAAAATTATGCCCTAATTAATTCATACAAGCACGCAAAAATATCAAGGCCTGGCAGGGACTATTTTGCAAATAAACAGAAATCCAGGGGTTGTTAGGCAATTTTCCCAAAATTTTAAAACTGAAATAGAAAGTTACATCAGTCTTTGGCAATAAACAAAGCCGCAAGGGGCCCCCATGCAAAATTCGCCACTCACATGTATACGCACGTGAGCCACGCTGGCAGGGGCCAATATGTAATTTGTATGCAGGTGCGGGGCTGAATTGTAAAGTATACAAAATTATAAAACTGCCGGTGAAAGTTTATAGGTTTCTTTTGTAAATACAAAAACACTGAAGGTGAAAACACAAAATACCCTCAGTTGGGCCGATCCGACGGTTGGTCTTCGCCACTACTTATACATGTGTCAGTCTGCGGGCCCGCGTTGCCCCTTCGGCCACGGACGGACCAGATTATAAGATCTGGAGATGATGGACGGTCCAGGACGCCCATGATCCGACGGCGGCAGAAGTTCTGGAAGAACACCTCTTGATCCAACGGCAGATGACGAGGCAGGAAGAACGCGCAAGAACTCGCACGATGCGAGTTAAAATCTGGCGCAGCTCGCTCCTCCGACCACCTGGAGGCACGCCGATGGTTCCCCTTTGCTTCTGGCGTTGTTCCACGACGAGGGACCCTCACAAAATGGGCAGGCTCCACCGGAGGAAGGCCGGCGACGCATGACACCGGGGGTCCCTCTCATCCTTCGAAAGTCCCTGCAAACAAGTTGTTTTTCTAGTTGTTCTTGTAGGGACGATGTTATCACAAAATATAGAGCTCGAGGGAGGATCCCAGTTGTACCAGGTACAACTTTCATGAAGGAAGCAACCCTCCTCGAGCAACACACAAGCGGCGAAAAAAATCGAGAAATGAGGGGTAGCGGTGGCTCTGACAAGGTCGCAGGCTAGGGCCAGGGAGTTGACCGGCTGGTCAACATCCCAGGCCACCTGGTTGGTCCACGTGGACCAACCAGGAAAAAGCCCAAAAAAAGTTTTATAAATTAGTTTTAAAATAATAAATGAATTATTTAAATTTAGGTTATTTAATAAAAAATATTTATTATTTTATAAATTATTTTATGGTAATTTTTATTTATTTTTTAAAGGTATATTTTTACAAGTTGCCTATTATACCCTTTATAGGTATATTCTTCTATATATTTTATTCTTTTATTTTTATTTTGTGATTTTAATTTATTCAATTATGTTTATTATTTTATGAAATTATAAAATGATTTTATACACTTAAATATATTTTTATTTTATTTTATTGATATGTGTTGTATATTTAATAAAATATAAATAGGTATTGTATAGGTAAGGGTATAGGCAGTATATCACATATGTAAGTATTTTATTTTGAGTTTTATTTAGGTTTTTATTCCAATTTTAATGTACATAATTATTATAAATAATATTTACAAGATTATAAAAATATAAAAATATAAAAATAATGAATAAATAATAAATTGAATATTTTAATCTGTACAAGTATACAATAGGGGTCCAAAACTCAACTTTCAAACCGTAGCTCCGCCAAATGCGAAACCACCGCCATTAAATAGATTATTTTATTCTATATATTAAAGGTGAGTTTGTTGCATTTGGAGTTTTCATTTGTGAGATACAGGTCTGGGAAGTTGGGATTCTAGATTTTTATTCAGACCATAACTTTTTGTCTTTACATTATTTTTCTGTGAAATCAATTTTGTATTTTTTTTTATAAAATTATCTACAACTTTCATGTACAAAGTTTCTTTATTTGATGTATAAAAAGTGGAACCAAAAATAGGTCCCAAAATGAATAAAGAATGAATAAAGGGTATAGGTATTTATACTGTATTTTTGACCTTATCTCCCCCTACTTTATTCCTTATCGACCTATTCATCAAGATGCCTAGGTCTCGGGGATTTGGGTCATAAAATATTTACAATATTTTATTCCTTTTCTTTTCTTTTATTTATTCTATAATTTTTGCTTTAATTACAATATTTTATACACTAATTGGATGCACATGCATGAATGCTAAGATGCAATAATTACTGCTATTTACATGCATTTGCTAGGGTTTTTGGTGCCAAAATGATAGAATAAAGATGATGAAATGTGGATTCATCATCCCCCTATACTTTACCTTTGCTAGTCCCTAGCAAACACTTATGCAATAAGTGCAAAAAGAAAAGAAAGAAAAGAAAAAGAAGAAATTTGGATTTTATTTGATCATCAAACTTGTCTTCACAAAATCAAAGTTTGGAGCTTAAGTCGGACCTTTGGAATTTTAGTGCGGGCGGAACCTTAGTGAGAATCGAATTTAAAATCCAACAGTCCCTGAGAATCCCAAAACTCTGTCCAAGTCTCCTCAATAGTCAGGTCAGAAATATCTCAATTCATACGCAAACCCTTACAACTATGAATCTGACTCGTACAGTGTAAGTGATGGTGGCTCTCCCCAACTAGAATGACAAAGAAACTGACTTCTCCAGTACGACAACCCAATGATTTCCCAATCCAATAACTCCATCCTCGAGGAGCAGAGTATTCCCTTCTAAGTTCAAGTGGCAACCAGCTCAAGAGGAGGGGTGAAGAGAAGAATGGACGGTAGCCAGTGTAGCTACCTATCCTGGGATGCAAGACCAGTGTAGTCAAGTCATCCTGCTGCAGGCTCACATATTTGACTTTGGAACTCAAGCTTGCTTATTGGCTTTACAACAATTATACATACTTTGCAGGCTTTTTATTTTTGTACATGCCTGAACACTTTTTTTTTTGAATACTCTATACAACAGCATTTACATAAGGAGTTTTTCCTCTTGAGCCAGTAGACTATCCCTCTTTTGAAGCTTTATCGCAACCCACAGCCTCCTGTCTTTAGACTTCCTAATCACTAGACGGGTTGAGGTGCACTTCCCTCCATAGAGGAGGACAAATGTTTCCACTTGTGTGCGTCTCATACCGGCAAATTCAATCCCCTCACCACTCCAACTGAGTTGAGCCATGTGAAAGGTGCAGGTGTCCAAGTTAGGTCATTATCAACAAGAGTCGTGCGTGTGCTCCGAAATACTCTACTTAGGCAGTCAAGAATCCATTGAACTAAGTCACGTGATCCTCAAAGAATTAAGTCAACTAGACCTGAAGTACCTCAAACCCAGTTCCTATAAGGTCCCTATTATTAGGTAGATTTTTAAGGTCCAATCAAGCTCCAATCTCCGGATTTTACTTAGACTCGTTCAACTATCAAACTCAATCTGAAAAATGCGAATGCTATGCCATGCGATGCAGAAAATATTTTTGTGATACAATTTTCAAAGATTTTGAACTTTTTATGGATTTTTGAAAAGATGATGCATGCATATGCAGATGCAATTTTTTATATTTTCAAAAAGATTTTTCAAATGTTTTTGGATTTTAATTTTGCAAATGTTTTTGGGATTTTTGAAAACAAAAAGATTTTGGCTGAAAGTTAGGTGAAAATATTTACACGGGAGTGCTTCTTATATATACACGAAGTGGATTTTAAGAATTTACAAGGGTAAGTGATCAATTTTATACATATATATAGTGGGTTTTGATGTGATGCTAATGTTCCTCAAACTTATTTGACACAAGTTTTTTTCAAACAATTTTTGAAAACTATAGTCCAAAATAGTTTTTACAAACATTTTACAATCATGTACACACATTTGAAAATCATTTTGCAAAGGCTTTCAAAACAGTATATATAGATTTTTCAAATATTTTTGCAACCATTTTTCAAACCATTTGCAAATCATTTTTCACGCATTTTATTTCACACAAAGAAAATGAATTTTACAAACCACACATTTTTACACAGGTTGAAAACATGTAACAAAATATTTTCAAAATAGTTTTCAATAAATGTTCACAAAGATTTTCAAACTATTTTTCAAACATTTTGCAAAAAATATTTTCACCTGATTTATTAATCAGTAAATACAAAAAGAATTTGAGGAACAAAACACCGTTTTATTAAAGATTTTAATGAATTTTAAAGAATTATTAGCCATATAATTAAGAAAATACGAAAGTACGAGTTATGGCTAAAGTATATACACAGTATATACGACCCCCCTATACTTAGCTTGAGCTATGTCCTCATAGATCGGAGAGAAAAGAGAAGACATAACTCGTACTAAGTATAGGCAAGACTACAGAATAAATGAATGAATCAACGAATGAGAAGTCGACCGTCCCCCCTATACTTAAGATCAAATAATCCTAAGTATAGCAGACTGTACATAAAGAAGGGGGGGTCATGGGTGGGAATGAACAGATCGTACTCATATTGTCTCCCCCTATACTTAGGGTAAGATATCCCTAAGTATAGACAAGAAGAAGAGACAATGGAGAGGATCGAAAAGAATAGAAGAAACTCGGGGTGCACACCCCCTATACTTAGGACAAAGAACGTCCTAAGTATGGAAAACTGTCTACAAGGGTGGCACCTTTTTGATAGATAAAGAAAATAGAAGAGGAAAAGAAGAAAAGAAGAAAAGAAAAGAGATCTGAAGATGGAAGAAGAGATCAGAGGATGTACACACCACTCCCCCTATACTTAGGGTAAAAGAAGCCCTAAGTATAGGCAACGACAGGAGTGAGGGCACAAAACGATGAAAGAACACTCGGCTCATCCACCCCTCCTATACTTAGAACAAAGTACGTCCTAAGCAAGGCAAACACGAGAATGGATGAGCGAGCAATACGGGAGAGACAGAGATGAACAAAGGAGAATGTACAACAGAGGTGGATGTACATATGATCAAGAAGGCTGAAAGCTAACCTTCTTGCGAGACCGCTGAGGGATAGATCTGGTGTGGTGTATGTCGACATCGGGGTCCACAGTGGACGGAAGCCGATCAGGGTCGACACGGTGAAGGCCCTCAGTGGAATCAAAACGGAAAGGGACGAACTGATTAATGGAAGCAGTATGGCTTGGTTCTCCCTTGGTGGTCCTATGGTGTAAAGGCACAGATGGGTGAGTGGAAGAAGTACGACTAGGTCCGGCCTTGGAAGTCTCGCCGATATCAAAGTGAAATGGGACGAACTCATCATCCTCGGAAGAAGTGTAATCGGAGTCGTCCTGCGAGGGCTCGTCCAGGTCAAAGTCAAAAGGCACGAAATCATCAGTGGAAGTATACGAACTCTGTTCGTCCTCAAGAGTTTCACCCGGATCATCTTTTTCATCAAGAGGCCAAAAATTGTAAAGGTTCGCATCATAACCGCCCTCAATCATCTTTACCTTTGAAGGACCAGGGACGGACATATCAGTGGAAGTAGTCAAACCAGGTCCGTCCCGTCTAGTCTTACCTATGTCACTCATTTCCTTATGAGGTCTCTCAAAATAATGGGCAACATCATAAACATCCTCAATCATCTTTACTTGTGAGTGACCAGGAACGGACTTATCAGTGGAAGTGTTCAAACCAGATCCGTCCTGTCTAGTCTTGGTATCCGCCCTCCGCTCAAATGGTTCAATCACGTAAATACTCTGGATTTCATCAACACATCGCCACACACCAGGAGGAGGAACTGCGAGGTCTATGCTTTCGGATTTCCTCCCCTTTTGGGGGATCCGTCGGGTCTCATCAACAGTCGCTAAGGAAGCATCTCTAGTATCATCAGATCGGTCACAGGCCTCGGAGTCAGCTATGATCGGTGAAGGAGCATCAGGTGCATGTCTCTAATCAACTGTGGGTGCGGTGATCGCCACTTCGCTCTCGTCAACAGGACGGAAGCAAATCTCTCCTGATCCGTAATCAATAACGACCCTCGCAAAGGCGAGGAAAGGTCGTCCCAGGATGATTGGAGATGGCTCCCCTGTGGAGTTCTCCATGGGCAACACGACAAAATCAACATGGTGGTTCGTGCCCTGAATAGAAATGACGGCGTTTTCAAGGATACCCTCCGGCCTCTTGATCAATCCATCAACAAACTGAACGATCATCTCGGTTTTCTTTAGAGGCCCTAAGTGAAGAGACTGTACCAGTGAGAAGGGTAATATGCTAACAGATGCACCGTCGTCCAGGAGAGTGCGATCACAAGTGTAGTCAGAGATGGTGCAAGTGATGAAAGGTGTAGATGTGTTCTTCTTCTTGGGAATGGGACGGTGTGTGATGGCGAGGGCAGTGGCCATGGTCAGAATGTGACGCTCAGATTTGCTCCTCCGCTTTCTCTTCTGGGGAAGAGGAGCAGATAATTGGGTCATGGCCTTCTGAAGTGGGGCACGGATAATCTCATGAATAGCAGCCACCACTTCGGGTTCAGATAACATTTTTTTGAATTTTTGGACTTCCTCCATACAAGGGAGGAAGTCGGAATCAGCACATACACGAGGCATGCCAAGAGTAGTCTGTACAACGGCATCCTCGGGGTCAAGGGTGGGACTAGGTGTGAATGCATGTGTGGTCAAGGGTTCTGGCAAGTGGACTCTCTCCTCAAAATATTGATCAACTAAGTGTCTCCCGAAATCTTTTTGATCTTTTAAATTTTTCTCTTTTTTTTTGTATTTTTGGCGATTGCAAGCTCCCATGATTACCTACAAGTGAAGCAGTGTCCCCGATGAAAGGAGCATTAATCTCATTCTTCCTCAAGAAAGCAAGATCATCATTCATCAAATCAATGCGCTTTGTCATCCGATTCAAGATATCACTCATAGAGATCGAGGGAGGTGACTCCATCAGGTCAGACTCGGGTGGATGTGACGGTGGAGATGGATAATACACAGGTGGGGGTGGAGGTGGGTAGAAGTCCGAAGTCTGATACTGCGGCTGAGGTAGGTATGTACAAAAATCAGAAAAATTAGGAGGAGGATCCTCCTGATAAAAGGGAGGTGGACCGGCTGGAGCGAGCGAGGAATCCGCAAAGTCCGGATAAAAAGTACTCCAGGGGTCCATCTCGAAATCAAAAGGAAATTATCGGGAGAGCACGACGGTCAAGTCAAGAGAGTGAAGAGGAAAGGCGCAAATGCGCGGAAGCGATCTAGGACACACACAAAACAATCACAACCAAAAATAAAAAGAATACAAACCCTCAATTCACCTACTCAACTCGGTAGAGACCGAAAATTCGGTCTTTTTATCTTGTCTGTTTTAGAGTTAGGTGAGAAGTCCAAAATTGCACAAACACTTAGGGGGCTTGATGGGATTTGGGCACTAACCTTAGTGTGTGCGCGAGCAATGTAAAATGAAGACAATGAGGGGATTACTCGCTCAAATACAAGATTTTTCTTTTTGGTTGATTTTAGGGTTAAGTAATATAAGCAGTCCCAATTTTATTAATTATCACTTTTTTTGGATTTTTAATGAAATGCACGATCCTATCGGGGAGTCAATTCCTTTGAGCACCTAGGTTGGCAAAATCAGAGGAAGAGTCAGAAAAGCAATGCAAGCGGCAAATAATGATGGATGCTAAAGAGAAATGCTCTCCTTGCCTCCAGCACTCTGCATGCAACGATGCTCAGTAGAATTGAAACCTATCTATATGCCAATGCAAAAGCCGATGAAATCGCCCTAAGTTTCAGAAATTGCTATTATCGTGAAGAACCACAAGTCGATCACCGATCCTCAATCCAAAAGTCCGGTCTAGGCTCACCCCTCCTCCTTTCGACACATCGAGTTCAGGAGAAGCGCTTGGCGGGGAGAGCTCGCGGCGCGACGGCTCGAGGATGATGAATCAATTGTTTAAAATTTGACTAAGTCCAGAACGTACTATAGGTACATGCAATGTTGATTAAGGTGTTTGGACCTAGTGCTACGCAAGCAATCCTAGAACTAGGGGCTCAATCACACAAAATAAAAAAAATCGAAAATCGGAAAACAAAGTAAAAAAATATGCGATGAAAACCGATGAAACCGCGGCGAGCCCCCAGGTGTACAAACACCTGGAAATTAGGCTCAAGAGTGTCCAATGTCCGGGGGTACCTGTATTATTACAATAAAAAAGTCTCTCTCTCACTTAAAATTACAAAAATAACTGCAATGAAAGAAAATGCAAATAAAGTCGAGCTTGGTCTTCAAAACTTCTCTTCTTGTCTCCTTGGTGCTAGGTGGCCTAGAGCCGTCTTCACGTGGGTGCGTCGGCGCCTCGAGTGACGCGCCTCCCTCAGTCCACGGTACCTCGCAAAAAGTCAACAAAGAAGAGGGATTAAACCGCTCAAAAGCTATATCAAATAAAGAATACAAATAAAAATAAAAGCCGCGAAATGTAGACAAATGATCACAACACAATAAAAATAAGACCTACGCACTGTTGCTCCCCGGCAACGGCGCCATTTGATTTGGCCAAAATTCACGGGGTCTAAAAGTATGTCTCACACAAGGCGGAGACAACCGAGGTCGCTGCGGTGACCCGAAATGAATCCAGGACTAAAATCAACAATTAACCCACACTATAGATCAAAGAAATAAAAATAAATGTGGAGTTAAAATTTATTTTTAACTCTGCACAAAATGTATAGCAAGCAAGTATGCAGAGAGTTCGAACACATGGAGCAAACATGGTAATTCAAATAAATGTGTATGAGTAAATGTGAGTGAAGTGTGTCTACACTATGCAAGCAAAGATTTTTGTGGGTTTTTAATTTTTTTAAAATGTTTTTTTAATTTAATTTTTAATTTTGTATTTTGATTTTAATTTTCCAATTTTTATAATTTTATATTTTATATTTTTTTTCTTTTTTTCAAAATTGGAATATAAAGACTATGTAATAAAAGAGAAGATAGAATATTAATAAAAATATGCAAAAATAACCAAAAATTCAGAAATAAAATCTTTTTGGTATTTTTAAGATTTTTTACTATTTTTGTGATTTTTGGGTATTCTTCAAACTATTTTTAGTATTTCTAAACACTGAAATAAACCAAAATAGTGAAAAGGGTACTGGTTGGGGGTAAAATGAGAATTAAAATTATCATATAGCCACAAAAATTTTCCAAACTATTTTTCAAATAAAGATAATAAAATATAGAGTAAACAGGAACTGAGTTTATAATTTTCTGAGTTTTCTTTGATTTTATATATTTTTTTGAAGTTTTTATGTATTTTCTAATTTTTAAGATTTTTCTTTTGAGTTTTTTAGTGATTTTACTAAAATAGGTTAAAATAGACTGTAGGGAATTTTTTTGGAATTTTTCGAGGTATTTTACTATTCTTTTGGTATTTTCTAAGCTAGACAGTAAATAAAAAGCATGTTTTTTATTTTTAATAAATATAAAAATGCAATAAAATCAAAAACTAAAATTATGGCGTGGAAGTACAAGGTAACAGGAGCTTAAGTTTAAATTTTGAGAATTTTTGGAATTAAAATGATGCCCTAATTAATTCATACAAGCACGCAAAAATATCAAGGCCTAGCAGGGACTATTTTGCAAATAAACAGAAATCCAGGGGCTGTTAAGCAATTTTCCAAAAAGTTTAAAACTGAATAGAAAGTTACAACAGTCTTTGGCAATAAACAAAGCCGCAAGGGGCCCCCATGCAAAATTCGCCACTCACGTGTATACGCACGTGAGCCACGCTGGCGGGGGCCAATATGTAATTTGTATGCAAGTGCGGGGCTGAATTGTAAATTATACAAAATTATAAAACTGCCGGTGAAAGTTTATAGGTTTCTTTTGTAAATACAAAAACACTGAAGGTGAAAATGCAGAATACCCTCAGTTGGGCCGATCCGACGGTTGGTCTTCGCCACTACTTATACACGTGTCAGTCTGCGGGCCCGCGATGCCCCTTCGTCCACGGACGGTCCAGATTATAAGATCTGGAGATGATGGACGATCCAGGACGCCCGTGATCCGACGACGGATGACGAGGCAGGAAGAACGCGCAAGAACTCGCACGATGCGAGTTAAAATCTAGCGCAGCTCGCTCCTCCGACCACCTGGAGGCACGCCGATGGTTCCCCTTTGCTTCTGGCGTTGTTCCGCGACGAGGGACCCTCACAAAATGGGCAGGCTCCACCGGAGGAAGGCCGGCGACGCACGACACCGGGGGTCCCTCTCAACCTTCGAAAGTCCCTGCAAACAAGTTGTTTTTCTAGTTGTTCCTCTAGGGACGATGTTAGCACAAAATACAGAGCTCGAGGGAGCTCCTGGAGGTAGATAAGACGTAGGGGGTGATAGGTGGAGTGCGGCGGAGGTTCGCCGGGGCTCACCTCTGGTGAACTTCGAACGGGTCGATCTAAGGCTGAGGTAAGCGATTTTTTTCCAGGATAAAACTACAGACCTAATACAGGATTAAAACGTGCTAAAAAAACATCAAAACGACCTCAAATTGGTCGGGAGACCAACGAGGTAGGACCACCGAGAGCCGAACTCCAGCGATGGGTGGAACCGCCCTTTTCTTCGTCAAACCCCGCCGCCAGGGGTCTAGGGAGGAACCTGCCACCTTCCTCAACCTTACGCACACTAGGCACGGGAGAACAACTCGGTCAAAGGGGTTCAAAAACGAAAAGGGGATGACGATTTTGGTTTTGAAGGGTGGCGAGGTGACGGGTTTCGAGGCACGATCACGGGTGCGCCAAGGGGATCTTGGAGGATCCATTGGGTCGGCGAGGATCCCAGTTGTACCAGGTACAAGTTTCATGAAGGAAGCAACCCTCCTCGAGCAACACACAAGCGACGAAAAAATTGAGAAATGAGGGTTAGCGGTGGCTCTGACAAGGTCGCAGGCTAGGGCTAGGGAGTTGACCGGCTGGTCAACATCCCAGGCCACCTGGTTGGTCGACGTGGACCAACCAGGAAAAAGCCCAAAAAAGTTTTATAAATTAGTTTTAAAATAATAAATGAATTATTTAAATTTAGGTTATTTAATAAAAAATATTTATTATTTTATAAATTATTTTATGGTAATTTGTATTTATTTTTTAGAGGTATATTTTTACAAGTTGCCTATTATACCCTTTATAGGTATATTCTTCTATATATTTTATTCTTTTATTTTTATTTTGTGATTTTAATTTATTCAATTATGTTTATTATTTTATGAAATTATAAAATGCTTTTATACACTTAAATATATTTTTATTTTATTTTATTGATATGTGTTGTATATTTAATAAAATATAAAAAGGTATGGTATTGTATAGGTAAGGGTATAGGCAGTATATCACATATGTAAGTATTTTATTTTGAGTTTTATTTAGGTTTTTATTTCAATTTTAATGTACATAATTATTATAAATAATATTTACAAGATTATAAAAATATAAAAATATAAACATAATGAATAAATAATAAATTGAATATTTTAATATGTACAAGTATACAATAGGGGTCCAAAACTCAACTTTCAAACCGTAGCTCCGCCAAATGCGAAACCACCGCCATTAAATAGATTATTTTATTCTATATACAATTAAAGAGTTTGCTGCATTTGGAGTTTTCATTTGTGAGATACAGGTCTGGGAAGTTGGGATTCTGGATTTTTATTCAGACCATAACTTTTTATCTGTACATTATTTTTCTGTGAAATCAATTTTGTATTTTTCTTTATAAAATTATCTACAACTTTCATGTACAAAGTTTCTTTATTTGATGTATAAAAGGCGGAACCAAAAATAGGTCCCAAAATGAATAAAGAATGAATAAAGGGTATAGGTATTTATACTGTATTTTTGACCTTATCTCCCCCTACTTTATTCCTTGTGGACCTATTCATCAAGATGTCTAGGTCTCAGGGTTTTGGGTCATAAAATATTTACAATATTTTATTCTTTTTCTTTTCTTTTATTTATTCTATAATTTTGGCTTTAATTACAGTATTTTATACACTAATTGGATGCACATGCATGAATGCTAAGATGCTATAATTACTGCTATTTACAGGCATTTGCTAGGGTTTTTGGTGCCAAAATGATAGAATAAAGATGATGAAATGTGGATTCATCACTTGGCATCCTTCTTCTGTTGTAAGTACTGGATAGCAGAGTGGTCAGTATATATGTGACTTTAGATCCAAGCAGATAGGATATGAACTTCTCAAAGGCGAATACCACAACCAATAATTCTTTCTCTATGACAGTGTAGTTACGTTGAGCTTCGTCCAATGTCTTGCTAGCATAGTGAATGGAGTAGGGCACTTTGTCCTTTCCCTATCCTAACATGGCCCCAATTGCAAAATCAAATGCATTCGTCATGATCTCAAAGGGTAGAGACCAATCCGAGGGCTGTATGTCTGGAACTTGGGTGATTAGCTCCTTCAGTTGATTGAAAGAAAGGAGAACCTGTCGATCAACATGAAACTCGGTCTTGCACAACAATTCAGTGAGAGGTCAGGCGATGCGTCCGAAATCTCCGATGAATATTCTTAGAAACCCACATGCCCCAGGAATGACCTAACAATTCTGATAGACTGAAGTGGCTCTAGAATAGCAATCACATCCACCTTTGCTGGTTCAACTTCCATGTCACGTTTGAAAATGACGTGGCCTAGCACAATCCCTTCTGTGACCATGAAGTGGCTCTTTTTCCAAGAAAGTATAAGATTGACTTCTCAGCAATTCTGAAGTACTCTGTCTAGGTGCTGAAGGTAAGAGTCAAAGCTATCACCGTAGATGGAGAAGTTGTCCATGACTACCTCAAGAAAACAACCAACCATATTAGTGAAAACTATGAGCATGCGTCTTTGGAATGTGGTAGGTGCATTGCATAGACCGAAAGACATTCTCCTGAAAGCATAGGTGACGAACGGGTAAGTGAAGGTAGTTTTCTCTTGATCTTATGGGGCGATTGCCACTTGGTTGTACCTGGAATACCCATCCATAAAGCAAAAGAACTCGTTGCCGGCTAATCTCTCAGAACTCAATCGATGAATGGCAAGGGGAAGTGATACTTCTTTGTTGCTGCATTGAGGTGGCGGTAGTCAACACACATGCACCAGGATGTTAGTACTCGAGTAGAAATCTCCTCTCCTCTATCATTTGTAACCATGGTGAGCTCGGATTTCTTCGAAACTACATGCAGAGGGCTCACCCATTTTGAACCAGAGATGGGATAAATGAAGTATGCGTCGCACCATTTCATGAGTTCTTTCATGACTACGTCCTGCAAATTTGGATTCAGTTTTCTTCGAAACTCTCGGGACGGCTTGGCATCTTCTTCCAAGTAAATGTAGTGTGAGCAAATGGCAGGATTTATCTAGCAGAGGTCTTATACATGACAACCAAGTGCCTTGCGGATTTTCTCTAGAATCTTGAGAAGTTGAGATTCTTGATCCAGGGTCAACCTGCTGGTGATGATGATCAAATACACATTCTTTGCACCCGCAAGGAAGGCATACTTGAGGCCTACTGGAAGTGGCTTTAATTCTGGTTCTAATCTGGCATGTTTCTTGGTCACTTCAGAAATTGTGCTAGTAGACAAATGATCAGCCATGATTTTGGAGGTGTTGATCACCTTAGTGTCTTGTTGTTCAACTGATAACATGTTAAGCAAGTCTGCAATGAATTCCTCATGTTCGGACTTGCATGAATCTTCTGAATCAAATAGATACATCGGTCAATTGGAATATGTCCCTAAGTGATATTGGAGCTTGTGTCGACTGTACTTTCGAGGTCCTCTTTGGGAGAGAGGATTTTCAGGGTCCATGTGTCATTCAAAGAGAGTTTTGTATATCTGATTTCTTCAATAAAGTCATAGTATCCTTCAGGCAGTGCTGCATGGCTTCCATCAGATACAACTTTCGCCTCACTGACCATGTCTATGGTAACTCTATCGCGGCTTGAGAAGAATGTGGTCTTTCCCGACCCATAGTCAACCATGACCTCCGCGGTGCACAGGAATGGCCAGGCAAGAATAATTGGGTCAGGAGTAAGGATGCAAGAGAGTTCATATCAAGGACTACAAAATCGACAGGAAACTGCATGTCATGCACCATTACGACAACGTCCTCCAATAGACCTCAGGGTCGCTTGTTGGATCAATCAGTGAACTAAAGGATTATGAGTGTCTGCTTGAGTGGACCCAACCTGAATTCTTGAAGCAGTGATGAAGGCATGAGGTTGATGGAAGAGTCACTGTCAAGCAACGTTCACTCAAAGACTTGGTCAAAGATCTTGCATCTAATCACAGGTGATCCTTTGTCATGTTTCTTCTCTGGGAGATTGTTGATGGATGCAACCATAGCCATGGTAAGGATGTGCTTCTCAACTTGTCAGTGTTTGTTGTTGCAGTTCGACCGATGCTTGTTTGTACATACTTCCTTTAAGCCCTTCTTCACAATGGGCTTGTATTCCATGGCTTGCATCAAAGGAAATTCAATCGTTAATTTTTGAGAATATCCACAACACCTAGAGCTAATGCACTTTTTATTTTTGTATTTTTTTGAATTTTTCTATTGCATGAGGAAAAGGAATATTTACAGAATTGGAATCAAAAGCACTATTTTTATTTACAAAAGAATTCTTGTCCACAATATTTTGTACATATGAACTGCAAAAAGGTGTACATTCTGGAAATGCGGCACTATGGCTGGTAGACATGCAAAAATTGCAGTCTCTGCTCCGTCCGTTGGTGCTGGATCGACTGTTGGGTTTGCTCCTCCATTGCTGGCACGACTTTACTTTGACTATGATAATCTTTTTGGTCTTTTTGATTTTTTTGATTTTTTATTCTTTTTGCTAATGGAGATGGTGGTGACTAACAACTGGCATGACTCCTCCTCCTCCTTCTTCCTCACCAAAACTTGTAGCTGGCACATCTGATGTAGAAGACGACGATTCACCTGACGAAGCTTTATTCTTCCCCTTGATTGTGGCAGATGGAGGCAAGGTCATACCGCTCCTGAGAGTGACAACATTAGACAAAGCAAAATCACAATCATCTAACTCTACAGACACATACGAGACATCACATTATATTTGATCTTTTCTATTAAAATTATTGGAATTAGCTTCAACCTGGAACAGGATAGGAGTTTTGTAGCCATCAGGTCGTCTAACTTCCTTATCATCTTTGCTAGACCCTTTACCAATTGGGCCAAGCAATCGAGGCTTGAGTTCACAGGAACCACCTTGGAAGGTTCAACGCGCTTACCACAGTGTAGTTGTTGGTGGGGAGGCTGATGTTGGTATTGATATTGTTGCTGAGGAGGAGGAAGCTGATAATGTTGGTATGGATGAGGAGGATACTGCTGCTGAGGTGCATCCACGTACTGGTGGTACGACTGGTGTTGACAGTACGGTGGTTGCGGGTACTGCTGTGATTGTCTCTAATTATTATGGTACTGTGGACAGTGGCGATGTTGATACTGAGGCTGAGGCTGGGACTGGACAAGTCTCCCTCCTTGATGTTGAGGGAATGGGAGAGAGTTGGAAGGCTGGCCCTGTTGAGGTTCACCTGGATGGGCCAGCTACGTGTCATTCGACCATACTCCATTCACCTCCTGAATGAGAGGCGGTGGAGGAGAGAAGGGATCGCAGGAAGACAAGGGCTCTGGTTGGTAAACCACCACCAACTGTTGTTGTGGTTCCTGGTTGGAAGTCTGCATGTAATACACATGTTGGACTGCCGGCTGTTGCTGACTCGGCTGAGGCTGTTGTGGCGGTGCTGGCTCGTCCTTCTTCTCAACGGGAATCTTGGGAGGAGGAATCGCAGACTGGCAAGCGCTGATGGTACTTACTAACAACTATAGCTGCTTGATAATTTGATCCAATTTGTGTAGGTTCTGGGTTCTTTATTCGATCACAGCTAATTTCTCCAAATCATGTACTCGATAATATCAACCTTTGAGAGATGGTCCCCAATGATGCTGAGGTTGGAGCTCTCATCTCTCTCTGTCTCTCAAGACGCTGCCATGTGCACTGGCTTCTGGAGCACCTGGGGTTATCTTTGAATGCACGGGATGAAGAGGGCGACCTCTCCCACGGCCATTTCTTCAAAGATCTGTCAGCCACATCTTCATCCTTGTTAAAGTGGGATATCCCACAAGCAGCTTCGACTAATATCTAGCTCTATACATTTAGGACCCCGAAGAAGTGTTGACCAAGCTGGTCCTCGATATGTCATTGTGGGGGCACTTCTCCTGCAGATCAGTGAATCGTTCCCAGGCTTCATGTATGGTCTCACAGGTAGCATGGGAAAAGGTGATAATCCTGGCTCGCTTCTGGTCGAGCTGACTGAGAGGGTAGAACTTGTGATGGAACACAGATTTAAGTTCCTCCCATGTCGTTAAGACCTTTTCCCAAATGATTCATCCAGTACAGGGTCTTATCATGGAGGTTGAAGGGAAATACAGTCATCTTGACTACACCTAACATGATGTTAGGGTAGTGGCTGGTTCTTCAGATGCGAGAGAATTGCTACAGGTGAATGTATGGTTCCTCGTTGGTATTCCCCTGGAATGAGGGCATAAGCGTAAGGAACTGAGGTTTTAGCTCAAAATGAGCGTGCACCGGAGGGATGCAAATCCACTCAGTCATCTGGTTGTCTCCAGGATTATATGTCTCCTTCAACGTTGGTTTGGGGTTCTCATTCCTTAGCTCTTCTTCCTCTTCTGGATCATCACGGGGTGGACCCTCATTTCTTCTTCTTCCTCCTCCTTTGGGTCTGTTCCTCAAGTCATTTAGCATATCTTGAAATGCAGTCTGTGCGAGGGCTTATTCCGTCAGTTGCTGTTGGATGTCTTGGATGGAAGTCAGCAACTGAGCGTTCACCAAGTTCTGGGCGAGCGCTTGGTCCTCCTCTATTGGGGTGGCTGTTGCCCTTTGCCCTTTCCTTGAGGAGCCATGTCTAGGTCTGAGTATGAAGAGATGAATTCCGGATTAGGATCTAGGTCTAGGACTGGTTTCTATCTGCAATGTAAGAGGAATCCCAATCAGACCACTGTGAAATTGAATGCCATCTATAGTGATGAATATGAGATTAGGGTCAATCCCAGATGGTTGTGAATGGAGTAAAAGATGTAGACTGAAATCGACCTCCATTCGTAATGGGTGGACGTGGGATAAGAGTGGTCTCGATTTATTTAGGAGATAAAGGATAATGGAAATAAGATGAAGAGTCTGGAGATCAGATAGCAAGGTCTGAATCGGGTTCTCGGGAATTGCTTTGAATTTTTTGATGACGTCGAGTCCATGGAATTGATGTAGGTGTCGGCAGAGTACTGACTAAACCATCCATGCATCGACAATGTGGAGCAAAAGAGGATCGGCGTAGGAAGAAGGATACGATGGTCAACATCGAATAAAAGAAGTGAAGAATAATAGAAAGGCTCGAAACGAGCAGGGGTCAAAGAGGAAACACATACGGCAAAATTTTGCGTAGATGCACGAGACTTGATCTTTGAACTTTAATGTAGATCCATACAAACACAATACAAAGTTGGGTTCACCAAATCAAAATGTGAATTCGTAAAGGATCGGCTATTTTTATCTTTTCATTTTTAGACTTGTTATTTCAGGCACATATTTTAACAAGTCCTTAGATGCTAACCCTATAGGAGTGAGAGTACTGCCGAAAAAGTATCCTGTACTTGTCCTCCTCCTTTGTAACATGTATTATGCACTTTTTGTGGTCCTTGTAACCCTTCCTGGATCTCTACTCAGCCAAAGAATAAGAGGGAGGAAGCCGATAGGCGAAATCACTACTTCGGACCTCGCTCACAACGGAATCACCCGTGAGCGTGTAAGGACCTACTCGAAAGCAAACTGATAAGATAGACACACCTGTGGGAGCATGTTCTGAGCTTAGTACTTCGGACCAAATCGATGTTTTACACAAGGAGGAAATACCATTGATGACAAGGCCCCACTTTTTATGGCTTATGTATATGTATATTCATCTATATTTTGAGCATTTTATTTTTATTTTGCATTTTTTATTATTTTATTTTATTAATTTATATAATTATAAATTATTTTTATATACATAAATATGTTTTTGTATTTTTCTAATGTATTTTGTACACTTAAATAGATATGTATACTTCTTATAGGTGTAAGTGTAGTATATTCATCTATGTATTTATATAGACTATTTTATTTTTTGTATTTTCTTTATGATTTTATTCTATTGTAAATATGTACATATACTATAAATAATATTTACAAGGTTATAAAAAATATAAAATTATAAAAATAATGAAGAATAAATAACATGTATATTTTATTCAGGTATATTGTACAATAGGGGTCCAAAACCTAACTTTTCATCTTAATTCCAAATTGAATAAAACCACCTTCATTAAATAGCTTATTAAAAGTTATATACAACTAATGTGATTTTGATGCATTTTGAGTTTTTATTGATGAGACATGAGTCTGGGAAGTTTAAATTTTGCCTTTTTATTCTGAGTATAAAAAATGCACCGTATATTATTTTTGTGTGAAATCAATTTTGAAATTTTCTATGTAATTTTATCTACAAATTTCATGTACAAAGTTTCTTTATTTGAGATATACATAATGAAGAAAAAATAGGCCCCAAAATGCAATATTAAAAAATAGAAATTAAGGTTTTATTGTGCGTTTGACCCTTATTTCCCCATACTTTATTTCTTGTCTACCCACTCATTAAGATGACTCGGTCTCAGGGTTTATGGTCATAAAATACCTTTAGCATTTTATTTCTTTTTTTCCTTTTTTATTCTTTTATTTTGACTTTAAACCATGTATTTTATACAATATTTACGTCATAAATAATGGACGTTAATTAGTACAAAATAATGATATTTACATGCATTTAATTAGGGTTTAAAGGTCAAAATGAAAGAATAAAGGTGATGAAATAGAGATTCTGCAAGTAACTATCCCTGACTGCGAGCTCCTCTACCGTCAATAGCCTTTCATCCTTAAGCTTATCCAATCTGCATACCTCTTCCTGAGCCTCAACCGCTTGCTTCGCCTCTGCGCCATGTTGTTTCTGTTAAACTCCATCAAGTGTCTCCTCAACTGCTTGCTGGCAGTGAAGTTAATTTATCTTACTTTGACCAGTATAGATATTACCTATGTTATCAACATGAAAAGTCAATTTTTGCAAGCTCTCACATCCATGTATACAAAGGTTGTGTAGCTTATTATATGCTACATAAAGGATTGTAGGGAATGACTCATCTTTTCCAAGGATGTAAAGATCTAGATTGAAGGATATAATAGTTCAGATTAGAAAGGATGTACATTGTTAGAGTATGCGTACATAGATGGGTAATTAGATCCTTCTAGGGTCCAATTACCACATATTTAGTCCTACATCATCTATTAGTGGGACTTCGTCATACCGGTGGGGCTATATAAGAACTCTCACACCACCTGTATTCATTGAGAGAGTTTAATATACAAATAAACCCTTTCTGTGATTCTTTTGTGGTTTCATATTGCTTCTTATGGAGTATGGTCCCATGTAAAATCCCGGTGTTCTTTAGTTCTTTGTCTTATCTTTGACTATTACGCTTTCACATTTTCATTTTCTACATAGTATTAAAGGGAGCTCTATTCTCAGATTGTTCTTGAAGTTTATATTTTTTTATTATATGTTCATGACCTTTGATCTTTGAGTTCTGTTCGAGAAAAGAATTGATCAGTATTTACTCTGCGCATATGCGCAAGTTCTGAAGAGTATGTCATCGTCGAGTTTGAAAGTTCTGGGGTTTTTTTCTTGAAACCCTAATCTCTGCGACTGCAATCTCCATGTGCACTTTTCACGATGTCTAGAGCCTTCAAACACATCTTGCATGCACCTCTATACATCCCCTAATTTTTGAAGAAGGAGAAGAGATCCTGCAGAACCCTACTCGTGCAATGCTCCAAGAAGAGGGGCTGATGTCATTCTCTCACGCAAAACTATGAGTATCGGTCTCCGCTCTTAGAAACCCTAGATGTCACCCTCTCATGCAAATCTCCAAGAAGAAGAAGGGCCAATTTCTCCTCCTACAAACAACGTGAAAATGAAGGCACTAGGGATTTCTCCAAGCAGTAATCCCCTCGCTTCTGAAGGATCCCTTCTCTGAACAACTCAACAACATAACTCCTTCACCAACAGCAATGCAACTTCTCAAATGCAGAAATGGAAATACAATTCCTCCCAAGGGGGCAAAACTAGCAACAACAAACAAGATTGCACATCTCGAGCTCCTAATTGGTGATGTCTCTCTTTCATGCTGGAGTTGTTGCCCTCTCTCGAACATCAAGATGGTGGCTCTAGCACCCTCCAGCTGCGCACCTCCCAGCTACTGCACCAATCTCTGCCGACATCTCCTCCATAACTCCGAAGCCATTGCGAGTTCCTATACAAATCCTATTGGCATGCACACAGATCTGGCGGCGTATGATACACATCATCTATGGGATCTTTGAACCCATCAGGAGAATCCTAAATAATGGGAAGGGGACTCCTGCTTATTAGTTTTTTTTATTATTGGGCCTAAATCTCCATTAGTTTATTATTGGGCCTAAATCCCCATCAATTGTTGCTCTCCCGTTTAAAAAGAAAATGAGGCTATAGTTATGGCCCCACGAGCCCATGACTGTTATTTAAAAAAATAGAGAGGGACTTCTAAGTCCAACGGGCTATCGCTGAGATAAAAAAGAGGGCCCACGAAAAAATGAGGGCAAAAGAGAGAGATAAAAATGGAGATATGATAAAAAGGAAAAATCCGATTGAAAAAAGAAAAGGAAAAAAAGACAGAGGAAGACGAATTATTTAAAAAAGAGGAGAAGATGAGATTGTAGTTTGTTTCCCCTCAGTTCTCACAACTTGGTCGATGTCATATGAGAGAAAGAGTGAAGTATTATGTAGAGTTCTCCAGTTTAAATTCATGTTCGAGTGACCAAGTTTCTTCGAGTTCTTCGACAAGGAGAATCCATTTCAGCTTCCATCTCTAGCGACCATGAACTCTAGTACATATATTCTCATGGCTTTCTCCAGTGACTATGACCTCCCGTACTAGATATTCCCACGACTTTCTTCAGTTTGATCCTTCGGAGAAATAAGAGAAATTTGCACGTGCTGCACTAAAATCCAACATGTTGTAGATTAGAGTTCTCCAATGAGGAGACTCATTCCAATTCAAGCGACTCTGTTAGTTAGAGTGCATGTTTTCCAACGAGGAGACTCAGTTCAATTCCGACCCTTCAGTTCCTCTTCACCAGCAGGACATGAGAAGCAATGCCCTTAGCAGACAACCAACTGATTTTTTGTTGAGTTGATATTGTCCTTAGTATCTTTGATTCTTGAATGAGTTCTTTCTTCCTTTTTGTTTAAGGTGAGCATTGCATGCTCCAGCTTGAGGGGAAGTGTAAGAATTTGCATCCATAAATGGGTAATTGGATCCCTCATAGGTTCAACTACCACATCCACATGTTTAGTCCCATATCGTCTATTAGTGAGACTTGGTCATACTGATAGGGCTATATAAGATGGCCCACACCACCCGTATTCATTGAAAAAGTTCAATATGCAAATCAAATCTTTGAGGCAGTTCTCCCATAGTTTCATCTCGTTCCTTATGGAGTAGGTTTCCACGTAAAAGCTCGGTGTTCTTTAGTTCTTTATCTTTATTTCTGATTATTCCGCTTCCACATTGCCATTTCCTACATCACATATACAAGGAGACCCACCACTGGATATTGTAGATATCCGGACAACAATCTTATGATTTGGAGCGAAAGTCATTCTGTTTTTTGCAATGTAATATTATGTTGAATTATATAGGAATATATCTTTAGCTACCTATGAGATTATCATGTAAGAAGAGTTTTCGATCTAAATCCATGTGTACTTGTATTTTTCTGATAGAAAAAGGGATGGGCTCATATATTGGTGCACACCCGTCCCATAGAAGCTATATATTTAGCTAGAAGTTAAACAAATTATAGGTGCTAGAAAATTGCAAAGGGTTTTGCTTTGCGAAGTCTAGGATGATATGTCCTCTCTCTAAATGGCCATTAGAGTTTTTTGTTGTCTTAAGTATTCGTTTAGAATTTTCCCATGGCATTCGTAATCATTTTGTGATTTCTACTTTAAGAAGAACGTGTGACATCTTCGTTGATCTTTCCATACTTTGGACATAGCGTATTTGTGAATGGTAAAACGTGAGCGTTGAAGCAGTGACATCATTATTCTTCCTCTTCCCAAGAGCCATATAATAGTCTTTGCCATAAGCATTGATACACCTGTCTCTCACTAGACCCTCATCCATTCATGCCTCTTGTCTGGCATATATCATAAGCTTTCTTTATAGAAAGTTCACCGCCTTTGTGGATCCAATGATCCTGTCGACCCCAATAATTTAAATTTCGTGAAATTTCTATTTCGAGAGGTCATGGGCATCGACTCATATATATATGTCGATTTCCCGAATTTCAACAGAAATTTCGGTGATATTTCGACATATCGACCCATTTCGACCCATTTCGGTTGAAATTCATGGTTTTCAGTACAAAATTTCCTGGATTTGGACTGAAATTTCGATGATATTTCGACATATCGACCCATTTCGGTTGAAATTCATGGGTTTCAGTGAGACCTCCGTTTGGTAGGGTATGGTGCGACAAGAGGGTACATACGTCGATTATTCAACTTGGGGAGCTTCCTCCCCTTTGGGTTTAAGCAATGGAGATGAAACTACTCCATAGCTTCCATATATTTGATATAGCTTGTTCGTATCATTCGTTTGTCATTTATCTTCGTAAATAGATGCATCTTTATTGTAAGTCTGTAATTAATTATGTAACTTATTTGAACTTTGTATGTGATAATTATTTCTATGAACAAGACATTGTTTAATTAATCACTATCTATATTTTAGAATAAAAAATGTTTGTCTATTTTTCTGAACAAAAGACGTCTTCTAAGTGTTGTTAACTTAGTTCTTTTGATTTCCATTTCCGGTATCTATCAACAAGCTCAACAATATGTCTAATATGACCGATGTGTGATATAATGCATACGGATGAGAGATGTGTGTGATATAAGTGTGCATTTGTAAGCTATTGTTTTAAGATCTTGGATTGGATGATATCAATTTCCAGTATGTATAAGCCAAGAATCAACAGTAACATCGATTTCGCCGATATGACCGATATGTGCGATATAAGGGGCATATATGAGCAATATGTGTGATATAAGTGTGCATTTGTAAGTTATTTATTGTTGTAATAACTTGGAAGATCTTAATTTACGAAAAAAATGGTCGAAAAATAGTTTTTTGAGTCATTGTCAACATTTCCACCGGACGGTCGAAATTTCCCTAAATTTCACCGAAATTTCGATTTTGGAGGAGACCGAAACGAAATCGAAATCGAGATTTCGAACCTTGATCGACCCCTATGGGTCCATTCTCTAGTTCTAAGGTCTGCAACAACTCTATTGAAGTTGTACATCCTTTGTTCAGAGAGCTCGTATGTGAAGAACAAACTCTAAATCCTCTAACTAAAGCCTAAGATGGTCTAACACTCTTCCGCAATCACCTCATTGCTAGTTGCCAATACAAAGAACCTGGGATATATGCCACTGGCACTTAGCATGGCTATTCCCATCTAGTTATTCGTCCAATACCTGAAAGATGTGAGATTCCCTAAAACAGATCAAAAGAGCTAAGTTGTCTCGACTTGTAGGCATCATCAAGGCCATGCCTTTCCAGACGCATGAAGGGCATTTTGCCCCCTCAGTGGACTCCTTTGGGCTGATTTCTACTTTATATCTTTCGAATGAGGCGACAAAGCATGTCCTCATTGTTTCCCCTCATGTGAATTATGCACTTCATCATCAGTGCCTTATTCATATCTCGTGTCATGGTTGCCCAAATCCACCACCCCCACCATGTTGAGTGATTGTCTCCTATTTTACTAAGACCGTGCCTCTACTTTTTTTCCTGAAAGACAGCCAGAAAAATCTTCGCATGATTCTTTCCATCATCTTGTAAACTGGGCAACATTTTGTAGGGAGAGATGAAGTTAATCAAGTTCGTTGATAACACATATTTTAAAAGCAATATTATACTCCTTTCAAGAGGCATCTCACCTTCTACCCAACTAGATTCCATTCCATTTTTTCTAGCGAAAGTGCCCCAGTTTGATTCTTTTGTTTTACCATCCATAAGCGGGAGCCAAGATAGATCAATGGTATCCCCCATTTGACAATCACATCATCTGGCTGCACCTCGTTAATATCTCATTGTTCACATCAAAGGGCACATATGCCAACTTCCTTCTGTTTATCCACATACTCGAGAAACCTCTAAACATGTCCACCATCGTTGAGAGACATCTATCCTCTCATACCCTTCCCTCCATAAACAAGAGGGTTAGTCTACATGTTGTAACACAGGAATGGTCAGATCTTATGAAAAGGAACCGTGGAAACCCCCACCCGATACCACATTATGAGCTGCAACAGCAATTGCATTTGCTGATAGAACGAATAGCAAAGGGGCCAGTGTGCAATTTGATGAACCCCTCCTTGAGGCTGAAGGTGTCCTCTCGAGTGCCCATTAACTACAACTGTGAAGGAGGAGGTAGTAATGTATCTTTTCATCCTAGTTATCCACTGATCCGGGATTTCCGGAAATCCTCTCGTGTGTAGTGTACTCCAAAGGAACCACGAGTTGGCCATGGAGAAATCCACCTTCCACATTAAATCATGCCCTCCCCTTCTCTAATTATAAGTAGTCTCACCTTTCACATTATGCCCTGTACTTGTGTTGCATGGTTATAATTGTTTTTCCACACCAATTGTCAAGTTTATGGGATGAATTTATTGAGACCATCTTGATCCAAACTCCTAAAACTAAAAAACATATATGTAGAGCTTTCTATCATAATTTAGCCAGCATGCTAATTTATGATATGAGTATCATTTTCTCATCAGCAACTTCTATCATGGTTATTTTTGCAGATACCATTCTGAATCTAGGTGGGAGGCTTTGATTGAGGCATTTCTGGAGCATTATGGTCTGGGAATCGATCAGGCTGCAGTTCCCATTTTTTTTTGCTTTGTTCCAGTTGTTATTGATGCTTGTGTGAAGCTATTAGTAGGTTTCACTATCAATGTTTTAATTCCCTCTAGCATAAATTCCCTTAAAACTTCTTAAACTTGTAGACATTACTCACATCAGTTATCATAAATGTGTTAAGCTAGGTAAATATTCAGATTACTATATGGAAACTTGCGCTACACTATTGTTATTAGTTGCTTGTCATCCCTTTAGTTTTAGTCATAAAAAACTTTAGTTTTCTAAATAGCCAGGTGCAGATAAAAATATTTTGATAATTTTTACGAGAGGTGCACCTCTATATCTATAGAGCATGACAAAAATCTTACAACGCGGAGTGGTCGATGACCATAAAGAAAGACACATGTAGTTTAAAGAATAACACATGTTATTTCTAGGATTTCACCCTCAAGTTGGAGCATATATATCAAATATATCCAGCTTGACTTAAAAAAGGCTATGGTCTAGGACAAGGATGTTTGAGTTGTGTGCCCCTTGACACCATTTCGGGAATGTAGTCAATTAAAAATAAGAAAAGAAAATAGGTTTATTTCAATACAAGTTCATGTACTATTTCGGTTATGCTGATTACGTGAGCCTAACTCGATGACATTTTCCACAGGTTTAAAGATCAAAGAAATGATCACTATTGTAACAACTCACATTACCGATTCTCAGTTATATGAAGTGCCAAATTACTAGGGATTCTATTGATAGCTAGTCTTTTGCACCATGGCTAAGAAGTAAGAAGCAGTCATATGAATCAAAAACTTGGAACTAACATGTGAAATGGGAGAGGGCAAATGCGTGTCATCTTGGAAGATGACTAGTTGATCCAAGAAGTCTCGTCATTCATGTTGGTTTTGAAGGTGACTATTAATAATCCTCTATTGGAGCGATTGGTGGCAGAAGGGGAGGTTGAGTGCATGATGTTGACTGAAGTGGTTGCAAACGACAATATTGTGGTTGATTTAACAGAAGGGAGTCAGATAGAGGCACTGTATGTGACAACGATGATGATACGAGCGGGGATTCATGTGATGGGGAATATTCCCTTGGCTTCCCAATGAAATTTGTTTCATGAGATGTTTACTGCATGGGCCAGCCTGAGAAGCGAACGACGATTGGTTGATCGATGGATATCTTGTGTATGTGCAGGAGATCAAGATTGAGTCTTGGGAACGTGTGAGATGGAATTCGATTTCGGGTCCCTGACTCAACGGATTTCAGGGTGTTGTTGTTAGACAGAGGTTATGGCATGATTTTGCTGCATTATATGTCGACCGTCTGGGATAGCAGGAGGGATCAAACAAGACTAGTGGTGATGTCTGTTTACGGTGTCTTTGGGACGTCTCCGTATTCGATGTTGTGGGGTGTTTTGTAGGGATGAGCATCGGGTCGGGCCGAGCCCGATTCCAATTTGCGGGCCCTCGGGCCATGCCTAAGCCCGCCAAATTTCTGAAATTACGGTCCAAGCCCGAGCCCGGCCCGCAAGTACATGGACCAGGCCGGGTCGGGCCGGCCCGCTATATTTTTAAAAATGGGTGAAAGCCCTTTAAATATCTTTTATTTTACATGAGGCCTTACATACTTGTACTAGAGCTTATTGCGCATGCTCATGCCCACAACATACATAGCATTGGAGAGTGAGATCATGCCTTAGTGACTTTGCATAAACATGCTTAATTATTCTTAATATCATGTAATCATAACATTTTTTTTTATATATCTGAAATAACAGTCCATAATATACGCAGAAGATTGTAAGATATCAACAAAACTTAAAAGACTTTCTTGTCTGTCTAAAAAGCAACAATTCTCTTATTATAACAAAGTTCAACAAAATTAACTTGTTCAGTTCTGAAAGATGACCAAAATAAAATCATATTCGTAAATTAATAAGAATTTAGGTTACAACCCCTATAATCTTTGCAGTTACATAGTGACTCTGGTAAGTTACACTATGACTCCGTAATCTTACAAACTATTGAACATTAATCCTTGAACAAGGGTATATATGCAAACTTTCAAGAGCCGTGGAACAATGACAAATATGTTAGGAGTCGGTGCAAATTTGAGGGTTTGTAGACTATTTTTCCTTCATTTTTTATATAATAATCTAAACCATAGATGTAAGTTTAATAGCAGGTATTTCGTTCGGAAGTCATAATAACATAAAAAAGTCCATCCCATCCTCCTTAACACTCGGGCATATACTCGGGCCTATATTCAGGCCAACATTCGGGCCGGCCCACGGGCTTCGGGCTCGGGACCGAGCTAGCCCGAACCCAGCCCGATAAGTGGATCGAGCCAAAAATCAAGCTCAGGCCCGCCCGTTTATGGTTCGGGCTTGGGCCCGGGTCGGGCTTTGTCGGGTCGGGCACCGGGCTGGGTCGGGCCGGCCCGAAAATATGCTCATCCGTAGTTACGTGTAAGGGGGATTCCTACGATGACTTGGATTATTAGCGATGATTGCAATGTTACCCTTTATTTAAATGATCTATCGCAGGAGGGGGTGCTTAGGACCCACGTTCCTCGTTTTTTGCAGAGGTAGTGGAGGATCTTGCTCTGGAGGTACTAGATGTGGCAAACAATAAATATACATTGAGAATTTCATCATCTAGATCATGCATTGATCATTTTTGCTATCAATTGAGGCATTGAGGATGTTTCAGTTGGCTTTTACTTTGATGCCACGATCATGATCGGACCATACTCCCCTCTATCTGGATACTAGGATTGGGAAGGGACCTTCTTTTTCCAGAGTTGAGTGATGTTAGTTGCTGGAGGAAGGATTTCGAGATCTTGTGGTGTCTTTTGGACGATCCTGGAGAAGAACTGTTCAGTAACTAGGAGGTTGGCTTTGAAGTCAGAAGCACTGTGAAAGATGTTAATTTTATTTAGGAAGGATTCTAGGTTGACCTTTGAGCAATGAATGACTTTCTGTCAGAGGGAGATGGCAAGATTGGATTTATTGGAGGATGAGCTAGACTTGGATGACGCGGAGTTGCCAAGCAAATGCGATATTTAGAAGATTATCGAGAAATAGGGTTAGAAGTAGAGTTGGAATGGACGTAAAGATTGTGTAAAAATGGTTGAAGGAATGTGGCATGAACACTAGATTCTATCATTTGGTGGTTAATGGTCGAGGATAGTGAAACTTGTTTAGTACTATTTTTCAAACCCTAACCTAAGGGTATTCTGGTAGACTCATTATATAAGAGTCACCTCCCATACAACCCTAAACATAGGCCTCCACTTATATAAGGAGCCCTAGGGTTCTCGTTCTAGTTATGTAATTCTCATTCTGATTTCAAGTTGGTGTTAGAGCGATTCTTCGCGCCCCTCTCCTCACCATGCCACTGCCCCCTCTCCACGTTGCCACCCCCTTGCTCATTCTCTTCGATGTCACCCACCTCTCTCCTCTCCACGACACTGCATACCCCCTCCTCTCCATGACATCGCTTCGCCCCACCTCCTCCTCTCCACCCCAACACCCACCTCTCTTCTTCCCTTCATGTCATCCCCCTCCTAAACAATGTGTCACCCCCACATTTAGTCTAATGCAACCTTGCACCTATCGTCTTTGCCATACCGCTACTTTATGCAACCTTCCCACATAACATCAGTCCCTATGCACCAAATATCTACTCTCTGCCACTATCCAACCTCTTTCGAATTAGTCAGCCCCACGTGCTTCGACAACCCATCCCCCATGGGCTAATGGGTACGATATCTATATCCAATTCCCCATGAGTTCCGATCGCCTACCATTCAACGACCTCTGATCATATCCATCTTGCTATGATGTAAGAGGCTATCATCTACTATCATATATCTTTGCAAGAAGGCTTGGCACCGTAGTTATAGATGTTAGAATCTAAGGTGATGTCTCAAGGATATGACGGAGGGAGTGTCGCCTAATCTCGTTCGGCTTGATCCCCAAGTTGGACGAGACTGACTACCTCAAGTTGTCCCAAATGTCCTTGATGATGGTAAGGATACGACAAGGAGCATATTTTGCTTGAGTCAGGGCATGCTGCCAAGACGAGAAAATAGCCACATGTGTCTTAAAGATGATGAAATGATCAGTTCTTGGATTATGGGTAACATTATTGATATGATTGCAGATGAACTGGTCTACTAAGCAACTGCTCATGACATGTGGACCCTTGTAAATGTCACATTTGACTAAGAGAAGAACTCCAACAGGATGTTCCAGATATATTTCGACATGATAAACATGAAGAAAAAAGGATGTCCGGTAGACAAGTATTTCTCTCTTGAAATCTTCATTTGAAAGATATGGTGCTTGCATCTCGTATGTGCTTGCTCCACATAGAAGGAACACCGCCAACATGGCCATTATGGTATTTCTATCAAGATTTGATCTGGGCTATGCTACAACCCGCAACCATTCTTGTTGACGACATCCTGCCCACTATTGAGGAGGCCTACAGTAACATGAGCTCCCTACCTGTCTCAATTACCAGTGTTATTACTGAGGTCCAAGGACGTATTACTGCACTTGCTGTTCAGCTGCCCCATCTGGGTGAGAAGGCCTTGGATCATATATGAGCCATGGTCGGGGTTGCTTCATTGCAAGCCAAGACCATGGTACCATCCAGTGTACTTTTGCCACAGATCTGGGTACTTTAAAGTCGTTCTCTACAACAAGCATGGATATCCTGATCTTACTGCTCGAGTCATCACTAATAACTTGGATTAAATCTATTCATTTTTGTACCACAATCCATAATCCAATCTAAAATGTCCTTATGACAACTAGTAAGGGGTTGAGGTATTGACTGAGGCAATGATGTCAAAAGAGCCAGAAGGAACACTATTGGAGCAGGTAGCAGGATTCATGATTTCCCTCAGAGGAGAGAGAAAGCCATCGAACTTCTGATCATAAGAGGTGGTAGTAGGCTCGACCTGCTCGTCAACACAGACAGACATGGTGTAACCATGCTTCTAGTAGCAAGTATCCTTGGAGTGGCCATATTGGTGACAATAGGTGTATGGCTGATGTAGGCGTCTGCATCCTCTATCGCGGACACCACGTTCTCTGAACTGAGATGGACCTCCTCTACCGCGCGATGCAACCATCACAAAGGAGGTCTAAGTGGTGGTTGTTGGAGGGATCGTGATCCTGCTGAGTCTGTTGTAGGCCTCCTCCATAGAAGGTATAGATGTGCCTGCGATTAGCGGACTTTGTACAATATCGTACTCAGGGTCAAGTTCCACCAGAAATATTCCAACAATTGTGGCGTTCTTTGTATGCCTTTTGTTGCTTTGGAGAAGCGGTCAAAGACATGAAGTTGTAAAGCTTCTCCAACATGCCTATGAGCGACGAGTAGAAAGTGTGAAGAGGACGACTATTGGACTTGGCCATCAAAATGTCATACTGGAGATGCAGAAACTTTGTCTTCCTTGCATGAGATAGGTGGCATCATGGATGTCCCATATTGCCTTGGCAATGGCTAGATGCAGAATATCATTGGTTATCTATGTGGAGAGAGTACTAGATAACCAAACACCCGCATACACATCATCTCGCTTACAAGAAGCATAAACCCTAGCCTTCTCAGCCATCATAGGCTATGTCAGAATGTGCTCCTTATTGTTGCACTGCATAAAACTCATGAATTGTATGGACATAACTCATAATTGATCTTGTCCATCTTGACGATGGACGTCAGGCCTTTGAAGGCTCCAAAGGATGATAAGTCAACTTTGTTCTCTGGCATGATGAAGGACATGGGAAAGGAGGCAACCGGGGATGTAAAGCACTATGAAAATGTCTAACAATGATACGAGGAACCGATTGTATGTGCAAACTCGAGGAATAATCATTCCCATCAACTATAACGATGCGCTAGGGATTTGCGAGAGAATCTAAATATCTGAAATTGTTGGAGTATTTGTGTATGTGTCACTTATGTGTGAGATGGGTAAATGGATCCTTACCCCATCCAGCTGTTTAGTCACACATCTACCACTTGTTGGATGTGGAGACTCGGTGAGGGCTATATAAGAAGCCCGTTACCCTCTGTATCCAGTGAGAACATCAATAGACACATCATCCCTTTGAGGCATTCTCCCGTGGTTTCATCCCACTCCTTAGGGAGTAGGGTTCCTCGTAAAAATCTCGTGTCAATGTTTATTTTTCTGTAGTTTCATGCTCTGTTTTTCAAATCGCTTCCGCATGTTTATTTTCTAACATGGTATCAAAGCGGGTCGATTCTTGAGGATTCTATGTTTGTTATTTCTGTTCGAGATTCGATATTCAATTTTAGGATTTATGTTGCAACCCTAATTATGTTCTTGGGGATTATTTTGAAAATATAATGCTATATTCAAGTTCCGTGTATCATCAAGTTTGAAGCCGATCTGATCAACATCTCTAGGAACAGATCTGAACAGTCGCACTACTCCAGGCTCCAGGCTGCAACCTTGATCTCGTGCAGGCGGCGCAAGATCTCCTCCCTACAAAGGACAGACCTTCCGTACATGTGACGCCTCCAGATAACGTCATGCCCCTGCAACAACCGAAGCGATAGCTCCAGGCCGAGCCACGATCCTCGTACAACACGAGTCCAGACGACAATGTCGCTATCTCCATCGTAGGTGGCAATCCTAGCCACATCTCCAGCGACTTTGCGCCCCCGTGGCGCCAAGGATGTCAGCGGGTCGGGTTTGGGACGGGTATTACTATTTCCAAACCCATACCCATTTATAATATCACTACCCATACCCGCCCATTTATTAAACATATAATTTCTAGAGGGTATCCATATAATCATCGGATACCCGTGTACCCAATGGATACCCATATCTTCGACATGGTAAATCTTAAGTTATTTATAAACGTATACAAGATTTTCACAGATAGACGAAATAAAGTGAGATCGTGTAATATGACGATTCATAAAAATGTGCAATGTTTAATATATAAAGAATATTAAAGGTTTATATATGTTAAGTGTTTAACTCTTTTGTGTTGATAGTTTTTTATTTATTAAAGATATAAAAAGTTAGTTGAATATGAATAAATGAATGGAGAGGAGTAAATTATGTCAGAGATTTATACATGTAGATCGATACGTATTAGATATGAAATGGATTTGGGGCTAGTTTGATTAAAATGCAACACATACATCTATCTTTATATATATATATATATATATTTATTTATTTGGGCTTGGGGCGATTCGGGTTCGGGTACCCACTAGGCAATCCCAAACCCATACACATACCCGCATGGGTAGTCAATTCAAAACCCAAACCCGTCCAAAAGTAAATGCGGCAGGTTTTGGGTCCTTAAATGTGGAGGGTTTGGGTAGGGTATCCAATGGGTAGACCCAGATTGACATCCCTGCGTGGCGTCCTTCAGCGGCGAAGCCGCACCTCCTCTGACCGCCTAGCATTCCTAGCGACGCCGCCTGGCATCATATGCGCACTCCAGCAATGCTGCCTCTCCTCCTCGGCGATCCTCATGGCACGAACCCCGCGCGCCCCTCCAATAAGCGGGGACACCCTCCAGTAGAGCTCTAGGAAGAGCCATGACCTTAGATTTCAACGAAATTCAGTCAAATATCGATATCCAGTCGAAATCAAAATTCGATCGAAATAGCCGAAATGACTGAAATATGGGGTCCTTAGTACAAAAAATGACCGAAATGATTGAAATTTCAATCGAAATTCAACGAAATTCCGTTTCGATCGGTCACCGAAATGGTGACCGGAACCGACATTTAGGGCCTTGGGAAGAGCTTGACATCCCTAAGAGGCGAGCCCTAAAGGCTCCAGGTGGTGAATTCGATGGGCGGAACCATCCTTCCGATCCCGCTATTCCCATGTAGTGACTTCGGCGGGCGGCTCCATCAGCGAGCTCCTGTGTAGGAGCCTCCTCTCCCTCGTGCTCTATAGGCAACAGCAACAGAGGACCCCCATCGGGGCGACAAGTATTTGAGAAGAGGGTTCCCACTGGGAACCCTAAATAAAAGGGAAAAAGGAGGACCGACATGATTTAAAAAATTCTTCGTTTCTTTTGTTTGGACCGCAAGAAAAGAATGGGGCTCCCCATATGGGTCCAAGTGGGCGTCAGCTATTAAAAAAAAGGAGGGACGGATTAAAAAAAAGGAGGAAGGATGCTGTTGTTTTGGGCCCTTTGGGCCAAGTTTAAAAAAAGTGGAGTGAGGCTATAAAAAAAGGAAGTGAGGCCATGAGTTAAAAAAATTATTTTTTGATTGGCCTCATTAAAAAAACAAATATTGTTTTGAAAAGACGCGTACAAAAGAAAAGCCGTACGCACACAAAAAAGGAGGCAACTATGAAAAGAGGAAGTGAGAAATAGCCACGAAAAAATGATTAAATTTTTTTGTGAGATAAAAAGCCTAGAAAAAAATTGAATTGAGATCTTCTTATGTGGATTTTTTGTTTCTCCCCATTCTTCATGTCTTCTCCCAACTTGGTCGATGTTGATTTTCCGACCTGTCTGGGAGAAGGGGGGAGTATTGTATAGAGTTCTACAGCTTTGGTGATTCCAGTTTAGACTCAGATTATCCAGTCCAGAGGCCAGCCAGATTTCAGACTCTATAGTTCAAATGTTCAGACTCGACGTCAAATTGGTTCCAAGTATTCAGTTTCAGACACAAACATGTATGCAGTCTTTTTCAGATGTGCACATATTTGCCATCATTGTTTGTGGTCCCCATCTTTTGTATTTTGGTCAGGGTTTTCATGTGATCCATAAACTCTAGAGTAGAGATCACATTCCCTTAGCCATGTGGGCTAGGTTTTCATGTGGTTGCATAGGGACTCCAGAGCATAGATCCCATTCTCTGAGCTAGATGGGAGAGACCAGTTCTCCGAGGAGGAGACTTTCAGACTCCATTATCCAATGTTCGTGAACTCCAATACGTGAACTCCAATACAACTGCTTGGGCGGCGTTGGTGTACTTGCTAAGGTTGGAACACCCTATCACGGGGGAGGCTGTAGGTGCAAAGGAGCCACAAGGCACGCGTTTGTCAGTGGCAGCAAGAAGGAAGAATCGACAACGATGGCAGCGTGTGTGAGAGGGGTCCAACGGTGGGGTGTGGTGCGGGGGCTTAAGAGCTCCGGTCTCTATGGAGAGAAAATAATGGCTTGTTATTCAAAGAGACATATGGCTCTCTTATATAGAGAGGTGAAACCTTAAAGGGAAAATTACATAATAGAGATGACATAAATAATAAAATACAAGATAACTCTCAAAAGTTACCACTTTTGTTTCACCTGGAATGGTCATCGTAACTTGTTAGTCGCTGGTCCAAAGTGAGGTCAATTTCACCAAGATAGATATTGTGACGAGCATATTAAGTACTTGTTTCAATGTCAATCCACAATTAACCATATGATCTCATTCACCAAGCATTTCATATGACAACACACATAAGGGAGCAAAAAAATTTTCCATTGTTGCACAATTGATTATTATATGAATGCCATAAAATATAAGACAACTTACATTTTAATATAGAAAGAAAATTACGCAACTATACGGTTTTTATTACTTTTTGTGGTAGCTCAACCATAGACGGATCCATTATATCTCATGGAAGGGCCATGGAATCGTTTATTCTTTTATATCACTTGTATAGTATCTTGATTTTATCATACAACATCTCCTTAAAAATCAACTATATATTTTATTTAAAAAACACAAAGCCATGTAATGGTGGTGGTGGTGTTGATCATTAGTGCACAGACTTAGGTTCAAAATCCACGTAAAACTATTAATTTTTAAATATTGAAATTTAGGTAATATTTATAGAGTTAAAAGGAAGAACCTCCATATGATTTTTATGTTTGGGAGAAGGCTTATGATTCTGTCCCACATGAGATATTGAGGAGAGCTTTTGAGAAGAGACAAGTACATGTCCTATACATTAACCTCATAAAAGATATGTATGATAAGGCTTCATATTGTGTAAGGATATTGGTTGGGTAGACTGACTATTTTGACATCAATTTTGGTCTGCATCAAGGTCCAGCTTTGAGTCCATTCCTTTTTACTTTGATTATGGACGAGTTGACAAGTCACATTCAGGAGCTTTGACAACCTTGGTGTACGCTATTCACTTATATTGTGTTGATTGATGAGACTAGAGATGCGTAAATGAGACATTTGAGGTCTGGAGACATGCATTGGAGATTAAACGATTTCGTATAAGTAGGACTAAGCCTGAATATATGGAGTGCACTTTTGATGGAAGCAATGGTGAAGGAATCGAAGTGAAGATTGGCGACGATAACATTAAGAAGAGAGATTCTTTTAGATACTTGGGATCTATTTTGCGACTGATGGGGAAAGTGATGGAGATGTTACTAATAGAATAAATGCAGGTTAGTTAAAGTGGAGAGGAGCCTCTACTGTTCTCTGTGATAAGAAAATTCCTTTTAAAATTGAAGGAAGGTTTTACTAAGCAGCCATGGGACATACTATCCTCTATGGATCTGAATTTTGGCATGTGAACCATAGACATGTGCAGAGAGTGGTAGTAGTGGAAATGAAAATGCTAAGGTGGATGTGTGGACACACACGTGAAGATCGGATTCTGAATGATGCAATTAGAAGGAAAGTTGGTGTAGCTTCGATCGAGGATAAGATGCAAAAAAATCGCTTAAGGTGGTTTGGTTATTCGTGAAGGAGGTCAGCTGATGCATCTGTGAGGAGATGCAAGTTTTGAGAAGTTGATCCATCTAAGAGAGGGCGAGGAAGGCCCAAAAACTGTTGGAATGAGACTATATGAAGAGATCTTAGTTTTTGGATCTAAGCCCGAGAATGACTCATGATAGATCTGAATGGAGGCAAAGAATCTATGTAGCGGACCCTACTTAATGTGGGAAAAGGCTTTGTTGTTGTTGTTTTGTTGGTTTCTCTCCCTTTTTCCTTTAGCTATTCTCTTCCCCACTCATCCTACCCCTTTTTTAAATGGTGGCCAATAGTCGAGCCCTTTACAAATGAAAAAAGATAAAAGGGACCAATCTCTTCTTTCCTTGCACGTGAGGGGATTGATACATGAGGTTTTCCATTGTGAGAACCCATCACCGCCGTCATGCTTCCTGGAGAAAGAGAAGACGCATATAGAGGTGCCGCCTGGAGGTGCAACATGACGGGAGGGGCCACCTGCGTGCAAAGGGGCTTTAGTATGGCGAGACTGTCGGCACTCGCTGGTGGCATCGGTTGGTTGCTATTGCTGCAACCATCACGTGAGAGCTTGGTGGCACGGGGATGGAGGGCTCATGTTGGAGCATTGCCTAGGAATTGGGACCATGCGAGGGAAGCGCTGGGGCGCTAGCAATTTGTTCGTCTTCTAGGGTAGCAACCCTTGCGAGTGGGGTGCAAAGAGGGGTTGACGGTGCATGGCAAGAGGATGGGCATCACACTGCATGGTTTCGTGGCCGAAGCTGATGTGGCCCGCACGAGAAGTCCCACCACTCCATGATGTAGAACTAAACGACGTCTAAATGCATAAAAAATGACGAAGCCTTCTACTACTATAAGTAGGGTTGGCTACATAGATTTTTGCTCAAATCCATGTTGAAAGATTCAAACGCTGGTTGTCGATTACCCAATGCAACCCCCACAAGGGAGGATATGAACCTTGGTCTTTTAGGTGCTAGGCACACTGCACTACCACCGGACCATTTAAGTGGGGTTGGGAGATTCAATTTAAAGGAGAGATTGTTAGGATTGGGAGTGACCATCATAAATGCAATGGATTAAACTTCAACTTGAGGGGAGAATGTTAGGATTGAGAGTCCTAAATGGATGACTCCTAATCTTAAGAAGAATGGAGTTGTATTCCGTGTAAAGTCCTTAGAGGAATGAGTTGTATTCCGTGTAAAGTCCTTAGAGGGATATAATTACGGGTCTTTTATCATTACTTTGAACTACACATCAACAGGAGAAGGGTGGCAAGGGATTGAAGAGAATTGTACGCGTTCATCTTCTTAGCAAACACCATTATATTGTGTATATTTCTGCTTGTGCTTTTGTGGTGTTTGGTTGTGCATATGTTATTCTCAGCATGTTGATACATTAAACCGAGTTAAATGGATCTTGAATGTGTATCTATTTAACATGTGGATATATATGTTGTATACACCCTTTGTATTCATTCTAACAGACTGGAATATCTAACTGCTCTAGCGTGCTCTCTATGTCAGAGTTCATGCGGTTTCCTCCCCATCACAAATGGGGGGTGGGGGGGGGGGGTTTCTACAAAGGATCTTGTGAAGTTCTTTTCTATAAATCTCAATTTAAACATAGATGACATCTAAACTCGTGCTTCGCATGATTTCTGACTGTAAATATTCAATTGCTTCGTCTGCTGCAAATTTAATCTAATTTGGATACAGTGGCGACCTTTGCAACTACCTAAGGTCTTATTTATATAACCATTTTCATTTCGTATCTACAGCTATTTAAACTCCTTCCAAGAATATCTCCGAATGTGACGAATATATTCCGGGAGATGAAACGCCACTAGCACAGTTTTCTTGCGGACTTCGTGCTTGCTGCCGTGACTCCAACGATCAGTATTGAAGTTACCAAGGCACATTTCTCTCCTAATTCAGCATCGTGCTCTGAACTGGCGAAGAACTTTGACACATTTTTTATTCTATATACACATCATCAAGGAACAAAACATCGAGCACCGCGGAAAAAGATACTCGGCAGCAAACTGCCAGAAAAGGTATGCACATAGTACATCTATGGCAATGCTTTTTTTTTGGCCTTGTCAGTTCCTTTATCCTCCTCTACATGCACATACTCTTTTATTGTGGACAAGAACTCGCAATTGTTTCCATCTGCTGCACGGGGTTATTCTTTTTGTATTAGCTCGAAAAGAACATGACTAATAACCCTAGAATCATGCATCAGTTTCTTTCTGGTAGGTATTTATGATATATTTCTCTGCTAATTGTAAAGCAGATGCAATCCCTATTTTTCCTTGTACATTTTTTTAATATTCATTTCTTTGTGCCCTTGATACATGTAATTCTTGTTTACCAAGATACTGAAGCTTATATTCAAAATAACGTATTTGCTGCACTTTATTGAACGATGATTTCACTAGTTAGAGTTGCATGAAAGCTAGCATCAAGAGATATCGAACTAGTCCTGCCCGTCGTATGTCAAGGAGTCAAAATGAACGCTTTCGCATCATCTTGTATAGTCATATCATTGATTTTTTTAATGTTGTATTGTGTATGCGCTGCGAATAGCACAAGTAGAGTGCAAGTCAAATATGCTGAAAAAAGCATGAACGAAACAACCACGACACAAGATTTACGAGGTTCATAAACTGGCATACGTCCTCGATGTGACAGAGGATATATCTTAATATGATGTAAGAATGACAGTAGATATATCTTAAATAAAGTTATTTGGTAATTGGAAAACAATCATGGCTAGGTGGTTTTATTTGGAAGTCAATATGTTGAATGATGGTTTCTATAAGAAATTGCTTTATTATATGCTGATTGTAAAAAAAAAATTAAGAATAACTTTCCATTAATTTTCCTTGAATGGTCTCAACATTTCTTTTTTGGGGGAAGTAAACGGTTGGATGTCGATATCGCTATGACCATTTCTGTATCAAATTTAGAACACGAGTATCTGTACAAGTACAGATATTGCTGGTTATTAGAAAAGTGTCCCTATATTCCTAAAAATGAATTGAGATATAAAAACAGATACATATCGGATTTGAATAGTATTACTAGCTTAAATTTACATTTATTTGATTATTTACATATAAAGTTAAGATATTAAATGCGTGTATTTCATCACACAATTATGTCAAATTTAATGAAGAAAGCAAATTTTTGCTACATACAATTATAGATAAACTTGCAGTTACCTTTACACACATGAATATTTACTGATATAAACTGATAGTTATTGTTATGTACAAATAAAATGGTCATGAGTAAGAATGCCAATTTCTATATATAAGATGAATATGATAGTGTATCAAATACGGATTTTGGCCACATCCGTTTGCATCCCATTGATATGCATATCTTATTATAATTCCTGTATTTTTCATGCAAAAATGTCCAATACTATGTACCATATATATACACACATTCTAGAGAGTATTAACAATACATTTTAACATTGTACTTTAACCAAAAAACTAAAAATAATCATCTATTTCAAAAGTAGTAGTAAGATATTTTTCTTAAAAATTTGGAAAAATGTGATTTTATTTTTTTTATCTTTTAAGACATATATAAAGGAAAATGATTATTTTTCGATAGTTCAATGATTGGTGAGAATTCGGTTAGCATATGCAGTTATTATCATTATGGATGTGAACTGTTAGATACTCATACAAGAGAATTATATCTAATACAATAAAATATCAATATCGATGCTAATGTAGATATAGAATTGAAGAAATATATCACAATATTCCTTAAATTGGATATATATATAATAGGTGTCTATTGAATATGAATAACATCATGAATACTTTGGAGAAAAGTTTATATATACTATGTAAGAAATAAATATATTAAATATATTTGTTCTATAACAATCATGTCTATTATTATGAAAAAATACATAAAGCTATAAATTTATTTATATATTGAAATGTATATAGTGAAAATATATTGATATTTGTATATATCAAAATAGTATCATTATCTTTATCCATTTTAAAATAAATAGGGTTACATACTTCAAAATGTCTATGAAACAGTTATGATAATATATCAGCTATAAATATATACATGCATATATTTGCATTTGTGAGATATATGTACATTTTTCATACCCTAGACCTCACTTAAATCCATAAAATCATGAGCATGCTTTCTTAGACCTGACCTCAAACTTATGAGATTGGTGTGATTGTGAGGTAGACTCTTAAATATATCGATGCTAGGTAGATGTAAATGCTTATGTTGTGCATTGGAGCTTCACAAACTATGGCATCTAAAACCTTCTACTTTAAGCATAGATAAATGATACATGAAATTGAGGAAAGGGAGCCTACTTTGTGAAGTAGGTATACCTACTTCACATCCATTTTTAGCAATTTTTTTTATTTTTTTGAAAAATACCATCGTGAATTTTCATAATTATATCCCTATAATTTGTCATTCAAATTTCGTCAGAAACAGAGACTCCTACGGCCTCCATCCAGAACATGTATTTTAGCGGTCTTAGATTTGCTGTAAATTACATGTTCTAGATAGAGGCCGTAGGAGTCTCTATTTCTGACGAAATTTGAATGACATATTAGAGGGATATAGTTATGAAAATCCATGGAAGATTTTTCAAAAAAATAAAAAATTGCTAAAAATGGATGTGAAGTAGGTAAGGTTACTTACTTTACAAAGTAGACTCCCTTTCCTCTATGGAATTTTATTTTATAGATGATATTTCAATGTTTCTCCTCAACTAAAATAATTTTAAAATATTCACTTATTTTCACCGTGATCAGATTTAAATCAATGATTAGTTTATCGTCTTAAAAATTTTATGAATTACTATTTTCGTAACATTATAATTAGAATCTAAGATTTAATAGGTGGAGATTGTAACATTGTCTCTTATATATGATGAAAATTCATATATACACATTTATTTTCAGGAATGCGTGCAATTGGAAACACATTTTTAGCTATAAATATAATTATTAATATATTTTAAAATGATATAAACATCTTATTATGTTTTGCATAATCTTCAGTGCAACTTACGGGTCCGACACTAGTATTTATTTTCTTCTCTTTTCTACTCCTACATTGAATAGAAAAATAAAGGAAAATCTATCCATACACTATATATAGGGTTAAATGGGGCTGCCCTCACTCCGATTTTCAGGTATTTTTTTTGAAAAACATCACCATGTATATTCATCTATATATCCCTTCTATATGGCATTTGAATTTCGTACTCCTATATCTTCCATCTAGAACATATCGATTACAACAATGTATAGACCATTAAAATCACATGTTCTAGATGGAGGATATATGAATCTCTGTTTTTGAAGAAATTTGATTGATATATAGGAGGGATATATACATGCATATACATGATGATATTTTGAAAATAAAAATAAAAAAAGCATAAAAATGTGGCAAGCGTAGAACCATTTTTCCCACACATATATGAATATACATCATCTTTAAAAGACCATGCAATGAGCGAATACACTCATAAAAAACACATGCGTATTCATTTGCATCCTTACTATTGCACGTCTTCCTTCAGAGAAGTAACCATTTTTTAAATAGAAGTATAATAGTATTAAGGCAAATTTGTATAATAAATTCGGATCTAGATCTCGGCACAAATCAACGATTCTCTCTTGGAAAACAACACGATCCTATATATTTAAATGATGGCTCCAACCGAAAGCAATCTAGAGAGGACGTAAAAGATGAAGAAGCATCGACACCACACGTGATTAGTCCACATTCCATCTCTCTTCACCTTAAGAAATGGAACAATCACAACCAAGCACCTCAACTTCCAGGTATTATTCACGGACTGTAATTTCGATGATTATGATTACTGTTTGACTTTCCTATTTCACTTCATGAAAACACCCACCAGAACTCTTTCCATCATCTCAACAATCATCCTCTAAGCTTTTAAAAATCGGATCGGATGTTGAGCCGGTCAATATCATGAAATCTGCATTCCTATTAACTCGGAAAAATCGGAACTGAGCTTAGTCGAACCGGTTTTTGAACAGATAAAACTGGATACATATGTGTACGTGTGTATATGTCAATGAAATAATCATTTAAAATATTATATCTTTTAATAGAATAAAATGATTGTCTATTTCAAGTAAGACTTTACAAAAGCTAGCCACATTTTCTAACATTATATATGAATACAATATTTGCAATCATTTATGTATAGTTGCTTCTAGAAAACAACTCTAAGAGTGTAGGGGCACAACTAATATTCCAAAATAGGGAGGAACATAAATGATATTGTAGAAGTTAAGATCGGTACTAGTAATAAAATCTTATTATTTAATTATTTAAACTTTTTTTTTGAAATTTTACAAAACCATCAAGATTGGATCAATCGGGGTCAACCCATCTCGACCATCTGTGGGACGTGGTTTTTTATTTGTTTCTTTTTTAAAATTAATTACATAAAACCGATCGAACAAACCAGGTCGAGGTCGGTTCCCAATCCAACTGATTGGTCTGCTCTAATTTTTTAAACCGACTCAGACTTCGTTGCTATATATGTTGAGATCTAGTGCTATGTAAGCTTACCTTTTAAGTGTTATTGTATATCTTGCCCCCGAGTGGATACGTAACATGCCTTATATAGTTCCACATCAATATTCAATGCGCGTGAGAGCATATTATAAGAGTCGCTGCTTATTACTTGACAACTTGGTCTTATGTATTATACAATATTGTCAACGAGTACATTCTGACTTGAGTTAATTTTCCTCAATAACGATCTAAATCTAGGTTTTGAATGTTACAAATGGTGTGAGAGCGAGTTCCTCTAATAATAGAACGAGGTAATAGAGAGGTGTAGCTACCCTACAAAAATATAGAAGAGAAACCTATCCAGAGTGTGCATCTGCCATTTAAGTGAACATATTGGTATTTCAAGGTTGGGAACATAACTTACTATGGATAGAAACATACATATACATATATGCATATATGTCTTATCATATCTTTATCCATTTTAAAATATGGATATATATGCGAAAAGATATATATTGTGGATTGAAATCGTAGAATAAATAAGAAAAATAAGGCAATATGCCAAATAAACTAACTTGTAATATCATCCTTGATTGGTTATTTCATTGGGACACTTGCAATTTACTAGAAATTCTTTCTCCCATTATTATTCTACTAGGTGTGAGTTGAATCCAGGTCTCATACAAATTCAAGTGTTTCTTTATTGGAAAATATATAGTCAACTCCTCATAATCCGAGAATTATATCCATGCCCTCCTAATAGTACTCAGGTCAGATGTGATCGAGAATACAATTTACATAATCATCTTTCAATTAAACTAAAAACCTTAATAATATGGGTACAATTTCCCATGTTAACCACTCCATTCTCCTAATCTTCATTAGTTGCACTAGATTTTTTTTTTTGCACAAACACCTCGATGCATTTATACGAACATCTTGATCCAAAGATAAAGATTAGGGGTGCACATGATTATGATGAAATCACAATCCAATGTTATTGGAATGGATTGATTTGATTTTGTTATTCTAATTAATTAAATCGGATTGAAATTTTGAAAATCTGTTAGATTATGGATTGGATTGAATCACACCAAAATCTAGAAACACAATTTGTTAATCCATTAATATTTAGATACGACAACTATCAACAATAACAACTTCCTTATTATCCTACCTTTTGAATTCCATCCACATCCTCTTTAGTCAAGGCGTACTTTAATTTTAATATAGCATATACCATCATGTTAGGAATAAAAAGAAAGATAACTGTAAGATTATAATAAAAAACCCAACTATCATATCCGACTTCTCACAAGCTAACCTCACAAATTGACATTTCAAGCCGTCGACCCTTCCATCTCCTTTAAAGTGTAGCTTACTTTTTTTAGATCAATTACATATGCTCCAATCCCAACTCCATAGGGTCACCTTCATCGATTGCGTTCGTTGTTCGGAGAAGCGAGATACAACCCTCTTCCCATCTCATTTTCTAACCATAAAATGCAAAAGCATACACCATATATTGATATTATTACCTTATAGGTCAAGTTCTTCCCTTGTTGTGTGTTACATTTTTATCAAAATCAACAATACAAGAAAAATCTATATTCCTTTTATACAGTATCTATGATTATTGTAGTTGCTTTTCTTTTCGATTGATAATAAATAGTACATCAACATGTAAGAAATTTGAGTAGGCAATTACCATATATGGTAGTTGTCAACATTATTTTCTATGTTATTTTTGTGGCTCATGATTAATTATGAAGGGATGCATCTCTTGAGAAGTTGCATTTGGTGGTTACCTTAATGGATAGGTAACCATCATGTATTATAAATATATGGATTGGGGTCCCCTCTCCCTCAACTAATGAATGCAAGAGGATCCATTACTCAAGCATGTTAGGCAATTGTTGAGAAGGAGAAGGAAATCCCACTTCATCGCTTCACTTCCGCTGCGATGGATTCCGGTAACTTTTAAGTATCTTAGATTTTCTTGATAAAGTTTATAGATCTATCAATTGGTATCAGAGCCTTGGATTTTTTTTATGAGTACAGTTGGATTTCATTCGGAGTTTATCTTGCTTTAAAAAAAATCTCATCTTGGGGAAACCATGATTTACCTGGTTAGATAAAACATAACATTGTTTTTCTATATTTTTTTCATCCATCTTTCACATAGAAATCAACTTTTTCTGAACCCTGTTAAATAAGTGGGGTTTTTCTATTGTTATTCATCTCCCTTTGATAATATCGGAACTTATTTGCTCCCACTGCTTGCCTATTTTTGAATCTATGGGGTAAGACTACCATGGGAAAGCACGTGTATGGAAGAAAGCACTTGAAATTTTAGTGCTGATCACGTGTATGGGAATGAATAGTTTAAGTTTTTTTGATAAAAAAAAGTCTCACTGTTTGTTTATATGTGGAAGGCTGTTGTGGTTTTATTTTTTTTATATTTATAAATATTTATTTCCGGCTGGTGCACTTCGTTCTTATGAGTTTTGGCCAAACTGCAATTAAGTTCTTTCGATTTACAAACTTATTGAGTAGGGTCATTAGCATAAATGCACCATGATCTGCGTATTCTGCATAAATGGAAACTTAAACATTGGTGCGTTTTAAAAAAAATTATTTTTTTGTTGTTGCAGCCCCGATTCGAACTGAGGACCTTCAGTTTGTAAGATTGCGTAATAACCGACTACACCACAACACTCATGCGTTTTAATTCATACGCATATGCTTTTTATTTAAAAAAAATACAATCTTTATTTCAGTTATAAAGTATCTATAAATATTGTTGTTGAATTATATATTGAGTTGAATCCATTGTAGTAAACTTTCTTTTTTACATCGATTCAATATAAAAAAAATACAATCTAAATGTAAAACCTAAGGCCCTATTCGTTTGGAGAATACACACTGGAATAAGGGAACAACTCCCTACCCTAAGTGGTTCCCAAGAGTACGGTTATTTTCATCTACATCTCATTATTTCACCTTATTCTACCTTTATTCCTTTCTTTATTCCACCATACATACCATTATTTCACCTTATTCTTTTTATTCTTATATTTTCAAATTAAACAGAAAATAAACTTTTATTCCCCTTATTCTCTATCTTTATTTCTCTTGTTCTCGTGCCGAACGCGTGAGGGAGACGGGGCTTGGGTAATGTTTCTCCAAAGAAGCCCCTGTCAAAAACCGAAATTAGCCATAAAGCCCCTGTATAGAAAGAAACAGGCTCAATCCATCCTTGGTGATCCAACCCCACCCATCCCACCCGCCAGACCACCCCACTGCCACGTCACCTCCCCCTCTCCCACTTCAGTTATTTCCCACACGTTCCTTTCGCAAACAGCAATCTCACCTCTCTCTCTCTCTCTGATCAAATAAAGTTGTCGTCTCTGAGTAAATTTCTCCTCTCCTCCCCTCCCCTCCCCTCGTGGAAAAAACAACATCATCTCCCAGACGGCGCCATCGGGAGCGAGATCGGAGCGGCTTCGATGGCGACCGCCACCGCCGGTGAGTTCGGATCTGGAGCGCCATCCCTCAAAACTCTTCTGTTTTGGATACTTCTAAATCAAATTCCTGTCCGTCTGTCCGTGTGGCGTGTCCGGTTTTGATGATTTTTTTATTTATTTCTGACAACCCTGGAGATATCAGCAAGCATTTTCCCTTATCTTTGTTGAAATTTTCGCGGGAGGATTTTGATCAGGAAAAGATCTCATGTTTGTTGTTCTGGGATGATGGTTCGATCCGTAATCTCTTGTTTTCATCATGGTCCGTAACGGAATCAATTGGAACGTGAAAATAGGACCGGATTGGTCTTGCTTACTCCTCTAAAGCCTGTCATCCAGTTGAGCTCGTAATCTCAGTCTGCTTGTACTGCCTGCACCATGTCATCTTCATCTGGAGAATTGGGAATCAGGATGATGCTTCAGTAGTGACTTATTAGCTACTGAAACCAGCCCTATTGATTTGTTTGCTGTTGCGTATGGAAGAATAAAGTGCAGGAGGATACGTTGATTTAGTGAGGTACTCATGCGTAAGGGGGTTGATCCTTGACAATTGCGGGATTAACGTTTGCAAATGCCAGACGGCATCATTATTGCAGATGTTGCTAAGGAGAGTAGAGTGGAAGAGATTCGATGACAGGAGGGTGCAGATAGAATTACTGTGGATAAGTCATATAAGAGGAGGATTATGAGAGAGAGAGAGAGGACGAGATGCTAGGTGAGGAGAGAAGTAGAGCCTATCTAAAGTTGTTTTATCTTTTCCTCACCCATCCCTTCTCATGGAGGAGGATATACAAGTAGTTTGACATACTAGAGAGCTTAAGAGGAGATAATGGATAATAAATATAATTAGTGGGTCAGATCATGAAAATGTTAGGAACATTTTCACATGTTGCGGAAAAACACACAAAGTTGATAAGCAAATCCTGCATGGTATGTCAAACCAAGACAACCACAACCACAAATATAATCCAACCACATATGCACGCAGAATTTTTTACGTGGAAAACTCTTCAAGGATAAAAAAATAATGTAGATAATCAAATCTAAAACCAAACACTATAATGAATCCAGTCTCCTATGATGGGTTTACACTGAGGTGCAAAAGTTCGTAGTCTCTACTCGGTCGGTCAAGTCACTGATTAAATATTAATCGGTAGTCAGGCAACTAATCAGATTTAGTCGGCCTTTAGTCGGTTGCGAAATTTTTAAATTATTATAAATATATAAATCAAGTTTATACATATATTCTTATAGATTTACACAAATTTAGGCATTTTCAATACTATAATACATTAGTAATGAAAAAAGAAGTAATGAAATAAAAGAAGCAAATAAGAACAAAGTATTTGCTACAAATCAAGTGCTAATCTTTTAAATTAAATACAACATGTTAAATTACAAACATTTCGCTTAACAAAAAATAAATTAACGAGTGAGACTAGTCATCATCATCATCCAAATCAAGAAGGTCATCATCTTCTTCATCTTTGCTTTCAGACTATGATCCCTCTTCCTCCTTTATCAACACATCAACTGAGCATGATGTTGAAGCTCCTTTGTCGTGTTCACCTCTTTGGCTTTTTCTTGGTTACATACTCTCTTCAATACCTCTTGCACGTGCCATCAAACCCCAAGTCTATCTTGAACATAAAAAAACCTCCTCATCTTGTCCTTGTATGTTGGCATCACTCGTTCATTCACCTAAGTGTGCACAATCGTGAGAAGAAAGAGGGTTTCTTTCTTTCTCAAGTCGATGTTCCTTCAAGTTGGAATTGAAATTTACATACGCAAGATCTTCCAACCTCTTTATCTCCAACCTACTTGTCTTCTTGATATGGATATGAAAGTGGCATTTCAAGTAACATAACCTTGCAAATTTATTTTAATTCCTAGTATTCTATTAAGGCGGGTTAGTGGAGTCCTTACTGAGTCAAAAGCACTCCAATTACGCTCGCATCCATATGATGAAGATGTCAGGCTCAAGATCCTAACAACTATGTTTTTTAAATGTGGTGTGTCATCTCAGTGAACATGCTACCAATTAGCTATTAAAATTTAGAATTATTGGTTAAGTGAATTAAGTCAAAGATGAATTACATGAATTAAAAATCATGAATTGTATAGCCAGTGAGATATTTTCAACATTTCTAGACCGTTGCCTTACGGTTAATGGCTTGCCAAACATTTTGTAACCATGTTTATATTCAAGAAGCTCCTTCGTGGTGATGATATCTTGTATTTCCAAATCCAGGTACAGTTTTCCATGCAATCCATGAATCCTCTCTTCACCACCATATTCATTTCAAACATACCACACTCCTTATAGAAGAAGTATGGATTCAAAAAATACGATGCATGATGCAGTAAATTATGAAGCCTTCCTTTGTTGTGGAGATGATAACATCGACAAATATCTTATAAAATGACTCGATGTTATTGAAAGATGCCATTATCTCTCGTAAGGCTTCTTCAAGCCCTCCGTACAAAAAGTATGGCCTCTTCATGCCCTCTGTAGAAAAAGTCCATGGATGGATGCTGATCTGCATCAACCACATGCAACAAATGAACTAAAGGCATAAAAACTTAGTTTGGAAGTGTGTTATGGTTCCGAAAAGGGCTTAAGACTGTACATGTCGCTCCTTATTCCTTTTTGGTCTTCGACCATTGCAATTCATCCACTTGTCAGAGGAGAACATAAACGTCAACTCTCCATTTTTAAGATACAAATAAGCGCGGGGAAAGTTTGTGGGAAGCTTGTCTTCCCTGATCTGGTAATGTCTCTTTTCTTAATGAACTCCTGCATCAAGATCAATGTTTTTGTTTGTGCATAAATGAAACCTGTGAGTGTTTTCACCTTTATTATTGTACTCTTCACCTTTACCTCTTTTCTTATCTCTTCAAAAGCCAGATCTATGGAATGAGTGGTACATGAAGTTTACCATATTTGTGTATATTTGTGAGTAATAATCTTCCCGTTATAACATTAGCTGCAACATTATCCGCCACAATCTGAATAACGTTTTTCACTCAAACTTCATTAATGCAACCATAAACCTATTGAGAGATATATTATGTAGTGTGTATCTAACAGGATGCATCTACGGACTTCAAAAACATTCTCGGTGAGCAATTGACATAGAAATTTATGATGCTCATTTCTCGTATGTCTGTCCACACATCATCATTTTGGAACATCCTGTCGACTCCACGTTTCTCGTTGACACTGCAAATCATTGTATATTTCTTTACTGCCTTCTTTAAAAAAGACCGCTTATCTCTTCCCAATTGCCTCCACCATCTGCAAAAAAGGATTCGTGGTTAATGCATTGGAAGGAATTACTAGTCTATATGCCCAGTTGTGTATATAGGAGGCAACTCTTTCTAGATGATCTTAGTGAATGCATCTTTTATGGTCATCTGACATGATGATCCTTGTAATATCACGTTTTGTTTCGAAGATTCAGATAATCAAGCTCTTTTCATTGATTTTGTATCTCTAGTGATATCAATCTCATTTCTCGTCTTCTCAACATCATCGACTTTTTGACTCTTCTTTCTGTCAATGTCATCAAGGTATAATATCATCTTCTTCTTCGTCTCTTCATCTATTTTAGGGCATGTAATCACATTGCTTTTTTAGTGTGCAAGTCTGCAAGATGTTGTTTGAACTTGTAAACCCCTCCTTTCACCACCTTCTTGCATATCTTGCAAGTAACAATGCTTAGTTCGGCATAGTTCGAAAGGTATCTGAATTATCATGCATGATCACTTGATCTTTGCATCACATAAAGCGACGAATCGTTACTGGAAGCAATGTTGTTGGGAGATGTAGCCATCTACATTGTCACAAACTCACAAGTTACTATTATTAATAATGATATACTTAATATACAACACAAACAAGTTACAACATAAACTAAATGTGCAACATGATAATATGAACTAAATACACAACATAAACATGATATACAAAGGAATAACATAAATCGTAAGAGACAAAAAATCCTAGCCTAGTTACTAACCAACAATGAATACTAAGATACACACTTATACAACATAAACAATCATATTTTATGTTATTATTAACAATAATGGATCACCTATCAACTCAATATACAACACAAACAAGTTGCACCATAAAATGAATAAGCGAATAAACATAATTGTGGAATAAGCTGAATGAATTAATTATTCAAGGGGTCATATGGCTCTTTTATATAGAAATGAGAAGCTAAAGGGCAAAGTACATAATGTTGAGAAGAGGAACGGATGAGATGTTTATTCCATAGAGCTAGGGTCTCTTATATAGAGAGAAAACTCTAGAGAGTACAAGAGTTACGGAACCCGAAGGGCCACGAGGTGTTACAGAACTCGAATGGTCACAGAGGGTTACGGAACTCGAAGGGTCACCAGCTGTTACGGAACCCGAAGGATTACATATATAAATGTAAATATAATAACTCTAACACTCCCCCTCAAGTAGGAGCCGAGAAAGCTGCAGCTTGTATCAAAAAGAAAAAGTATACACCACATCTTCACACGATGCATCATAATAACATATGTCCACTGCTGGTAGAAGACCTCGCTCGAGGACGGGTCTGCGGCTTTCAGGTCACCGGAATGTGTCTCTACCATGCATGTAGAGTCGCTGCAATATCAGGTCACTGGAATGTGTTTCTGTCGTGCCTGCAGGTCATCAGAACATATCTCTATCGTGCATGGAGAAGAATCGATGTAGAAGAGGTCCAACGAGAAGCAGTGGTCGGATCGTAAAAGAAGAAGTATACGTCCTGACGAAGAAGTCGATACTCGGTGAAGACGAATGATTTGAGTAGTAGTCTGGAGTGTTGGTCTGTCAGTCGTTGTAGGGCAGCAAACGTCCTGAAGAATCATCTCTGACTCCTCCTTTCTCCCATACTTTATAGAATAAAGAGTATGGAACATCAAGTTAGGAGAAACAAAAAGTTTGGAGAAACAAGTCGTAGTGAAGCAGGAACCATTGGAGAAGGGGGGGCGCGTCCAGGCGGTGCCAACGACGCAGGAGGTGCGACTGGAGCTGCTGGAGCCTCGGGCGATGCTTTAGGTTGAGTTGGAGGTGGCAGCTAGTGCTGCTGGGGACTTGGACTGCCTTGCGCGAAACCATCGAATCCACGAGCGACGCAGGAGATCCATCCCTCTCTCCTTGTCAGCGGAGAGAGGGCTGGTGGCGGCGATGGATTTAGGGTATTAGGCTCCGGTCTAGGACCGTCGCTCTGATACCATGTTGAGAAGAGGAATGGATGAGGTGTTTATTCCGTAGTGCTAGGGTCTCTTATATATAGAGAAAACCCTAGAGAGTACAAGAGTTATGGAACCTGAAGGGTCACTGGCTGGGAGTTACAGGACTCGAAGGGTCACAGAGGGTTACGGAACCCGAAGGGTCACGAGATGTTACGGAACCCGAAGGGTTACAGATATAAGTGTAAATATAATAATTCTAACACATAAGACATAAATAAGAAATAGATAAATACAAAATAACTCTTAACACTCCCTTGCAAAATATTGCATAAATGTCAACCATGCGCAACTTGGAACAACACCTCTGAAATGACCCCCCTGACCAAAGTTTCAAACTTCAATATCAGATATTGTATCGATACCATGTCAAAAATGAAATTTCATTGAAATTTCAGTAAATTTCGGTCACATTTCGCCTAAAGCGAGCAACATTTGTGAAGGAAGGCTTCCATATTGGCATTTCGCTTGAAATTTCGGTCCCATGTTCAAACTAACATTTTGACGAAATTTCGTCGATATTTTGCAAAATCTGAAACCATGTCCCTGACTAGGGCCTGGTGAAAACATCTACCTTTTGTTCTCCTCAGCTAACGTGGGAAGTAGAGATAAAGTCCTTTTGTATCATATCATGTGTATAATGACAATTTACCTTAATATGTTTGTCCTCTCATAGAAAGATGGATTTTTGGTAATGACTAGAGAAGCTTAATTGTCGCAAAGCAACTATATGGGAAGATGCACGTCAATATCTGAGTTTGTCAGAGCGGACCTAACTCGTATCATCTCTGTTATATCCTACAACATAGCTCTGTATTTGGACTCATCACTACATATAGAAATCATAGTATGCTTCTTGCTTTTCTATAAGACCTAAGAACTCCCTATGAAGATAATGAAATCAAAGGCATACTTCTTGTCTTTAGGGCATCCTAATAGTCAGCATTCACACAAGCCGTGATGGCAAAAGATGTCCCTTTGCTAAATAACATCGCTCTATCTCGAGAAGACTTTAGATACCTTAAGATCATGTACACTGCATCCATGCGATCCCGTCCTGACTGCTGCATAAACTAACTGATTTTTCTCACGATTTGTGGATGCGCGCTTATACATGAAAAGATCGGATTTGGAATGATGTGATCATAAGGAAAGTTGGTGTAGCTTCGATAGAGTATAAGATGAGAGAAAATCGCTTAAGATGGTTTAGTCATTTGAAAGGAGGTCGGTTGATGCACCAGTTAGAAGATGTGAGATTTGGGATGTTGAGTTGGCTAAGAGAGGGAGAACAAGGCTTAAGAAGTGTTCGAATGAGGCTATCCGAAGAGATTTAGTTATTTGGATCTAAGTCCGATAATGGCCCAAGATAGTTCTGAATGGAGTCAAAGAATCCATGTAGCCGACCCTACTTAATGTGGAAAAAGGCTTTGTTATTATTGTTGATCATGTGGGAACTGGTTATGTATGCAGACTCAAGGCACAATCGTTCCCATCAATTTTAAAGATGCTCTACAGCTGGCCAGGTTAGTTTAAAGGTCTGGAATCACCTGGACAACACGAAAATAAGATCATGGTCAGTCGAGATCGGTGATACGAGTACACATATAAGCACGTGCATGACTAGGGTCCCTTTCGGTGACGAGAAGCAGCTCCAACGGCTGCTGGCAGCGTTGAAAACAACCCTCGAGCACCTAAGGCGCTGAAGCCCCTAACTTGGGTCCGATAGTGCCGTAATTACCCTAGAAGGTATGATGATGTTGTTAGGACCCCTCTCTAGGGTCCAACAACAATTGGAGTATCCTAGGGAGTTGGGGGTATTTATGCTTAGACCCTTTTCTAGAGTCCGATGATGATTGCAATAGCTTATGTGGTACATGGGTTGTCACCAGGACCCTTCCTTGATCTCCTAAAGAGGGCTACGGTAGCGTGGAGATGCTTTAGGATGACGATAACGATACTGAGAGGGCGACGGGTGGGGTAGGGCATGGGTGGTGATCCAAGCTCTGATCTAGAACTGTTGCTTTGATTCCATGTGGAAACAAATGAGTGGATTAATTATCCAGGGGGAGATAGGGCTCTTTTATATAGAGAGGAGAAATCCTTGAGGGCAAATTACATAGGAAAGATATAAGAAGCATACAAATACAAGATAACTGTCAACAATATCCAACAATGATATACAAACATGATATACTAAGTAACCAACTATTAGCCATGAACAATGAAGATTAAGTTACAAACATGGGGAAGTAAATGAACATAAAAAATAACATTAAAAATATCAAAAAAATCTTATCTTAATCATAAGGCTTGGTGGTGTGGGTTGGAGAGGTTCGGAGGAGAGGAGATAGCGTTGAAGACAACTGCTGGTGGCACTGCTACGTTGTCGGCAATGCAGAGGAGGGGCAGATGACTAACACATGGAGGAGGGCACTTGTACGATTGTTGGGACGTGAACTTGGAGGAATCAAGTATGAGAAGCGAGGAGAAAGGGCTTAATAATAGACAATAAGCCATATTTATCCTAAATGGGTTATTGGTCTAAGTGGGTTTTGGATATCTGGATCGGAAAATCCCATTTAAAATTATCCGAATAATCGACCGACTAGGCTGACTAGCCGGGCAGATTGACTGGTCAACTAGGCCTAGTCGAGTCGGCTACCTATTGAATTCAACTTATCAGACTCCAATAATAAAATCTACATGCCACCACAACCATCATCACCACCTCCACCACCTCCTTCACCACCCTTATCACCATCATCACCTCCTTCACCTCCTACTATACCCTCATCTTCCATTGTCCTTGTCCCACCGTTGTATTACTATACACGTCGGTCTGCTTCTGCTCATGGTCACCGCTCATCACCTAACATGCATCAGGTATGTTCTGAATACATAGCTCCTAATGATGGGTCTGATGATTTGCCTGAGCATTGGTTCTTTACAGGGGACAGACATACAGGTTGATGATCTGGACTTACCTATTGCGCTTCGGAAGCAGAAGCATAGTTGTGTCCATGGTCTCTGTTAGTAATTGTGAGACATTTATTATTGTAACCCAAGTAAGGGGCAGTTCTGTATTTTTCCCTGCCATGTACTCTCTAGGGTTTCTAGGGTTTTCCTATATAAGGACCCCTAGACCCATTGGAATAAATACAACAAAGCATTCCTTTCTACATGGTATCAGAGCAGCGGTCCTAGACCGGGGCTCTGACCTAATCTCTCCTCTCCCCTCTCCCCACCCGCCGCCCCCCACCCCGCTCACCATGCGCGAACCCTAGACCTAGGGGAACCCCGCCTGCGCCTCCAAGCCATATGCCTCCCTCCCCACGACCCCACCACGCGCACACCGCGCCGCCATCGTGATCTTTCTCCACACGCAGGCACTGCACTGCCATCCGCGCCTCCCTCCTTTTGCGACACGCGACAGACACCCTCGCCTCCAGGCAGTCGCTCTTCGCCTCCAGGCCGCCCAACCAGACTTTTAAGACCGGCCCTCCGGCCGTCCGACCACTAGACCTCTGCTGCCGCCTCGCCAGGCGCTCGGCCTCGTTGACAGGCAGTCAACGGCGTCCAGGCCATCCCCTCCGACCGCCCAGGTCACCTCTTCGCCGCCGTCAGGCCATCCCAGGCCATCTTCCTGTGCAGCACCTACGGGCCATCCCAGGCCACCCAAGTCACCTACGGGCCATCCCAGGCTATCCCAGGCCATCCCAGGTCACGTACGGGCCGCCTCCAGGCCGTCTCCAGGCCATCTTCCTGTGCGGCACTCATCACCAAGTCGCCTCCTCGCACGGTACTCCTTGCACGACGGTCTCTGCTTATTTATCGCCTGGTGATGCTCTCATAGGTTCTCATGATTATTGAGATAGCCTAGATTATCTAGTCTCTTTCTTTTTCTCTGTTGCTCATTCTACTCGGCTGCCATGACATCTACCTCCACTTCTGCGGACTCCAAGCCCCTGTATCTGTCTCCTTCTATGATGGCTCAGGGCACTACTATAAAACTGAAGGGATCCGAGAACTACGTTCTGTGGTCTCGGTCCTTCAAGGTTTTCATTGGTGGCCAGCGTAAGAACTATGTTCTTACCACAATCCCGCTTGCTGCGACAGACAAGGACTATGATACTTGGTACGCTGATAACTGTCAGGTCATTACGTGGTTGACAAACAGTATTGACCTTTCTATTGCATCCAATCTCCTCTACAAGGAGACTGCCAAGGTGATGTAGGAGAGCCTTAAAAATACATATTCCCAACAGACAACCAAATCTAGGCTTCGTGATATATACACTAAGATTTGGTCTACAAACCAAGGCGACACATCATTAATCGAATATTACAGGCTGATGAGCATTCCTTTCTACAGTCTCCTTTGCTTACTTGACTGGGGATTCAGGAAGTTTTTGTTGCATTGTCTGCCATGGAAATTCCACGAAATTATCAGGAGGTTTTGAAGAATAGTCGGTGGCGACTAGCTATGGAAGAAGAGATAGCTGCCTTACAGTCGCGTGGTACATGGAGCGTGGTTTCTGCTCCTGATGGAGCATCTGTTATCAGTTGCAAGTGGATGTTTACTGTTAAACACCATGCAGATGGGAGTCTGGATCGGATAAATCCACATTGGTTGCCCATGGCTTACATATGGAGTGGATTATCTAGAAACATTCTCCCAGTGACTCATCATTCGAATCTATGTATTCTTCTTTTCGTTGTTGTGGGACGTGATTGGTCTCTCTTTCAACTTGATGTTAAAAATACCTTTTTGTATGGAGACTTATAGGAAGAAGTCTGCATGCAACAGCTTCCTGGGTTTGCTACTGAGGGGGAGTATCTGCAGGTTTGTAGACTTCATAAGGCAATATATGGCCTTAAACAGAGTCCAAGGGCAAGATTCCAGAAGCTCTCGGATTTAATTGAGAAGCATGGATTTCAGAGGTCAAATGCGGATCATTCATTATTTGTACAGAGAACTCCTAAAGGTACGATGGCCATCATGGTATATGTCGACAACATACTAGTTACAGGTGATGACGTGCAAGGGATAAAAAGGGCTAAGGAATTTATGGGCCGACAGTTTGTTACCAAGGATCTTGGCACCTTACGGTATTTCTTGAGGTTAAAATTTGCCATAAATTAACAAGGTCTTGTAATGACGCAACAGAAGTATGTAACATATATGCTAGTTGAGACGGGAATGATTGGATGTCAACCTGCTACCACGCCTATGGACCCTAGTATGATGTTATATGATGATGATACATATGAGGTGGACAGGAGAAGATACAGAGAAATAGTGGGGAATCTTCTTTATGTTACTATAACCAGGTTGGATATCTCATTTGCAGTTATCCGGTGAGTCAATTCATGGAACAACCCCGACAGGTACACATGGATGTTGTATATATGATTTCTAGGTACCTGAAGTCTTCTCCAGGTGCAGGATTATTATTCAGAAAAAGGGCAACACTTATGGTTTCTGCATGCGCTGATGTCGACTATGCAGGATGTCTAGAAAGTCCACTTCGGGCTTTGCGATTTTTGTTGGTAGCTCTCTAGTCTCCTGGAAGAGTAAGAAGCAAACTAAGGTTGCCAGGTCCAGCGGTGAGTCTGAATATAAGGCTATGGCACAAGCTAGTACAGAAATGATGTGGGTTCGAGCAGTACTAGCAGATTTACATATAGATGTACCTATTCCTATGCAGCTACTATGTGATAACCAGGCAGTCCTGTTCATTGCAAACAATCCTGCATTTCATGAGAACCAATCATATTGAAGTGGATTGCCACTATACAAGGGATATGATTTCAGAAAGTTTTTATTTCTACCACTCATGTTAGCTCTGGGGATCAAACTGCAAATATCTTTATTAAGGCTTTGCTCATAGGGTCTTTTCAGAAATGCTCATCCAAACTGAGCATTATTGACATCTATGCTCCATCTCGAGGGGGAGTGTACAGTTATATTTATGATTCTGTACTACTTTCCTATTTTTTCTGTATTCTTGTCATCTTATGTAATTTACCCGTAGGTCTCTCCTCTATAGAAAAGAGCCTAGGGTTCAAGGAATAAACAATGATTCACTCTTTTTCTCAACAATATCCATTGGTATTTTCTACGTAAACCATTGCAATGTTGGGCTCTTCTTATATGTGTAGCATGTCAGATGTTGTGGCCGACAAGGTGACAACTGATCTCTCTATAAAGTACTGCATTCACTCAATACTTGTAATTTACAACCTGGTGACTTGCTCGGTATTTGATTGTAGGTGTTGAAGAAATACCTGCTAATGGTGGAAATTTGAAAGAACAGGTATATGGTGCATCTTTGTTTTTCAGTGGCTACCTCTCTATATAGGTGAACGCACTACAAATGGCTTTTCTGTCCCTTTCTGAAAGTTCTGATTGATTCTTGGCAGTCATCTCTTGAGGATGAAGTCACAGATCCAAACGACATCAGCCAAGATACCCCATCAAAAGTTCCCCCAGCTACAATGGGGGAAATGGGCTCTCTGAGTGTGCATGTAGAGCAAAATGGTGCTGATCCACCGAATGTCCATTATCCTCAACCGCAGACTATATATTTTGGCAGTTAGTACTCACCAACCTATAGTAATTTGTCTCTTCTATTTAATAATGTGTGCATCATTTGTGAAAGTGGTGGGATGAGTTTAAGACTTTTCCTTTTTATCTTTCTCCCAACCAATTATAGTATGCGTAGTTGCAATTTACATCTAATAATGGTCTATTTCCAAAAAGCTCATAATATGGAAGAAAAGTTGGTGGCACTTTGGGTTGGATTTTCAGAGTTATTTCGGTAGCAGTTTCTGGTTATGTGGTATAAGATATGGGAGGTGGGGGTCTGGGAGATAATATTCCTTGTTAATTTTGCTTCCTTTTCAAACTCAATGTGATTGAAAGTTTGAACATTGTCCTTTTCTCAGGCTACGGTAATGCTGCTGAGTGGGAGGATTATTCTCATTACCTTGCTCCAGATCTTCTGGACATTGGATCTCCTGTAAGATGATGAAATATCCTTTTGTTTGTTTTTATCTTCTTTTCCTTTGTCAGGAAACTGTATTTATTTCTTGTTCTTGTGAAGGGCATTTACAATGAGAGTCAGACTATGATGTACCCTACTGGTTATGGATACAATGTTCAGATGCCCTTTGGACCTTTCTCTCCAGTTTCACCGTCACCACCTTCTGCCAGAGATGGACAGGTGTATTCCACTCAACAATTTTCATATGCAGGTCCTTATTTCCATCAATCAATTCCCCCCAGCATGCCATATCTAAATTCACCTACCCACTTATCGCAAACAGACTTGGCAATGCCTGTCCCTGTAGAGCACCAGAGTGCTTTTCATTCTGATTCCTCGAACTCCAATGGTTTGGTTTTTGGACAGAGACCCAATTATCCTTCATATGGGTCGTTCGGTAGAAACTCCTATTCGGGAAGTCCTGGTAATCCTAGTTTCTATGATACACGGCAAGCCTTTGATGGATTTGGCTTTGGTGGAGTTTGGTCAGATTGGACGAAATCTGCACATGGGCAGAGGTCACTGACTCCATTATCACCAGCACCTTTAGCAGGGGCATACGGGCACGGTGTCACTCCCTTAGCTTCTGGACAGGTAGAATATGTAATTGCATGAAATGTTTATTTCCTAACCAGGGTTAGAAATGTCTTTCTTTTTATTGGTGTTTTTTGCGCTGAAGATAGATGCACGCTTATTAATCTCTCTCTGTATGAATAGAATTAGAGTTAAAAACCTATAAATGGACTGACATAGAACCTCTCCTTGAAATGTTGAAAGGGACGTTAGCATCTGAGTTTGGTTTTGTACACGAGGCGGGTTAAAATATTTGTAACTGTATGTTGTCTATGTCTACAATAGACAAATTAAGTAGGAATCCTTACTATGATAAAAAATGTATTGCGAAGGATGATTACTCCAATACTCCACCAAGTTAGATCATAAAGTACAAGTCCACCATTAGTAACATGGAAATATAATAATACAATTTGATGTCTTGGTAAAGGCATCAACAAGTTGTTAATTGATAGGAAGCCAAGGAATGGAAATTTAATTTTGGATGCAAGTCATGGTAGCTTTTCGTTGTCAACAACTGATGATTTATGGGGCAGGATGTCAACTTTGGGTAATAATCATCAGGTAGGCCACTATGCGAACACACATCCCCAAGTAGAAATCTTGACCCTACTTATAGTGTAGGTTGCATTTTGGGCTAGAGAGTGCTTAGTCATGATTAATGATTGGTTACGTTTTTAGGAAATGGTAGGTGTGGGACAAACATCAGGATGAAATGAAATAATTGTTTTTGTTAGAGTTATTGTGCTTTCTATTTTATTTGAGTCATTTACCCTTCGGGGTTGTATATGTATTTTCCCCTTATTTTGCTCTCTAGGATTTCTCTCTATATAAGAGATTCTAGACCCGTGGAAAAATACAACCCATCCTCTTATCCACATGGTATCAAACAATGGTCATAGACCAGGGTTATACCTAAAACCCATCACAACCACCAGTCTCCATCCTCCTCGAGCCTCGTGCAAACCCTTCTTTCTCGTCTAAGAGTCTCGCGCAAGGCCTTAGTGGGCTCCCCAACGCTACCGTAGCGCCCAGGCACTGTCCAACGCTGCCCTCGCACAGTCCAGCGCTGCCCTCGCACAGTCCAGCGCTGCCCTCGCACCGTCCAGTGCTGCCCTCGCACCGTCCAACGTCACCCAAGTGCTTCTCAACTTCGACCAAGCACGACTCAGGTGATACCTAGTGGCGCCTAGGCATCACCCAGTAGCACCCACCCCACGCTACCCCGCACCTTGCCAACACCACCTTAGCACCTCCAGCACATCTTCGGGTGCTACAAGTAGCACCAATGATCATCTCCAGAACCTTCGGTGTGTTGATTTTTCAAAATCCTGATCTCTTGCACATACATGCTAGAGTTCTAGGGCACTTTTCCACCCTCTTGTGCATACTTGTTTATCAATGGAATTTTGATCTCTTGAATACCATTGCAGCGACCCTACTTAATTGTGGTAAAAGGCTTTGTTTTTGTTTGTTGTTGTTGTAACTTGTATCTAACCATCATGACATCTACCGAGATAAAGTCCTTGTCCACTCCTTTATGATGACACAAGGTGCTACTTTCAAAATGAAGGTCAACGGAAATTATATGCTCTAGTCTCGCTCTTTTAAGGTATTCATTGGTGGTCAGCGAAGGGTTTATGTCCTGACTAAAGCTCCAAATGAGAAAGATAAAGAATATGACAATTGGCTCACAGACAACTACCAGTTATCAACTGGATGACCAACAACGTTGAGGCACATACGCCTCAAATTTTCTTTTCAAAGACACGACTGAGGAGATGTGGGATGACCTTGAGTATGCATACTCTCAGAAGATGACAAAGTCCCGCCTTGCTATCCTCTATAGGTGGAGCTTGTATGTATCTCGGGGTGACTTTACCCTTGTTGAGTACTACATGCTTCTCATTAGCTTGTACAAGGAGTTTGCGATCTTTCAGCCCTCATGTTGTACCAAACAGGTAGAAGATCGTCCAGGCTAGTAGGTGTATTGCTTTCTTGATGGTCTGCATCTTAGATATCATGTAGTAAAGGAGCAATTTCTAATATTTGATACAGTGCTAACGATGAAGGTCATCTTTGGACGTCTTAATGAACTGGAGACATCTGTTTCACGGCCTCCTACTTACCTCCAGTAGTGAGTTAGGCACGCCCGCATCATCTGGGAGAGAAGAATGACATAGTTTCCATCAAAAGTGCACTCCATATATTTAGTCTTAGCCCTTCTTATATGAGATCCTTTAGTCTCCAATGCATATCTTCAGACCTCAAGCTTCTCATTTACTTCATTTGTAGTCTCATCAATCAACACAATATCATCGGCAAACAACATACACCAAGGTATCTCATCCTGAATATGACTTGTCAACTCATCCATAATCAAAGTAAAAAGAAATGGACTCAAAAAATTGAACCTTGATGTAAACCAATGTCGATGTCAAAATAGTCAGTCTTCCCAAACTAGAATTTTACATAAGATAAAGCCATATCATGCATATCCTTTATGAGGTTTATGTATAGGACATGCACTTGTCTCTTCTCCAAAACTCTCCACAATATCTCACATGGGACAAAATCATAAGCCTTCTTCACATCAATAAAAATCATATGGAGGTTCTTCATTTTAACTCTATAAATCTTCGTTGTTCTACTGAGCAAATGGACGACTTCAATAGTTGAGCGACCTGACATGAAAATGGATTGGTTTTCTTTTACTTTGGAAACTTGCTTCAACCTTCTTTCGATCACACGTTCTCAAATTTTCATAGTGTGACTCATCAGCTTGATACCTTTGTAATTTGAACAATTTTGGATGTCCCCTTTGTTCTTATAAAGAGGCACCACGATACTTCACCTCCAATCTTCTAGCATTTTCTTGCTTCGCCGAAGTGATATCTCCATTTCCTTCTCTATTAGGAAAAATGAAAGAGATGTTTATTCCTTGGGCCCTGTGCTCTCTTATATAGGGAGAGACCTATGGGTAAATTACATACAGTGGACAGAAGATACATGCTCTCTTATATAAAAGATACATGAATATTAAATATGAAGTATATCTCTTCACTCCCCCTCAAGATAGAGCATAAATATCTATCATGCTCGGCTTGGACGAACACTTCTGGAAAGACCCTCTAAGTAGGGATTTGGTGAAAATGTATGTTGTTTGGTCTCCTGAACTGACATGAGATGTACCAATGAAGCCCTTCTGGATCATGTCACGTATTTTGTCCTCTTGTGGAATGCATGATTATTAGCAATAAATAAGGCAGCCTGATTGTCACATTCTAGTGACATAGGGAGAGGTACATCTATGTGTAAATTTAACTGCTCGAACCCACATCATCTCTATACATGTGCCATAGCTCTATACTTAGATTCAGCATCGGATCTAGCAACAACAGTTTGCTTCTTACTTTTCCATGAGACTAGTGAGTCTCCAACAAAAATAGCAAATCCAGAGGTGGTCTTCTTGTCTTGGGGCATCCTGCATAGTCTGCATCTGCGCACGCTGACATAGTAATATAGCTACGCTTTTTTAATAGTACCCCTGCTCATGGAGATGATTTAAGACACCTTAGTATCATTTGTCTTGCATCCATATGAAACCTGACGAGGCTGTTCCATGAATTGGCTCACCCGACAGACTGTAAATGAGATATCGAGTCTCGTAATGGTAACATAGAGAAGCTTTCCAACTAGCTCCATGTAACTTCTCTTATCAATCTCATCGGTATTGTCATCATAAAGCTTCATGCTTGGATCCATGGGTGTAGCTGCAGGTCTACGTCCAAGCATACTTGTGTAACTTAGTATGTCAGTAACATATTTTCTGTGAGTCATCACAAGCCCCTGTTGATTTCTGGCAAACTACAATCCTAGAAAATATCTAAGAGCTCCTAGATCCTTAGTAACTAATTCACGACCCAAAAATTCTTTCGCCTTTTTTCCCCTTGCATATCATCTCCTGTAATAAGTATGTCATCCACATACACCATAATAGTAGTCATACCTCTGGATGTTTTTTGTATAAAAAGGGAGTGATCTGCATTCGATCGTTTGAACTCTTGTTTCTCAAACAAGTCTCAGAGCTTCTTGAACCAAGCTCTAGGACTCTACTTAAGTCCATAGATTGTCTTATGAAGTCTACACACCTGTGAACACTCCCCCTCAACAGCAAATCCCGGTGACTGTTGCATGTAGACTTCCTCTTAAAGATCACCATGAAATGCATTCTTGACATCCAACTGAAACAGGGTCAATCCCGGGTCAATCCCGAACGCCGACAACAGAGAGAAGAATCCGTAGGGTGGAATGGCAGGCAACTGGTGAGAATGTGTCAAGATAATCCACTTTGTATGTCTGAGTAAAACCTCGTGCAACCAGGCACGCCTTGTACCTGTCGATGCTACCGTTTGCATTTTGTTTGACTGTACAAACCCATTTACAGCTTATTATAGACCCTCCTGTGGGAGCTGGGACGAGGCTCCAAGTACCTCTCGACTGAAGGGCAGTCATCTCTTCCTCCATAGCTAAACGCCACTGACCGTCCTTCAAAGCCTCCTGATAGTTCCGTCGAATGGTCACGGTAGATAAGGCAATTGCAAAGTTTCTGAAATCATCAATCAAGCATGGCCTTAAATTTCGGCGAATTTCGACCGAAATTCGGTGGAAATTCGGTTTCGTGGCGATACCGACATCGAAACCATGTATAATATCTGTTTCCAGGATTTCGGCCGAAATTTCGGCCGAATTTCGGTCATTTCGGTCATTTCGGTCCATTTCGATCCATTTCGATGGAAATTGTTCACAGATTTCTCGGATTTCGGTGGAATTTCGGTGGAATTTCGATTCATTTCGATCCATTTCGGTCCATTTCGACTGAAATTGTTCTAGGTCACCATATGTCATGCCTAGGCCACTTATTGATATTCATAGGTACTATTTGGTCACTAAATGAAATTTATAGGTCACTATTTCAACCACCATTGCAATATAAGCCACTATTCCAACCACCATTGTAATAAATAAGGCCATTAAGGGTCCTATTTAAACCCAATAAATATAATGTATATGTTCTCATTCCATCTCACAACTTCACAAGTCACGATTCACAACCTAACTTAAGTCTTGGAGAGCCAAGTTTCCAAATTCCAAGTCTCGTATAACATACATTTTACGATCACAAGCTCTACTATGCATTTATTTTGGCATACATGTTAAAATATTCATGTTTGTGTGTGTGTCTTGTTTTATTTTTAAATAAAAGTATTATTATTCTTTTGAGAATTGATAGAAAAATTGAATGCCAAAATTTATCCGTGTACTGAAATATGAAATTTCACTCTGGACGGTCATTGATATGATGACCAAAATCATTATTTTAAGGTACTGAACATTATAACATCTTATTATAAGCAAAAAAACTTGTATTTATGCCTCTTTTATTGATTAAACAACATTACAAATCTTAAATTTTGAAAAAATGAGTTTTCAAGTCGTTTTCCCAATTTCCGACCATTTCACCGAAATTCCACCGAAATTCCACCGAAATTCCTTTTCTGGACTTACCGAAACGAAACCGAAATCCGACATTTGAGGCCTTGCAATCAAGTGATCAAAGGAGACCATAGATGCTATAGGATATGACGTACAACTACGCTTCTGTTTTCGAAGCGCAATAGGTAAGTCCAAATCAGCAATCTCCACATCTGGCTCCTGTAAAGAATCCTGCTCAGGTAGACCATTAGACCTGTCATTAGAAACTGTGTTTTCTGAATATACTTCATGCGTGCTAGATGATAAGTGGTGACCATGAGCAGAAGTAGGCCGACAGGTATAGTGATGTGGTTATGGTGGAACTGGGACCGTAGGTGGTGGTGGCGGTGGTAGTGGTGATGGAGGTGAAGGAGGTGATGATGGTGGTGGTGGCATGTATATGTCATCATGCGTGTCTGAAGAAGTCAACCGATCACATGTAGGAGAAAAGAACACCACAGACTCGAAAAAGGTGACATCGACACTAGCATAATACTTCCTGCGCATTGGATCAAAACATCTGTACCCTTTTTGTGTCCTGGAGTACCCAACAAAGATACACTTGACAGCTTTAGGAGAGAGCTTGTCAATCCCTGGAGACAATTGGTGGATAAAGGCGACCGAGCCAAACACACGAGGAGTATGTGAAAACAATTCCTTTTCAGGAAAAGCAAGGTAGAAGGGAATTTTATCACCCAAAACCTATGAGGGCATGCGATTAATAAGATAGCAGTCTGTAAGGACATCATCACCTCAAAAGGAATGTGGAGCACGACTTTGAATGAGACGAGTCCTTGTAACATCAAGCAAATGATGATGCTTCCTCTCAGCAACACCATTTTGTTGGGAAGTATAGGCACATGATATCTGATGAATAATGCCTTGGGTTGAAAAATAATCGGAAAGAGTATGGGTACAAAATTCCAAGGCATTATCAGTTCTCACATATTTCACAGAAGAAGAAAACACATTTTGTACTTCATTGAGAAAGCTTTTGATAACATCTTAGGCTTCATATTTATTCTTTAATAAAAATACCCAAGACAGATGAGAGAAATCATCCACTGCAACAAGGTAAAACCTGTGTCCTTGATGATCAAGAATACGACTGGGACCCCAAATGTCTATATGAAACAACTAAAAAATGGAGCTACTGCTTCGACATTGACTATTGGGAAAGGTAGGCCGATGATGCTTTCCCAACTGACAAGCCTCACAATTAAAGGATGAGTGAGGAGAGATCTGAGGCAGAACACGACACATTTTCTTAAGCGGGAGATGACCAAAGCACATGTGCCACATGAACGGAGAAACAGGTCCAACAGAAAGGGAAGAAATGCTAGCATACGGAGTTCGAGAGCGATAGAGGCCACCTTGCTCACAGTTACACCCAATCACCTTGCCCGTAAGGATGTCCTGAAATACAAGAGAAGATGGGTCAAAAATAGCTCGACAATGTAAATCCTTCGTAATCTAACTGATAGATAACATGTTCTTAGAGAAGTCAGGAGCATGTAACACATTCTGTAAATGCATGGTGGGTGTCAAACTAATCTTTCCATGTCCAGTGATTGGGGAATGAGTCCCATCTGCAATAATCATAGTCTGTCCTGGAGAAACCTGTTTGTATGCTGTAAGTTGACCCCTGTCACCACACAAGTGATATGTGACACCGGAGTCCATAGTCCATTCTCTAACATCAGATCCACTACTGCTAGTGAGTGCATAAGTGCTACCTGATGTACTGGAAGAGGCTGAAGCAAACATCAAAGTGACTCCCAGAGGTCAAGGAAGATATTGCGGGACTGGCTGGAGATATAATGCCCCTCAATCGTGCTACAAGATCATCAAATCGTTGATCCATAGAGGTATCATCCGAAGGCTTAATCTGCTCAACCATTCGAGCAGAGGCAGGAAATCCATGCTTGGAGTAGCATGTATTTTCAGTATGTCTAGAACGATGGCAGAAGGTGCAGGATGAACGAATACGACCTTCTCTGCCACGAGGTCCTCGTCTATGAAACTAAGAAGAGCCTCCTCGACCTCGGGAGGCTACCATCGCTGAAGAAGTCTGACTGGCAGTAGATGATGGAATATTGATTCGACTGAGCCTACGGAAGGCTTCCTCCATAGGAGGAAAGTAGAGTCTGTCAAAATCTAGGAACGGGCCGCCTCGTACTCAGGATTAAGGGTTGCCAGGAACACACCAACCATGGTGGCATTCCTATAAGTCTTCTGCTGCTCAAGGGTAGATGTGAGAGGCATGAAGCTATAGAGCTTCTCGAACATCCCACATAAGGATGTATAACGTGAGTGGAGAGGTTGTCCATTCTGTTTGATAATAAAGATATCATGCTGAAGTTGCAGAATCTGTCTCGTTCTTTGCCTGTGAATAAGTAGCAGCAAGAATATCCCATATCGCCTTGGCTGTGGGCTGATGGAGTATATCATTGGCGATCTCTATTGCCAATGTACCCAAGGTTCGAAATCTCGATTTCGATTTCGTTTCGGTCACCTCCAATACCGAAATTTCGCCGATATTTCGGGAAATTTCGACGATTTCGGTGGAAATTTCGGAAATGGCTCAAAAAGTCATTTTTCGACTATTTTTTTGCAAATTAAGATCTTTCAAGTTATTTACAACAATAAATAGCTCATAAATACATAGTTTTATCATACATATTGCTCATATATGCCCCTTATATCGCACATATCGGTCATATCGATCATTTCGTTGTTAAGGTTGACTATTGATGGATACATATTGGAAATGGATATCATTAAATCCAGGTTTTTAAAACAACAATAGCTAACAAATGCATACTTATATCACACATATCTCTCATCCATATGCCTTATATCGCACATATCGGTCATATCGGTCATTTCGTTGTTAAGGCTGATTATTGATTGTTACATATTAGAAATGAATATCATTAAATTCAAGTTCTTAAAACAATAATAGATAACAAATGCACACTAATATCATACATATCTCTCATCCATATGCCTTATATCGCGCATATCGAGGCATATCGTTGAGTTGATTAATAGATATTGGAATCAAAATTAAAATAACTAAGTTAAAAATACTTATAAGAAGCTATAACGGATCTCTAGGATCTATAGAGTTGTTTCATCTCCATTTTTGCAAAGGGAGGTGAAGCTCCCTATGTTGAAGAAACATTGTATGCATCCCCCCTGTTGCACCATACCCTACCAGAACAGGGATCTCGCTGCTTTACATAGGTAATATTATGTAATTGATAAATACTAAATAGTTAGTAAAATGATTAAAATTAAGATCACATGGTTAATATCGTTGATTTACATAGGTATTGGCGAAATTTCGCCCATATCGGTCGAAATCTGAGAAATTTTTAACTGAAAAACATGAATTTCGACCGATATGGGTCGAAATGTCGAAATATCACCGATATTTCGACCCATTTCGGTCGAAATCCGGGAAATCGATATATATAGGTGTTTCGAAAGATCCTACCTGTCGAAACCGAAATTTCGGCGAAATTTCGCCGAAATTTCACGAAATTTAATTCCATGAATGTACCTGACAGTCGAACCTTGGCATATGCATCATTTGTCTCCCATGAGGTGTTAACCCCAGTTTTCTCAGCCAGTTCTTCCTCGGTAAGGATGTGTTTCTTACCAGTAGACTTCATCATGCTCATGAACTGCATAGCCCACAGTTCATAGTTTGACCCATATCCATCTTTACTACAGGCGCAAGACCTCTGAAGGTGCCCGAGAAGGGAATATCGACCTTTCTCTCTGACATGACAGCTTGAGAAGATTATGGTTGAAGGCTAAACAAGATCTTGTCTACACTGACATAGAGAGATTTGATTGCATGTGTAGACTCATGCAACCAATCTCATCAAGGAAGAGGACTTGACGACGATGCTTCTAAAGAGGGTGGCGGCACTCCTTTTGGAGTTACAGGAGGGCTGCGGCCGCACCCCTGCCGCGTTCCTTGTCGGAGGAAGGGCACGCATGGACGAGCTGCGGGACCGGGCTGCGAGCCCGCTTGGAAGGGTAGCGGCACACGGAGGGGCTCGTGTGGAAGGGCAGGGGCCCGTGTGGAAGGGCAGTGGCGCGCGGAAGGGCCTTGGGGCCTGGCTATGATGCCAGGTGACGGCGCACGGAAGGTCGACAACGCATGGAGGGCCGGGCCAGGCCGATGGCGCGAGAGAGGACTGACAGCGAGAGAGAGGGCTGGTGACATGTGAGAGAGGACCGGGTGACGCGCGTGGGAGAGGGTTGAGGTGGGGCTAGGGTTAGGATTTCGGAGTTCCGGTCTATGACCGCTGCTCTGATACCATGTTGGGAAAAATAAAAGAAATATTTATTCCTTGGGCCTTAGGCTCTCTTATATAGGGATAGACCTATGGGTAAATTACATACAGTGGTCAGAAGAACAAGAAATATATAAAGATACATGAATATGAAATATGAAATAGATCTCTTCGTTCCCCAATGAAAAGTTTATGGAAATACTGCTTCCATCTAGTTTCTATATCCGTATGAATAACAAGAACATGACCTTCCTCATCCTTATGCATCTCACTTGAGAAAGGTCTTTGATCTTTCTTTCTCATGCTTTGGCCACCTGAATATATCCTTCTAGTCCTCCTTAGAGTCGAGATTTTTGTACAAAACCCCATAAGCTTTTAACTTAGCTTCGCTTACAGCCTTCTTTGCTTCCTTCTTCGCTATTTTGTAGTTTGTGATAGTTTCCTTTGTTATATCCTTATACATAACTTTAAAGCATGCTCTTTTAATTTTGATCATTCTTCTTTGCACCCCTCCACCACCAAGCCTCTTTTTGGCCTGAAGCTCCTCCCTTTGACTCGCCTAGCATCTCTTTGGCTACCCTTCGGATGCAAGATGCTACCACCTCCCACACCTCGTTTGCACTTCCGCTACAATCCCAAGAATAAGTCTTCTAAAATCTTCTCCTTAAAGCTTGATTGCTTCAGTTGAAGATTCCACCATCTAGTTCTAGTGATCTTGAAACCCTCCTTTTCTTTACCAGCCCTTTTATTTGCACATTTATGACTAACAAGCGATATTGGTTGTCAAACTCTCCTGGGATTACTTTGCCAGTCTTTGCAACACAACCGATCTCTTCTCCTCAACGTAAAGTAATCTATTTGTGTTCTAGTCAGAACACTCTTATAAGTAATTAAATGCTCCTCCCTCGTCTTGAAGAGACTGGTTGCTATGAAAAGATCATAAGCCGTTACAAAATCCAGAATGACTTTTCCATCTTCATTTTTATCCACGAAGCTATGGCCTCCGTGGACACTAACATACCCTGAAGAATCCTTTCACACATATTCATTAAGATCTCCACCCAGGCAAATCATCTCTCTTTGTGGGATTCCTTGCAAAATCTTATCCACATCTTCCTAAAAAGCTTGTTTAGTCCTTTCATCTAAACCAATTTGCAGTGCATAAAACTGAGATGATATTCGGAATTTCTTCTTCAAGCAACAATTTTAGCAAAATAATCTGATCTCCGAATCTTTACACCTCAACACACACCAATTCCTCAACCTTATGAACAACCATTCCAACATCGTTTCTATCCTTATCTTTACTTGAATATCAAAGTTTAAAGCATGTCTTCTCGATCTCATGTGCTTTCTCTACCATTTTGACTCTGGAAACAATATTTGAATCTTCCTTCTTTCAATCGTATCTACGATCTCCATCGATTTCCCAGTCAAAGTACCAATATTTCAACTACCTTTCTGCAACTTCCTTTGCAAGCTCTTTTGGACTAACTCTTTTACCCGCATGTGCCCATCATGCGAGAACCCTTGCAAATTGGACTGCATCCGGACGGCGATGCAATGGAACTATCTTATTTACTCGCATGCTTCCTCATGCGAGGATCCTTGCAAATTTTGAACTACATCCGAGTAGCGATAGTAGCGGTGTTTGCCAATTTTTCCATTGCACCGGGCGATGCAACACGTCGCAAGTGGGGAACACCCCCAATGAAATCTAATGTTTAAATTTTTTGTTATTTGTGTTTAATATTTTGACTCTGTCATTCAAGAGATGGAACGTTAGTTGCAGATGGTGTTAATATGTAGACCATTCTTCGAGTCATGTTACTGACCATAATTTGAAATAGTTTGTCCCTTGTTGCTGGATGCTGGTAAGTGTCATGCATTTTGAGGGTACACTGACTCCCATGCTTCTTTCTTTTATGTGAGACATTTGGGTACTTCGGTTCTCTCCTATTTCTCTATTTGAAGACATTTGGGTACATCGGTTCTCTCATAGTTCTTCTTCGGGTAGTTCGACGAGTTAATTTGTGAATGTTGAGACCATGCTTGATGGGCATTCTGGTTTCTAGTTTCTGTTACATGGCCTAAATGCGTTTTTTTAGACATCTGGTTGACACATGATAAAGCATGATTATTGGACAGTGACGAGTTTTTTTCTTTCTTTCTGAAATTCATCTCAAATTCAGTTCATAACTGCATGGTCTGTAGGTCTCTCAGCAACAAAGGCCGTGCATGGCTATGGACCCATGGCTGGTTCTTATGCAAGAAGAATCCAAGTGGGACGTATAGTCAGGGTGGTAGTTATGGATCCAGTTCAGAACAAGTGATCGGGGCTTTATTCGTGTCGACAAAGACAGAGGACAAGCAAAAGAAGCTGCTTCCCTATGCAATTGTAATGGCATTGTTGATTTCCTCGGCGAGCAAAATAGGGGTCCACGATCCACAAGACAAAAGAATTCTGGTGTTGAAGAAAGTTCATTGATTGATTGCAACCCCTAAATCCTTCTTCTGCAGTTGATAGAAAGTTATATAACAAGCCAGATTTTGTTATGGACTATAATGATGCCAAATTTTTCATTATAAAATCATATAGCGAAGACAATATTCACAGAAGTATCAAATATGGTGTTTGGACAAGCACCCCCAATGGGAACAGGAAGCTAGATGCTGCCTTCCATGAAGCAGAAGAAAAGATGATGCTTGCCCTGTTTTCCTATTTTTTTCAGTAAGTAGAATAAACTTGACGTGATATCACATTGTTGTCACGTATTTTTGGTGTATTACTTCATATACTAAACAGATAGCAGTTGGAGGAAAGCTTTTGATCTTTTCTTACTATGGCATATAGGTGAATGCTAGTGCTCAGTTCTGTGGGGTAGCTGAGATGGTTGGTCAGTTGATTTGAAAAAAGTGTGGATTATTGGCAGCAAAATAAGTGGTGTGGTCATTTTGCAGTCACATGGCACATTGTGAAAGATGTTCCCAACAGTATTCTTCGTCACATAATTCTGGAAAATAATGACAACAAGCCTGTTACTAACAGCAGGGACACACAGGAGGTATAATTCTGACCTTTATAGAGTCTTATCTTTTGGCAGTTGTCTTTAGCGTTTGAACTTTACTTTATCTTTGGTGTTTGATGGGCATTTTACTTTATCTCTAGAAAAAGGTTTTGTTTGTTGTTTCAAAACTAAGCTGTCTTGCTGCTGAATTACATGTTTCTAATTTTACATTTCCCTATTTTATTTCAATTTTTTTTTATAATTTTCAGAAGCAATCTAGAAAAGTGATGTTGCACTGGATGATAATCTCATTGCTTTCATATTAATGAACTTGGAACATGCTTGAATACGGAAATACTACTTAAGTTACATGCATTCGCTTTGATTTTTTGCTATAGTCTTGCTAAGTGGGTTGACTACTGCAAATCATCCAATAGAGTTTTATCATTTCAAATGTTCTCGATGTTGCTTTAAACATCAAGGTCATTTAACTAGAAAAGCCTCTCATAACTTCTAATACCAAGAAAAAAAATTTTCATGCATAATAAGTGAGTGCTTTAGTTTGTCCAAAGAACCAAAGTATTTCCGCCTAACATCGCCTAGATGACCATGCTGTTGAGTGCCATGTAAACGAGTAAGCAGATCTTGGGAGGGGATTTGTCGAACCTTGGGCATATATATCTCTCTCTCCCTCTCTTGTTTCAAGTGATAAGAAAAAATAAAAGAAACAAAAGCCCTAGTTATTGTGAGCAACATGAACATTCTTTCTCTGTGGTTTTTCCCTTCCGGTGTGGATGGTTTCCAGTTAACTACGTTTCTTTGGGTGCTTGTTATTCTACATGGTAGCAGAGCCTCGTTGAGGCCTTGAATTGCTTCTTCTGCTGTTTGAGGTGCTGGAAATTGATATTAATGGTGGTTGATTTTGGTTCCACTCATCATCGATCCACCATATTATGTTGCAACAACCCATCCACATTGTTGTAGTGGAAGTCTTAATCCACTTGCAAGAGACTGTTGTTGTTGCCTCCATGGTGTTTTTTGACATCCAAAATTGATCCGAGCTCTGTTGGTCTTGTGAGGTAAGTTCTCTGGTTGTTGGGAGAACAACCCTTAGTGTGAGCTTCGTGCCCGTAGTGTAGCTTACGACCCATTTCTTGGGGACATTTTGTGTTCCTATTTAGAAGAAGTGAATTGGATTGTGTGTTGTCTACCAAGTGTTCGACTAAATGCCACAAAGGTTTGGTGCAATGTTGAAGGAGGTTGATGATGTTCGATAATATTAGGACTCCTCCTTTAAGGTTCTTTTACGTGTTAGCTGGGATTTTTCCCTTTACTTGTTGTTGGGATCAATTGAAGTGGGGCTGGAAATCCCTGTAAGATCTTCCCTTGTTGGTTGTGGTTTGATTGGAGCTTGGATTTCGCTGTGAATGACATTGGATTCCAATTTTCATTTAGTCATTATGGCTTTCTTATCGTTGGGTTGCAAAATGTTGCTACTGTTGGTTCTCTTGAGCCTACACTGACGTTGGAGTGATTGTTTTTGATGTGATAGTTTGCTTCTTGGTTTGTTCGTTTATTGACTAAATAGTTGCAATGATCAAATGTTGATTTTGTTGAGATTTTAAGGTTGTATTGGTGTGTTTCTTTGGTCATGGTAGGTGATCTAAAACTTGCGTGGATAATTAATAGCAGTTCTTTCTACTAATCATATGACAGTGACCCGAAACTCTTAGGACCTATAAATTGGCCTATAGAAAAGACCATGTAGCCCATACCGATGGATCTCGTCACAGTTACTTGGAAGTGAAGTGTTTCTCTTTTGATAAATTTACTATCCGTAATGCATTTCATGTTTCATGCATGCCTCTAAATCTCCTGCATGTTGGTAAGATGACAAAAGAGTTAACATGTAAACTTGTCTTTTCTTCTAATCATTTCATGTTGCAAGACTTGGTGACAGGAAAGAAAATTGATCGATTTAGTTTCTGATTTTGTATCATCTACCAATAAAGTAGCAACCACTTTAACGACTATGATTCAAGGAAGGAAGAAGAAGAGTGAGTGTAAGCGTCAAGTCATTCAATGACACGAATGCCTTGTTCATCTTCTGTTCGATTATCTTAAAGAATTGTTTTATGTATTATTTAAAGTCTTGAACTCTATGGACTTAGTGTGTCACGTTTGTTTGAAGGCAAAAGCACACTCATGCAACTTGTCATGTTTCTGAGAGCAAGATAAGGGAGTAGTTTGAGTGTATTCACTTTAAACTTTGGGGTCCTTTTAACATTCTCACTTATAATGGTTACAAATACTTTATTACTTTTATTGGTGACTATTCTACTTGTCTATTTACCTTGTGATCGTGGGGAAGTAATCAACATTGTAAAAAAGTTCTCAATCTTATTAAGACACAATACGGGAAAGTAATCAAACATTTCAGACTTCTTGCAGTTATACCCATCAGTAGAATAGTGTCTGTAGAAGGAAACAAATGACTTGAATTAATGAGAGGCCCTAGGGTTCTCTTATATAGTAGAACCTATTGAGCAAAATACAAAAAGAAGAGAAAGAAAATAGATAATCTAAAAATATCACAAAAGATAACTAATATCTCAACACTCCGCCTCAAGCTGGAGCATAGATATCGATCAGTCTCAGCTTGGAACAATATTTTTTGATAAGGTCCTCTGGCTAAGGCCTTAGTAAGAACATCTATTGTCCGATCTCCAAAGCTGACATGCGTAGTTGCAATTAGACCCTTCTGTATCATGTCACGAGTGTAGTGACAGCTCACCTCTATGTGCTAGGTCCTCTCATGAAAAGATGGTTGTTGGCAATGAACAAGGCAGCCTGATTGTCACATTGGGGGTGCATGGAAAGAGGCACCTCTATAGTCAGGTCAATAAGAACATATTTGACCCACATCATTTCTGTGTTACCTTGCACCATGGCCCTGTATTCTGACTTAGCACTTGATCTGGCAACCATGGTCTGCTTCTTGCTCTTCCATAAAACCATGGAATCTCCTATGAACACATCGAAGCTTGAAGTAGGCTTCCTATCCTTTGGACACCCATCATAATCTGCATCTGCACATGTTGTAACTGAAAGAGATGTACCTCTGCTAAAAAGAAGCCCCGTGTCTGGTGATGTCTTCTGATTAGGGATGAAAATAAATGTGAATATATTCGTATCCGATTCACCATCGTATTCATTTTGTACATATTTTGACATTCGTATTCGTATTCATATTCGTTTTAAAATGGATGTGGATATGGATATCACTTTGACATTCGCTAATATTTGCATTTGTTTTCGTATATTCGTTTTCGTACATAAGTATAATAATAGATTTATTTGTAACTATGCGTAACGATATTTTATGATTGCATTCACTATTGTTGATATAATTTTTATGAAATTGCTATATCCGTTACATCTATTTTATGTATAAACAATCATAAACATGTATATTTTAGTTAATCCATTAGATATTTATGTTATTATTCGTATCTGATTCCTTTTTGTTTTTAAGGATATGGTAATACATTTTTCACGTTCGTCAATATTTATATCCACATTCATATTCGTATTTAAAAATGGATAAGGATATGATTATACCCACATTCGTATCAGTATCCGACCGTTTTCATCTCTACTTCAGATACATCAGAATCATATGGACTGCATCCATATGTGCATGTCTGGGTTGCTCCATCAACTGACCCACTTTGCTCTAGGCAAACGATATGTCAGGCTGGTAATGGTAACATATAGTAGCTTGCCAACGAGCTCCATGTACCTCCTCTTATCGACCTCCTCAGTGTCATCATCATAGAGTTTCATGCTCGGGTCAATAGGAGTAATGGTAGGTATGCAATCTACCATACATGTCTCTGACAAAAGATTTGTAAAGTACTTCCTCTGGGTCATCACAAGACCGCTCTGATTTTTGGCAAACTCTAGTACAAAGAAGTAACACAAGTTACCAAGGTCCTTGGTCATAAATTGCTGACATAGGGAGTCCTAGGCAACCCGAATGTCCTGTTCGTCATCTCCTGTAATGATAATGCCATTAACATAGATAAGAATGACAATGGTACCTCTTTAGGTCCCTATGCATAAACAAAGAGTGATCAACAGTCGATCACACAAATCCATGTCGCTCTATCAAGTCCAAGAGCTTCTGGAACCATGCCCTCGGACTCTTCTTGAGGTCATAGATAGCCTTGTGTAGCTTGCAAAACCTTCTGCCGCTCCCTTCAGTAGCAAACCCTGGTGGTTGTTGTTGCACGTAGACCTTCTCCTGTAGATCACCATAAAGGAAGGCATTCTTCATATCAAGCTGATAAAGGGGCCAATCTTGTGTCACGAGCAAACGATCGGGCATCATAACGACTACGCTGCGGCTATGGAGACTCTCTCTAGGGCATCCATGGTGGACGGCCATGAGAGAGGAAGAGAGAGGGCGTGTATAGAGAATGAGAGAGAGAGAGAGACTTGTGTTTCTCATTAACATATGAATAACAATGGGCACCCTTCTATTTATAATATTTTGGGATCCATGGATCTCAATCCATGGGCAACACAAATCCAATGGCTCTCATTTGATTTTGTGTTTCTTTTAATGGCTAAGATTTGTGTTGGTAAAAACCAACAACAATTAATTTAATTTAGATTAAATGTATATTGATAAATCAATATGATTTAATCCCAAATTAAATCAATCAAGCATGGAGATTGTGGAATGAAGATTGCCTCCTTCCATAATATGGGGATTTGGTGGCAACCTCATGTAATCTCATGATATCTCATGAGATTACATTATTCCACGGAAATCTCTAAGATTTACAACAACACTTGTTGTAAATTATTCAACAAAAATATTTTCATAATTATTTTTGTGGAATATTGCAATCTTGCCATTATGAATCACATTCACAACCCAAAATAAATTGTGAATTACATTTTTCAATTTAATGTCTAATGTGAATCCAATTCACATCAACATTTAAATAACAAATGTAAATTATAAATTGCTCTCTCACATATATTATAAATCATATTTATAATATATGTGATTAATATGGATAGTGCTATCCACATTATTCATATCCATGGTCATTAAATCACATTTAATCATCTTGGATCTCCATTCTCTTGTGCCCAAATAATGTGAATCAAATTCATATTATTTACATCTTTGATAATAAATCACATTTAATTATATAAGGTAACTCTCCTTATAATATGAATCAAATTCATATTATTCATGATAATTAAATCACATTAATTATATTTTGTCAATGCTTGGATAGATATATCAACAATGAAATTATCCTGAACTCTTTCAAGGATAATGCGCTTTCTCCGCAGATACTTGGAGATAAGGACAGGGTGATTTGTATTGTTCCACGTATAGTGACTTGGATATTGAGATAACATCTCAGATCCAGATCTCATGCCTCCCATAGATGCTTGATTAAATCAAGACCGTAAATATAATCTTCTCATTGCATCTGAATCACATTCAGATCAATGTCCAAGATTTGGACCAAGATCATATCACTTCTCTACTAAGAGGAGTCACTAAAATCCCAGACCCGTTTTCATCACTTCCTAGGAATAGAAGCGTCATGGTTATACAATCGTTTATGATCACATCACCCTCAGGTATTCGAGTCAAATTCCTAAGTAGTACCTGGGAATTACTTAAATACCCAGGTATTACGTAATGTTTTTTTTTACTTAAAAACTGCAGAGGTGTCGCATGTTCAACATGCGACACCCCTTAAGTTTTTTTTTACCCAGGAACTGCGTTAGTGTCGCATGTTGGATGTGCGCTATAGCTAACACATATTCAACATGCGATATCGGCCCTAATTAAGCCCCCGCGCCCAGCGGCCTTCTCATTTCCCCGACCTTGCCTTCGTTTCCAGCAACCCAGCCGCCCCCGACGCCCTCCCCTGCCACCCGCATCTTCTGATCTCCTCCCCTCTCAACAACACCCTTTTGGTCACTCCTAGCCCCGCGGAACACTCCTTCTCCGTGTTTTCAGTGATTGGCACCGTCCTAGCCGTCCCCGCTTCTCATTAGGGCTAATCACTTGGTAAAACGTTTTCTATAATTTTTTTTGTATCATATGCATGTTATTTTCATTTCTCGAATGTATGACGTTTGCTTGTACGTTGTGTCACGTATTAGGTTAGAATGGAGCAGTTGTTTTGTATGTGCCATTTTGAGTAGTACACTCGTGTCCGGATCGTCAACCAACGTGAGGGGGTTTGTGTTGACTCCTAATATGACGTTCGATGAGATGTTGAACTTGATTTACCGGAAGTTCAACTTGGATATTGACAGTCAAAACATCCGATTATTACATCGCATCCCTCGAGGCCCAGGGGAGGAACCGTCATTTTCATCTATTATCGATGATGATGATGTGCAGGCAGTTGTTGTGTACGCTCGGACCATTGGGAAATCAATGCCTACCGATATTTATGTTGAAGATGTATCTGTGAGCGAAGTCCCAACTGTTATGACTAACAAGGGACCGTCTGGAGTCCCGAGCACACAAGCAGCAGTTGTCCGCAGCACGCCACCAAGAATTGTCCCAACCATGGACCCTACTTTGATACGGATGCGCCTGTAATGCAGCCAAGCACGGTTCAGGATTTGGGCTTGAGTGAGCCGTTGCTGCGAGAGGTTAACCGGATGGATCAGGATTTCATCCCTTGGGGGACCGATGATGACCTGGAAGAAGGTAGCGAAGATGTCGAAGATGATCTGATGGACGAGGAGCTCCCAACTGATGAACAAACCGCGCATACTATTACACCCCGTATACCCTTTTTTGGGGTTAGAGGGTCTAATACTCGTTCAACATATGAAGACGACATTCGAAGCAAGTCTAGACTTGATGGTGTTGCTGACGAAATCCACAAGGGTAGGACGTTCAAATGTAGGGAGGATTTGGTTTACGCTGTGAAGAAGTTCCACATTCTATCACATTATGACTTCATTGTCAAGGAATCCACCAGCTTGATATGGTCGGTTTTTTGTTCGCAGAGAGCAAATGGTTGCGTTTGGTATTTACGAGGACATTTCAGAAAATTTGATGGACTGTGGGTGATCTCCAAGGTTGTTGGGGCACACACTTGTATAAACCCAACAGTTAATTAGGATCATCCTCAGTTGGACTACAAATTCATGTCCAGATCATTGCTAACTCTTGTTAGGGATGACCCTAATGTTCGTGTATCTAGTTGTAGAGCTCACATCCACGAGATGTACAACTACTGGGTTTCAAGGAAAAGGGCTTGGGATGCTCGAAGGAAGGCCATCGGAATTGTATTTGGTGACTGGAAGAAGTCATACGCTGAAATGCCTTTTCTTTTGCATGCAATGAAGGCTGCTATTCCAGGGACTGAAATTGATATTGACTACAGCGACCATCCCGATCCTCGGAAACCTCTCTGCCGCAGATTTGAACGATGCTTTTGGGCATTTGGTCCTTCCATTGAAGCATTCAAATATTGTCGGCCACTGATTAGTGTTGACGGGACATATTTGTACGGGAAGTACAGACAAAACTGCTCATTGCTTGCGGGGTTGACGGGGATAACATATTGTTCCCCTTGCATTCGGGATCGTCGACGAGGAATCCTTGTCGTCATGGAAGTGGTTTCTTTCGTTGGTTCGTCTAAGGGTAATCGGCACGCGAGCTGGACCAATATGTATCATCTCCGACAGACATTCTGGTATAAAAGCCGCTATGAAAGATGCTGACGTGGATTTATTAGAACCCTTTGCATATTGGCAGTTTTGTACGAGGCACGTCGCGAGCAACTTCAATAGCGTATTTTAAAAATGGCTCCATGAAAGCTCTGGTGCAGGCCGCAGCATTACAGACGACACCTAGGAAATTCGCGTACTTCATGAGGAAATTACAAGAGTGGAATAACGGAGCAGCTAGATGGTTTTCAACTCATGATTGTCGTCGTGAGCAATGGACCTTGGCCTATGACGGTGGGTATAGGTTTGGTCAGATGACTACAAATCTGAGCGAAAGCTACAATGCAGTTCTTAAAGATGCCCGTTGCTTGCCAATCTCTGCGTTAATTGAGAAGACCTTTTATAATTGTGTGTCATACTTCATTCAGCATTTTGAAGAAGCAAGCGCAGCCATTGCTGCTGGTCGAAAATTCACGCATTACGCTTCCACAGAGCTGACCCGTTGGACTGCAGCTGCGAATGGGCACACAGTAACTCAGGTACAAGTACAACTATAGCTCTACCACATCTACAGGATTTTGAGTTCTCTGGGACATTGAGCTGGGGATCAACCGTACTTGCTTATCTTTACAAGCACCTATGTTTGGCAGCGGACATGGCGACCGAGGAGATTGGAGGCTCGGTCATACTACTTCAGCTCCGGGCTTGGGAGCATTTCCCCCACATTGCTCTAGTTGTTAGGGACTGCAGAGAATGGTACGGGCACCCGCTAGGAGTCCGCTGGGCAACGGCGTTTGCCCATCGTAGACAGCCCACACACGTGGTGAGACCCTACAGGGATGCTTTTGACATGCAATCACCCGACCAGGTAATTTTACATTTACAAATTTTCCCTATATCAACAAAAGAAATACTAATCGTAATACAATTTTTGCATTCAGGTATTTTGGACTCCCTATACGGATGAGATCCGCGCCCATCTCCCAGCCAACTCTCTTGAAGGCGAACACATTTGGATAGCTGAAGTGCCTTTGATATACTTCCACATTGTGGAGTATTACTACCCAGATCGGTTCAAGAGACAATTTGGGGGACTTCAGGATATCCCAAGTCATTGCTCCACCTTTCCAGAACTCCACGCTATTGATTTGAGGGGGAAAGTACATGTGGATTGGAGGGCAAAACACAGCTTGCATATTGCCCGATGGGAGGAGCGGGAAGTTAGAATTATTCGCATCGATCGGTCCAGAGGGGTATTCGCAACGCCCGCATACGAGCAATGGTATCGGACCATTACTCGAAGATTTGTCGGACGTTTGGGTGCAACTCTGGCAAGCAACGTAAGTACTCGAACTATAATTTTTTTGCTAAAATTATTAACAAAAATATTTCAAATTTACATCTACGTTTTTTCCTTGGATGCAGCTCGCTCTGTGGAGCCGTGTCTACGACATTGGACACGAGGAATGCCGCGAGATTGCGGCACAAGCGAAGGCGGAAATGACGGAGTGGCTGTCATTACAATTTGCAGATGCAGTCACGTTACTTGACGAGCGTGCAGATGTGGCTAGGGAGGAGGCAAGGCGAGGAAGGGCAAGAGGACGGGGACGAGGAAGAGGTCGAGGTAGGGCGCGTGAACAAGTCGCGGAATCCATGGACTTTGAAGAAGCCGCTGCGGATGATGATAACATGGCGCAAGGAGACTACTTCACACCTGCCACCGAACGACCAAGAGAGGACTTGCCAACGCCTCAAGCACCGTTGAGGCATGGATTGGACCCCAGCCAGACACGACCAACTTACTGCATACTAACGCCGCCGTCTATGCCAACATTCGAGGAAGATGCCCCAGGACCCTCTCAAATCAACATGATAGACGAAGCGAACCGTCTATTACCGTTCCATCCTCCAGATTCTACGATTACATACCATCGGAGGAAAAAACGTTGAATTGTAATCAATGTAATTTTTAATATGATGCAAAAAATGTAATGTGTATTCATGAACAAGTCTATTTGGAATGTGTATACATACCATTCGAGGATGACACATATTGAAATGTCTTCTTTGATGTTTGGAATGTCTACAATGTTTGCAATGTCTGGAATGTTTACAAAAATATGTCTATTTACATTAAAAACATGGGATTGGCATGCCTTTTCAATGGTTTTTAAAAACTTGAAATTCCAAAGCCCACACTTGTACAGCCATTTTCGCTGAAAAATTACTGTAAAGATGACGCATTTTGAACATGCGTCATATGTTCAACTTTCAAAGCCAACACCTGCCCCAGCCATTTTGAGGAAAATTTCCTGTAAGGGTGACGCATATTGAACATGCGTTATCCCTCCCTGCAAGAATGTCACATTTACAACATGCGATACCTTTACAGAACATTTCGAGACCTGATACCTGTACAGAACATTTCCAGAGCAATTCCCTGGATATATGTCGCATGTTGAATATGCGTTAGCTATAGCGCACATCCAACATGCGACACTAACGCAGTTCCTGGGTAAAAAAAAACTTAAAGGGGTGTCGCATGTTGAACATGCGACACCTCTGCAGTTTTTAAGTAAAAAAAAAACATTACGTAATACCCGGGTATTTAAGTAATTCCCAGGTACTACTTAGGAATTTGACTCCAGGTATTCCCAATACCTGTACATCCTGCATACTGGAAGACCTAGAATAAACCCGAAGTATAAGATCAATTTTATACTGTCTACTTCAAGGATTTATCATTAAGTTTCCCATTCGATCATTGGGAGTTAGTATCGATCATGTACTTTCCAAAAGCGTATATCATACCCAGGTGTTGATCATATACTTTCCAAAAGTATATATCAAACCTACAAACTCAGTCAAGCTTCCAAAGCGAGAGGACCGTGCACGGAATTTGATTCTTCCCAATATCTCATGAGTGAGGTCATGTCTTCCGGTTCAGTAAATGAACCTGTATGATCCCTTTGAGAGATCATATTACTCATATGCCCTTGTATGCACACCAGCGCGCCGGTGTATAGACCTTGATTAGGTCATCAACCTATTGGTCTGCCAAATGTACATACTCAGACATATAGTAACACATCTGTCTCTGGTCAGAGGATGCGTGCCTATATCATGACAGCATACGATATAGGACTTTGGTTATCTCGATCTCGTTAAGTCAACTCTTTGACCTAACTAATCTGACACCTCTGAATCTCTATTCCCATACAGAGGACCTGCATCAAGAGGTCGGTCAGATATCGGCCTAAATGTGAAAGGATTGCCATCTCCTACTCAGGCTGGAGATCATCTCTTAATAATCATTTGACGGTGCTTGATGAGTCCTCAATCTAACTCTTTAGATATTCGTCCAAGCACCAACCTCTATGATTCAATAACTGAATCAACAGCTGCATGATCATCAAGACGATCATGGTACATAACCCTAATTGTACTAAGGGACCTATTATGCAAATTGGTTATTCTTCATTTCAGATCAGGGAATGATATTTGCAATAACATTTATTGCATAATGGCTCGCCGTGGGCTCGCATGTCCAACACTCTCCCACTAACCCAAAGAGCCATTAATGGGCTAATCATTTAAACCCACACTCATGTGACAATCATAGGCTATTTAGAAAAAAACTAGGTAAGTTGATCAGTCACTCTGTTCACAAAAGACTATGCCTAGTCCTTTTACAGCACTTGCATATCTCGTAGTAACAGTGTTCGCATCCAATGCGAATGTTGCATCTTATGCAACCAATACTCAATCATATCACTCACAGTGTCCTTGACACTACACCTCAATAATTATTATAACCAGTACTCCCATAATCCTTATCAAAATACCTTTATTCCTGAGATCTCTATCTCATAAGGTATTCGCAATTAAGACCTTTTAGATCACTATCTATAAAGTCCTAATTTCTTGAAGATAAGACTTTAAGATCACTATATCAAAAGTCTTGTCCTCTATAAAGATATTGTTATTATTGCAATCAAGTATTTTATCACCATAGTAGGATTAGTAATAGTTTACTACTCCCACTGCATGGCAGACATCTTGTTTTTGTACATATCTAGCATAACCGGCTTCTCGGAACTGATGCACAAGGGCAATCATTTTTAGCATTTACATCCTCAACTTCTTGAGGTGCTATCCCTTTAGAAAGTTCAGTACCATATCTTGAGGGATAAGCCTTTCTTGGAATTTTCCAAAAAATGGAAATGTCCGAGGTGTACCATTAATGTGACAGCCCCAATATCCTCTTTCTTTGCTTCTGAACAGCTTCAGAACTAAGATCTAAGAGGTATTCTTGAGATCATATCTCAAGGCATGGAACAACCAGATTATGAAACACTTATTCTTATCCTTATATCATTCCAAATGATTAAGATATTATCTACATTTAGCACGATGAACACAATGGCACTCCCACTAAGCTTCACATGGTTTATCAAGATTTTATCTGAAACCATAACATTTATGATTTCATCAAATCCAATATTCCAACTACAAGAAGCTTATTTGAGTCCACAGATGGAATACCTTAGCTTGCAGTCTTTGCTTTCCTCAACCATGAAGCCCTGGGGCTGGTTCATGTGAATGTCCTCAGAGAGGTATTTATGAAGAAATGCAATATTGACTTTCATCTTAAAGATGTCAAAGTCAAGTTGTGTAGCTATAGTTAGCAATATTCTGATGGGTACAAGCATGATCACTGAAGAGCATGTCTCATCGCAAGCGATGTCTTCTCTTCAGTGTGTAGCTCATGGCTACGAACCGTGCTCTGAAGGTCTCTACTTTCTTATCAGGTTTCCTCTTTCTCCTTAAGATCTATTTAACTCCTTAATGGGTCTCACCCGTATAGCTGGATCCTCGAGGGTCTATATACAACACTTGTATATGAAGTCTACTTTAGAATTTTATTGCTAACATCCATCTTTCCATGTCATGATCCTCAGGAGCTTCATCACATGAAGTCCGATCATTGTTAGACTTAACTGACACATGGAATACATCCTCAAACTTATTTGAATAAGTATTAGTGTTTCATCCTTATTATTCTTTTAGTTTCTGATTTCAGGAGCCTCTTCATCTTTTCAAGATTAAATGAGTGCCTTTACTTCATTTTCATCTTGATTCTCAAGAGAGTCATCTTATAAGAATCACATTCTCAAAGATGAGATCTTTTAAGAATCTTAAAGTCATAAAGTAGGTATCCAATACCATCCTTTATTTTCCTAATGAAGTAGCGCTCTCTAGTGCTAGATTCCATCTTACATGCATGGAACCGTATTAAGGATATATACTGTAGTCTCTACTACATATATACCTGGAAACTAAGAGGTAATTATGCTTAAATTCATCATTGATTATATCATGTCATACATGATCAATTGTATCTTCCTACAACTCTATTGAGTTTAGGTGCATTAGGAGGAGTGAGATAGGAATGATATTATTTTCTCCATAAGGTAGTCCTTGAACTCATCTAATAGGTACATGATACCTAGGTTAGATCAAATTCATTTCGTTTTCCTTCAAACTTTTGGTTCCAAACCAAAATTGCGAAATCTTTGAATATTTCAAAGGTTTCTAAGATGAAGAGAAGAAATCTCATATCACAAATAATCATCAATAGATATCACATATCCATAATGTTTATTCTGATATAGATGATCCACATACATCAATATGTATGAGATCTTGAATACCTTGACATCTTACCCCATTCATAGAGAAGGGTGTGTTGGACGTTTTACTTTTGAATACAATATTCAATAGTATGCAAGATTTGAAATTTCAGACACTCTAAAATTTCATCTCTTACTTGTCTATTGATCTATTAACAGACATACGTCCAAAGGCTTGATGTCGGATCATTTTCGAATGATCTTCGTCCTCTTATTGATCTTATAAGGTTTAATTTTTCAGTATTAGAAATGTTAATGAACCTTTCATTAATATTCTAATTTAGCAGAGTCCTCAGATGTCATATTACTATCTGAAATATATCCATCATAACTTTTATGATAGGTCTATTACAGAATTCATATTTATTTCCAACATTTAGAAATAAACAATGAATGTAATCTAATATCTAGGTCATAGAGACATTCTCTAAGACCAAGGACTCCCAATGAAAATATGAAGTCTATTGATCCAATGAAAATTGTTGCAATAATTGCATCAATTCCAACATGGATGACCTTTAAACCTTAAGATCAAATTTCTAATCTTCCAATATATATGCAACCAATTACAAGTGTCATTAGAAGATTGAGATACAATTATTAGACTTTATCTTATCAAATAAGCAAGTCAATATCAATGATTATATGTAGATTATTCTGATGCTCTATCTGAGTCCTTCACTAAGGATTCTAGACAGACTTGATAGTCATACTATCAACACATCAACTTATTGCAGTATTGTCATTCATCCAACCTTTTGGATGTCATATGGAAGTCATAGAAGTACAGTCAACTCTTTGACTTTCCTTCTTACTTGGGTCCATCCCATGCTTCCACTGCGCTCCCTTTATCTATAAGCAACCATTGCTCAAGACAAAGGATCTCTTATGTCGAAATAAAATTTTTTTAATATATGAGTATTTCAACATTTATACATGCTTCATTCAATTTATACAATATTAATAATATGAAGCATCATAAATGACCAGAGTATAGACAGTAGAATGATGACACTCATCGTATCTACATCCATCTAAACTCTTAAAACATTGGTTCAGGTAGGTATTCAAACATTTTGAATACATCATCTCTTATAGAGCCACCATGTCATTCATGATTAAATGTCGAGAGCACATATGTATGCCAGAACATCTTCTTAGATTTTATAGGGATTAATTGACAATTGCGATCATCATCGACATGTCACTTCCAAAGTGCATTCGATGAGAGATCAAGATTATAGAGACATACAAACCCTAGGGTTGTAGTCCTATTATCTATTTAATTGTCAATCCTCGTTATTACGAGGAAACTTGCACATTGCAACCACATACATTATGTGTCCAACTGCAAGTACAATATCTTGATCATGGATCCAATCCATGATATTTTTACTGGTTATTATTGAGTATATTATTGAGTGGGTTTAATGAAGGATTATCTGAAATAAGAAATTTGCGTAAATATATATATATACACATTTACTTTGATTTAGGAATTTTTATATCAAAGTTGTCTTGCCTTGTCAACACTGAAAGCTCATTCCCTTAATCACTTTCAATGTAAGGGATGTACTTACCATCATATCTCAGCAAGATCTGGGATCTCCTTCCTTATCTTTGTTAAATCCCAATAATACGTGAAACTGTAACTCGGATAAAAAGAAGCAGGAACACATTCCGCCTTGCAATGTCCATCTTGCATTTCCCAATTTGGTTTTTAACACCCGGGCCCACCACCCCTAAGGTGATGTTGACCCGTCATTAATTGAACCAACCGTCAACAGGAATACAACTCGCTATGCGCAATCCAATATCGCCCCAATAATATGAGGATCCGATATTGGAGTCACTACGCACACGTCCTTACTCTTTCGAGAAGTGACGAACCCGATCCAAATGGATCGTATGTAGGAGCTGTCACTTCGGACAGGCGTCTCCTACATACAAGATCTGGCGACGGAACCCTTCGCCTTGACGGGAGACCATGGATGTCACTTATGTGATCCTCCACCTCATATTCAAATTTTAATCAATTATTATGAATCATATTCATATAATTAATTCTTCCAAGGGAAATACACATCTATTCATAATAGAGTGTTTTTAATTGGATATAATTAACTGAATCACATTAAATTAATTATCAATCCAATTCAATCAACAAACTTGATTTTACTTGAATATATGGTATTATCTCAAAGTACGTATTAATTCGAATTTTAATAATTAGAAAATACATCATGATCTCTCATGCATCATTCGTTCCCTACCCGCTGTCATGGCCAGTACCGGCGAGAGTGGGACGGACCGCAACCGGTGCAACCCGCTACCCCAACGCTCCCCGACTAGACACCATATCCGCCTCGGGAAAAAATAATGCCGAGCCAATCACTTTGTACTTGAGATGATCATCGGTTTTTCAACTTAAATTATACCGTATAGTAATAATCAAAACAATTTTGATTATAAGGAAATTTGCTAACCAAATTCCCAATCCTATTCAAGCAAGTTGTTTGTTGATTGTGTTTTCAATTATGATCTAGATCAAATCTAATCAATTATTGGTTGAGGCCAAGTCAATTAAGGAAATAATCATCATTAATATTTTTCAAATATTTTTCATAATTATTTCATGAAATTAACAATTAATTTCACTAATTGACAATCACATTGTTCTTGATTAGGAATGCAATTTCAGCAGTGACCCCTACTTACTAAAATTAACATATCTCAATCAATTCAAATCCAAATTAGACAAAATCAGTTTCCAAAGATTGCTAATTTGATTTATGACAGAACCTAAGTGGTATTTCACGCATTTCTAGGCAGATCAAAACAGTAATTAACTCATTAATCATGTTAAGATTCGCAGTTCCCGCAACAGTGAATACATGTTCATTAAAACGACCATATCTCGAGCAAACAGAATCCAAATTACGTAAACTCAGATCCTATGATTTCCTTATTTAATGGGGAACAAAATTCAAGTGATTAATTCGTGTTTAAACATTTTAAATAGGGCCGAATTTATTCACTAAACAGATGTTCGAAAATGAAATGCGACAAAAACTTTCGCAACCTTAACGAACCCAAGACGTCCTAGATTTACGGATCGTATCCAAAACCTTTGACCTAAGGCTCTGATACCACTTGAAGGATATTGGATAATCCTCAAGCGCATCACGGAAGCGTGAGTATCGCATCGTATGCGATCATGAGCGACTAGTCGCATTAGTTGCTCGATGCAGCGGAAATTAAAATTTTTCATGTGACGAAACCACATGATCCAAGAACACTTCTCAGATCGTTTCGTCCTAAACCACAAACAAGTAATAGGATTACCTCTTGAAGCGTGGTTGCGATCGAGTTTGTAAACGAAGAGACCTCCTGTCTCAAGTCCGATTCGACGGAGGAGGCGCTTACGAGCGTGTTGATGAAACACGTGCTTCTTGCAATCCATGTTGATGATCCAAGCGACGGATCTCCCGATCTCAACACACGAGATCCGACGTCTTCTTCACAAGCAAGGTGCACCGAAGGAGACGGAGATCCACGAGCAAACGACGGGCAGCATAACGACGACGATGCGGCAATGGGGACTCTCTTTAGGGCATCCATGGTGGACGGCCATGAGAGAGGAAGAGAGAGGGCGTGTATAGAGAATGAGAGAGAGAGAGAGACTTGTGTTTCTCATTAGCATATGAATAGCAATGGGCACCTTTCTATTTATAATATTTTGGGATCCATGGATCTCAATCCATGGGCAACACAAATCCAATGGCTCTTATTGATTTGTTTTTCTTTTAATGGCTAAGATTTGTGTTGGTAAAATCAACAACAATTAATTTAATTTAGATAAACTGTATATTGATAAATCAATATGATTTAATCCCAAATTAAATCAATCAAGCATGGAGATTGTGGAATGAAGATTGCCTCCTTCCATAATATGGGATTTGGTGGCAATCTCATGTAATCTCATGAGATTACATTATTCCATGGAAATCTCCAAGATTTACAACAACACTTGTTGTAAACTATTCAACAAAAATAATTCATAATTATTTTGTGAATATTGCAATCTTGCCATTATGAATCACATTCACAACCCAAAATAGATTATGAATTACATTTTCAATTTAATGTCTAATGTGAATCCAATTCACATCAACATTTAATTAACAAATGTAAATTACAAATTGCTCTCTCTTATATATTATAAATCACATTTATAATATATATGATTAATATGGATAGTGCTATTCACATATTCATATCTGTGATAATTAAATCACATTTAATCATCTTGGATCTCTATTCTTATGTGCCCAAATAATGTGAATCAAATTCATATTATTTACATCTTTCATAATTAAATCATATTTAATTATCTAAGGTAACTCTCCTTGTAATATGAATCAAATTCATATTATTCATGATAATTAAATCACATTTAATTATCCATTTTATCAATGCTTGGATAGATATATCAACAATGAAATTATCCTGAACTCTTTCAAGGATAATGCGCTTTCTCCGCGGATACTTGGAGATAAAGACAAGGTAATTGTATTGTTCCACGTATAGTAACTTGGATATTGAGATTACATCTCAAATCCAGATCTCAGGCCTCCCATAGATGCTTGATTAAATCAAGACCGTAAATCTAATCTTCTCATTGCATCTGAATCACATTCATATCAATGTCCAAGATTTGGACCAAGATCATATCACTTCTCTACTGAGAGGAGTCACTAAAATCCAGACCCATTTCATTACTCCCTAGGAATAGAAGCGTCATGGTTCTACAATCGTTTATGATCACATCACCCTCAGGTATTCCCAATACCTGTACATCCTGCATACTGGAAGACCTAGATAAACACGAAGTATAAGATCAATTTTACACTGTCTACTTCAAGGATTTATCATTAAGTTTCCAATTTGATCATCGGGAGTTGGTATCAGTCATGTACTTTCCAAAAGCGTATATCATACCCAGATGTTGATCATATACTTTCCAAAGTATATATCAAACCTACAAATTCAGTCAAGCTTCCAAAGCGAGACGACCGTGCACGGAATTTGATTCTTCCCAATATCTCATGAGTGAGCTCATGTCTTCCGGTTCAGTAAATGAACCTGTATGATCCCTTTGAGAGATCGTATTACTCATATGCCCTTGTATGCACACCAACGCGCCGGTGTATAGACCTTGATTAGGTCATCAACCTATTGGTCTGCCAAATGTACATACTCAGACATATAGTAACACATCTGTCTCTGGTCAGAGGATGCGTGCCTATATCATGACAACATACGATATAGGATTTTGGTTATCTCGATCTCATTAAGTCAACTCTTTGACCTAACTAATCTGACACCTCTGAATCTCTATTCCTATACAGAGGACCTGCATCAAGAGGTCGGTCAGATATCAACCTAAATGAGAAAGGATTGCCATCTCCTACTCAGCCTGGAGATCATCTCTTAATAGTCATTTGACAGTGCTTGATGAGTCCTCAATCTAACTCTTTAGATATTCATCCAAGCACCAGCCTCTATGATTCAATAACTGAATCAACAGTTGTATGATCATCAAGACGGCCATGGTACATAACCCTAATTGTACTAAGGGACCTATTATGCAAATTGGTTATTCTTCATTTCAGATCAGGGAATGATATTTGCAATAACATTTATTGCATAATGGCTCACCGTGGGCTCGCATGTCCAACACTCCATAGCTGATAGAGCCAAGGTAAACCTCCTGAAATCCTCTGACAGTCTGCTCAAGGAAACCTAGGCTGCAAGAGGATAAGTAACACACGTATGTTTATTCTTTTGCAGAGCAATCGACACATCACGATCACCTGCTTTCTCCTCTAACGAGGGCACCTGCTCATCCTGTATGGAATCCTGCTGCACAAACAACTCAATAGTGCAATCAGTAGAAACAATGTGCTTAGTATATACCTTAGACGTGCTGGATGATGGGCAAGACCTGTGAGCATGGACAGTCGAGTGAGGCCTGCGAGGAAAAACACATGGAAAAAATTGAGTTAGAGTAGGTGGTGGAGCCACAGGAGTAAGTGTAGAGGTAGGTGGTGGTGGTGGTGGCGGTAGTGGCTGAGGAGGTGGTGGTAAAGCAGTAGTAGATTGAGGTGATATGACAGTAGGAGGTGGAGGCATGTAGATCTCTGCAACAGAGTCTGATGGGGCTAGTCTGTCATCTGTAGGCGAAAAGAACATGACAGACTCAAAAAAGTAACGTCAACACTGACAGTATTTTCGCCTGAGTGGATCAAAGCAACGGTAAATTAATGTCAACACTGACAAAATATTTTCGACTGAGTGGATCAAAGCAATGGTACCCCTTCTGGGTATGAGAGTATCCGACAAACACACACTTGACAGCTCTGAGAGAGAGCTTGTCACGACATGTAGAGACATCATAAACAAATGCAACAAAACCAAACACATGAGGTGGAAGGGAGAAAAGATCCTTCTCGAGAAACGCAATCGAGAAAGGAATCTTTTCTCCCAACATAGACGAGGGCATGCAGTTCACAAGATAGCATGCAATGAGGACATCATCACCCTAGTAAGCATGAGGAGCACGACATCGAATCAACAAGGTTCTGGTCACATCAAGAAGGTGATGGTGTTTGCGTTCAGCAACACCGTTCTGCTGGGATGTATAAGCACATGAGGTCTGGTGAACAATGCCAAGAGATCTAAAAAAATCAGAAAGCTGTAATGTGCAGAATTCTAAGGCATTATCAGAACAAAGATATTTGACATTTACAGGAAAAATATTATTTATCTCATTAATAAAAGATTTGATCACAGATCCAACCTCAGACTTATTCTTCAATAAAAAGACTCAGGAAAGTCTAGAAAAATCATCGACAACAACAAGATAAAAACAGTGTCTGGTGATCAGGAACACGACTCGGACCCCAAATATCTAAATAAAGGAGCTCAACCAACTGAGAACTGCTCCAACTCTAACGGGATGGAAAGGAGGGATGATGATGCTTCCTAAGTTGGCATGCCTCACACTGTAAGGAGGATATCGTGGAAATCTGGGTAGAGCATGACGCATCTTCTGCAGAGGAAGGTGACCAAAATGAAGGTGCCAGCGATAGGGAGAGACTAGTCCAGTGGGTATAGTAGAAACACCAGCATAAGGAGATTGGACCAGTCTGCAGAGCCCTTGCTACTCACGGCCACATCCAATCACCATGCCTATGAGTATGCCCTGAAACATAAGAGACGAAGGCTCAAAGATGACACGACAATGTAGATCTTTAGTAAGCTGGCTAATTGAAAGTAAATTCATCTGAAAGAGCATATAAAACATTCTGAATGCGTATGGATGACGTCAAATGCACCTCCCCTTGTCCTGTAATGGGTAAATGGTCTCCATTAGCTATGACAGCCCATCTACCAGGAGATATGGTCCTGTAGGACCTCAGCTGTAATTTGTCACCACACAGATGGTGGGAAGCATCGGAGTCCATAATCCACTTGGCCATATTTGCATCGTGACTACCAGTAAAAGCATAAGTATACCTGATGAGCCCAATGAGGCTCTGGCTATGGCTGCAATATCTGTAGTGGGTGCTAGCAGTAAGAGTCATCATCTCTCGAATACGAGATACAATATTGTTGACGCATATTGACTGTACCTCTTCGTTATTTACTTTTTCGGTTGTTCTCTTTATGTAATTTACCCATAGGCTACTCTCCTATATAAGAGAGCCTAGGGCTTATGGAATAGACTATGTTTTTGGTTTTTCCCAACATGGTATCAGAGCGACGGTCCTAGACCGGAGTTCTCGAAACCCTAACCCTAATTCACCCCACCCGCCGGCCTCCTCTTCTCTCTCTCTCTCTACTCGGCACCGCCCACTCCAACCGATCTGCGGCGGCCTTCTTCTCCAATCAGTGGTGCTCCAGCCCTAGGCATCGCCTGGTGCACCTGCGCATAGCCTAGGGCTTCCTGCATCTACGCATCGCGTGGCCTGGCGTATCTGCGTGCATTCGCATCTGCGCTGATCTGCGCGCACTCCAGCGCACTCCAGCGCGCATTACAGCGCACTCCAGCGCGCACTCCTGCGTGCACCCCTACGCGCTGACTGTGCACCACCGCGCGTGACCTCTGTGCGCCAGCCCATAGACGTCAACACCGTAGCGCGCACATATTCATGGGGATAGTTGCTTGACGTCTACACATGCAACTAATCCCGTCTATGTTATTGTAGACAAAGATTATCCTCTGTCAATCGCTCCAGTCTTCCGTCTCCAGTATGTCAGAAAGCAAGGCAGATATCCCGTCTATTGGCGCATTTCGTGGTCCAGCGCCCATTGTCAAGATGGATGGTACGAACTATGAACTGTGGGCAATGCAGTTCATGAGTATGATGAAGTCTACAGGAAAGAAGCATATTCTTACCGAACCTGAGCCTGCAGAGAAGACTGGAGTCCATGCCTCATGGGAGGCAGACGATGCATATGCCAAGGTCTGGCTATCTGGCACATTGGCTATTGAAATTGCCAATGACATTCTACATCAACCCACAACCAAAGACATGTGGGATATCCTGGCGGCAACATATTCTCAGGCAAAGAACGAAACGAAGATCCTGCAATTGCAACATGATATATTCACAATAAAGCAGAATGGCCGTCCTTTACATTCTCTCTACACATCACTGAGAGGGATGTTCGAGAAGCTCTATAGCTTCATGCCTCTTACCGCCACGCCAGAACAACAGAAGACATACAGGAATGCGACGATGGTGGGTGTGTTTCTTGCTGCACTCGATCCAGAGTATGAGGCAGCACGGTCTCAGATTTTGGCTGACTCGACTATTCCTCCCATGGAGGAAGCCTTTCACAGATTGAGTAGGATCACAGTGCCTTCAGCAGCTGCGAGTCAGAATTCCTCAGCTATGGCGGCAAGCAGAGGCCGCGGATTTCATCAACAGGGACGGGGACGTGGACCTCGTGGAAGAGGTGGCCGTACTAGGCCAACATGCACATATTGTCACCGAGTCGGCCATAACGAAGACACATGCTATTCGAAGCACGGATTCCCTGCATCTGCACGAGCCGCTGAGCAGATAGAGCCCCCATCTGCTGCTACCTTGGATCAACGGTTTGATGATCTAGTTGCCCGCCTCAGGGGCATCATCCCACCATCTGGTCCAGCACCAACTGCAGAGAGTCATACTGATACTGCTGCTTCTGCCTCTGCATCTACTAGTACTTCAGGTAGTACACTTGCACTCCAGAGTAGTAGATTTGATACATTGCCATGGATCATGGACTCAGGCGCTACACATCATCTATGTGGCGACCAGAGTCTTCTTTCAGGATACACTCAGATCCCTCCAGGACGGACAGTAGTGATTGCCAATGGCACGCATTCCCCTATCACGGGTCAGGGGGAGATTAGATTGACATCTTCTATGCAGCTTAAGAATGTCCTACATGCACCGCATTTTTCTATGAATCTGTTGTCAATTAGTCAGATTACGAAGGATCTCCATTGTCGAGCTATTTTTGATCCATCGTCTTTGATTTTTCAGGACATCCGTACGGGCAACGTGATTGGTCATGGCTATGAGCAAGGAGGCCTTTACCGTCTGAACCAGACCCCATTTGCCGGCACCACATCTTCTCCTGCTGGACAAGTATCTCCTCTCCTGTGGCATCTGCGTTTTGGTCATTTACCGCTTCAGAAGTTGTGTCGTGTTCTACCCTATGGTCTCTCTCACACACCTATCCAGTGTGAGGCATGTCAGTTGGGAAAGCATCACAGGTCGTCCTTTCCTAGTCGTCCAGGTCGGAGTAGTAACTCCAAATTTGAGTTGTTTCATATAGATGTCTGGGGTCCGAGTCGTGTTCCTGATCATCAGGGACACAGGTTTTATATTGTATTTGTGGATGATTTCTCGAGAGTGTCATGGGTGTTTCTTATGAAAAATAAATCTGAAGCAGGAAATATTATTATCCATTTTCTAAATGAAATTCAGAATGTTTTCTCCACATCTGTCAAACTTGTAAGAAGTGATAATGCTTTAGAGTTATGCACCCACACGTTGGCCAATTACTACTCCTCAAAAGGGATTATTCACCAAACCTCTTGCGCGCATACATCCCAACAGAATGGGATTGCTGAAAGAAAACACCGTCACCTCCTTGATGTCACAAGATCCCTTCTTATACAGAGTAATGCTCCCTACTCCTACTAGGGTGATGCAGTTCTTACTGCATGTTACCTAATCAACCGTATGCCCTCATCGGTCTTGAATGAACAGATTCCTTTTTCACTCATTCATCCAGACAAGGATTTGTTCGCTCTTACTCCTCGTGTGTTTGGGTCAGTCGCATTCGTCCATCAGTTGTCGCCTGGTACTGACAAGCTCTCTCCTAGGGCAGTCAAGTGTGTCTTTGTGGGGTACTCCAGAACTAAAAAGGGGTACAAGTGTTTTGATCCTGTGCGTCGGCGGTATATGATCAGTGCAGATGTTACATTTTTTGAATCCGTTATGTATTTTTCAGCATCTGGAGACATGCAGCCACCACCTATATCTCCTGATGCCGTATTAATGGCGCCACCACCACCATTGCCACAAACAACACCACAACCACCAACACCGCCACCACCACCGCCACCACCACCGCCACCGCTGGTATCTCCACTACCATTCCATTACACCCGCAGGCCTCCTCCAGCTCATGGTTCTGACCCGTCAACTAGCTCGCCTATGGTATGTAATGAAAATATTAATGTTGATGGATCTGACGACATTTCTCAGCAGGATGTATTACAGGAACATGGTGAGCATACAGATGATCTGGATGTTCCAATTGCTCTACGCAAGCCGAAGAGAAGCTGTGCCAAATATCCATTATCAGCAGCCGTGTCCTTTGAGAGGCTATCTGGAGACTTCAGGACGTTTGCATTGGCACTTTCAGCTACAGACATTCCACGGAATCATCATGATGCTTTGCAGGATGCTAGATGGCGGCTAGCAATGGAGGAAGAAATGGCGGCACTTCAATCCAGAGGAACCTGGAGTTTGGTTCCTATACCTCCAGATGTCAGTCCGGTGAGTTGCAAATGGGTGTTTACAGTGAAGCACAATGCAGATGGTTCCATTGACAGGTACAAGGCACGCCTGGTTGCACGTGGCTTCACACAGACATATGGGGTAGATTACCTTGACACATTTTCCCCCGTGGCACGTCATTCCACTCTACGGATCCTGTTATCAGTTGCAGTTGCTAGAGACTGGCCACTTTATCAACTGGACGTGAAGAATGCATTTCTGTATGGCGACTTGCAGGAGGAAGTCTATATGCAACAGCCACCGGGTTTTGCTGTTGAGGGGGAGTGTTCCAAGGTATGCAGATTACATAAGGCCATCTATGGCCTTAAGCAGAGCCCCAGAGCATGGTTTCAAAAGCTGTCAGATCTCTTTGAGAAACAAGGATATAAACGCTCCAATGCTGATCATTCCTTGTTTGTACAGAGGACGGCTAGAGGTATCATCGTAATCATGGTTTATGTTGATGATATCTTGATTACAGGTGATGATGAGCAGGGCATTAAACAGGCAAAAGAAAAGCTGGGGACCGAGTTTGTCACCAAGGACTTGGGAGTCCTTCGATATTTTCTGGGGCTGGAGTTTGCTAGAAATCCATATGGATTAGTAATGTCACAGAGGAAGTATGTTACAGATCTATTGACTGAGACAGGTATGCTAGGGTGTCGACCTGCTACGACACCAATGGATCCTAGCATGAAGCTCTATGATGATGACACAGAAGAGGTGGACAAGAGAAGGTACAGGGAACTGGTAGGCAAACTATTGTATGTCACGATCACTAGACCTGATATATCATTTGCAGTGAGTCGTGTGAGCCAGTTCATGGAGCAACCACGTCAGGCCCATATGGATGCAATACACATGATTCTGAGATATTTAAAATCATCTCCAGGTGCAGGCTTGCTATTTAAGAAAGGAAAGGAAATCTCTATCACGGCATGTGCTGATGCAGATTATGCAGGATGCCCCAAGGACAGGAAGTCCACATCAGGTTTTGCAGTCTATGTTGGGGATGCTCTTGTTTCGTGGAGAAGCAAGAAACAGACAGTGGTAGCTAGATCCAGTGCTGAATCCGAATACAGGGCTATGGCCCAGGCTAGCACAGAAATGATGTGGGTGAAATCTTTACTTGCAGATCTATGTATTGATATACCTCTTCCTATGATGTTGGAGTGTGACAATCAGGCCGCCTTGTTCATTGCAAATAACCCAGCCTTTCATGAGAGGACCAAGCACATTGAGGTTGACTGTCACTACATACGTGACATGGTTCAGAAGGGGTTCATTGCTACATCTCACGTCACATCAGAGAATCAGACTGCTGATATTTTCACCAAGGCATTACTTCGAGGCCCATTCCAGAAGTGTGCGTCCAAGCTGAGCATGATTGATATCTATGCTCCATCTTGAGGGGGAGTGTTGACGCATATTGACTGTACCTCTTCGTTATTTACTTTTTCGGTTGTTCTCTTTATGTAATTTACCCATAGGCTACTCTCCTATATAAGAGAGCCTAGGGCTTATGGAATAGACTATGTTTTTGGTTTTTCCCAACAAATATCATCCAGGCAAGGATCGGCTTGGGAAACTAGAGTCTCTAAAGGCTCGATCTGTTCTGTCACACGATCAGAAGCATGATATCCATGCTTCTAGTAGCAAGTATCCTCAGCATGTCCAGGTCTACAACAGTAAGTGCAAGGGCCACGCGGACGTCCACTGCCTCTGCCACTAGAAGTACATCCTCTGGACTGACTCGTCCCTCCTATGCCATGAGAAGCGGCCATCGCTGAAGAGGGCGGAGGAATGGTCGAAGAAGGCATGATAATACGACTAAGATGGCTATAGGCTTCCTCCATGGGAGATATAGTAGCTCCGATGAGAAATTCTGTGTATGCGCAGCCTCATACTTTGTATCAAATTCGGCCATGAAGACTCCAACAATCGTGGATGTTGATATGCCTTGAATCCTAACCATCTGACCCAGGTTGAAGAACTGCATATGCATCCCCCTGCCGTACCATACCCCAACAAGACGGGGGTCTCGCTGCCCGGTCAGCGAGCCTGTGGGGGTCTAGGGGGGAGCAGGTGCGCCCCCCCCGCGGGGGTGTGGGGGCAGTGCCCCCGGCGAAAATTTTATGGAGCGGTTCTATTTGTATTCGGGTATTTGGATCCTTCTATTTTTAGGGATCCCGTCTGTATGGGAGTGCTATATAAACTCCTTAGGGTTAGGGTTTTAAAGTATCCTCTATATTCATTCTTTTCTCCACATAGTGAAACCGATCGCCGCCGCCCAAGGACGTAGCCCAGTTACGGGTGAACCTTGTAAATCCGTGTGTTTGCGTTCTTGCTTGTTTGATCGTGTTTGTGCGTGTTTGCTTCCGCGATTCGCAACAGTGGAGTTCATGTATGCTGCTGCTCAATAGATGTCGTAATAGGCATGTAGCTATGAAGCTTCTCGAACATGTCACGGAGGGAAGAGTAGTACACGTGCAGAGGACAACCATTCTGCTTGGCATTGTAGATATCAAACTGTTGCTGAAGAATCTTTGCCTCATTCTTCGCTTGAACATAAGTAGACACCAAAGTGTCCCATATCGCCTTGGTAGTGGGATGATTCAGAATATCGTTGGCTATCTCTGTGGTCAGGGTCCTACAAAGCCAAACCCGCGCATACGCATCATCTTGCTTCCATGAAGCATTGGCCCCAGTCTTGTTTGTTGGTTTTGGATCTGTCAGGATGTGCTCTTTGTTGTTGCACTGCATGAGGGTGAGGAACTGCATGGACCACAACTCATAGTTGGTCCCATCCATCTCAGCGATGGGAGCCGGACCCTTGAAGGTACCAGATGAAAAAATGTCACCCTTGTTTTTTGACGTGATGATAAAATGGCCGAACAACGAAACTCAACTAGGGAGTAGACCGATATGGATGAGTTTACACGACCATATGGAGGATTGGTTGTACGTGTAGTCTCATACAACCATCCTCATCAATCTTTGTTGCTTGTTAGGGCTGGAAATAGGTGTGAAATCACGTTTTCGGTCAAAATCAGACCGATTCAGACTGCAGTCCGAACCACAGAGGGCTACGAAGATGCAAGAATGTGCAAGGAAGGTCCACTGACGGTCGAGGAGGGTCGACAACTTGTCCGGAGAGGCCTGTGCGACGTAGGTTGTGGCCTAAGAGGCCCAGGCAACAACCAGGAAGGCCTTGTGGCGGCTTGGGCTATGGACTGGCAGGGCTTGGGAGGCCATGTGAGGCGACGGTACGACCTCCAAATCGCATAGGAGCGGCGGGGGGGGGGGGGTGTTGTGGCCTAGGAGGTGCTGCAGCAGCGCTCCGCAGGGGTGGCGGCGGCTCGAGGGGGGGTGCAGGTAGGGTTAGGGCATGGTGGGATATGGGAACTCCGGTTTAGGACCGTTGCTTCGATACCATGTGAAAGGAAATAAATGACTTGAATTAATGAGAGGCCCTAGGGTTCTTTTATATACGAGAATAACCTATTGGCAAATTACAAGAAGAAGAAAAAGAAAATAGATAATCTAAAAATATCACAAAAGCTAATTAATATCTCAACAATGTTACAGAACGGAAAATATACATATTTTTGAAGTTAGACGAGCGATCTTATTTGAAAGAAACCTTCATAAACGATTCTGGGGAGAGGTGGTTCTCACAAGTGCATTCCTTGTAAACATGACACCCTCAAGACGACTGGACATAGTAACTCATTTCTTTTTATTTAGCCTGAGAGTAAGTCAATTGTGCTTTCTCTGAAGGCTTTTGGGTGTGTGTGTTATTTCCACAATTCTACACCTGATGTGAAGAAACTTGATGCTCGTGTAATAAAAGGTATTTTTCTGGGCTATTATCCTATTCAGAAAGGTCATAAATGCTTCAATCCTAAGGATGAAAAAATACATGTGACTAAAGATGCCATCTTTATAGAGCATGCCTCTTATTTCTCTGAGCCTCCCCTTCAAGGGGAGAATGGAAGAAGTAATGATGAAGGAAATATCTAATATATTTTTTTAATACATGTAATGATTATGTAAGTTCCTTGGGCAACTCCATTCATGCTGGCACTCAGACAGAGGAGTGGAAGCTTCGTTGTCCTCATTGGCATGTGTGGAGAGAAAAGAATGAAAATTATTTATTCATGAAGCACTAGGGTTCTCTTATATAGGAGAGTAATTGTTGGGCAAATTACATAAAGAAGACAAAGGTAATAAATAATACATAAAAGACATGAAAATAATTAATATCTCAACACTCCCCCTCAAGCTGGAGCATAGATATCTATCAGGTTCAACTTGGAACAACATCTCTGGTAAGGTCCTCTGGCTAGGGCCTTGGTAAGTACATCTGTTGTCTGATGATCTCCAGAGCTGACATGAGTAATGGAGATGATACCCTTTTGTATCATGTGATGAGTGTAGTGACAGTTCACCTCGATGTGCTTGATCCTCTCATGGAAGGCTGGGTTGTTTGCAATGAAGAGAGCATCTTGATTGTCACATTGGGGTGCATGGGAAGAGGCACCTCAATAGTCAGGCCAGTAAGAACATATCTGACACACATCATCTCTGTATTAACTTGCGTCATGGTTCTGTATTTTGATTCTGTACTAAATCTGGCAACCACAGTCTGTTTCTTGCCCTTCTATGACATCAAGAAATTTCCTATGAACACTACAAAGCCAAAAGTAGTCTTCCTATCCTTGAGACTCCCAACATAATCTTTATCTGCACAAGATGTATCTGCAAGGGATGTACCTCTGCTAAATAGAAGCCCAGTGCAAGGTGAGACCTTCAGATACCTTAGAATCATATGGATAGTATTCATATGTATCTGTCTAGGTTGCTTCATAAACTGACTCACTTTGCTCGCTGCAAAGGATATATTTGGCCTGGTGATAGTCACATAAAGAAGCTTCCTAACAAGCTCCATGTACCTCATCTTATCTATCTCATTAGTGCCATCATCATTGAGCTTCCTGCTCGGGACCATAGGAGTAGTGGCAGGCTTGCAATATGCTATGCATGTCTCATAAAGAAGATATGTAATGTACTTACTCTAGGTCATTACAAGACCTCGATGGTTCCTGGCGAACTCTAGTCCAAGGAAGTAACGTAGGCTACCAAGGTCCTTGGTCACAATTTGCTAACTTAGGAAACCCTTAGTAGACTAGATGCCCTGCTCGCCATCCCCTGTAACAATGATATCATCAATATAAATAAGTATGACAATTGTACCTCTCTGAGTCCTCTAAACAAACAATGAATGGTCGATAATCGATCTCACAAACCCATGTTGCTCTGTCAAGTCCGAGAGCTTCTGGAACCATGCTCTTAGACTCTGCTTAAGGCCATAAATCGCCTTGCGAAGCATGCAGACCTTCTAACACTCTCCTTCATCAGTGAACCCAGGTGGTTGCTGCATGTAAGCGTCCTCTTGTAGGTCACCATAAAGAAAAGCATTCTTCACATCAAGTTGATAGAGGGGTCAATCTCGTGTCACTGCAATGGATAGAGGTAGAGTAGAATGCATGACTACTGGAGAGAATGTATCCTGATAGTCCACCCCATCTATCTGAGTGAATCCACGTGACACAAGTCTCGCCTTGTAGCGATCTACATTGTCATCTACTCAATGCTTCACTGTGAACACCCACTTGCACCCAACAATGGATGCATCAATTGGAGCTTAAACAAAGCTCCAAGTGTCACGCGACTGTAGTGTGACCATCTCCTCCTCCATGGCAAGACGCCACTAAATGTCCTGGATGGCCTCCTGATACGTCCATGGTATCTCTACGGTTGATAGTGTCACGGTAAATCTCCTAAAATCCTATGAAAGTTTGCTCAAAGAAACTTGTGCTACAAGATGATATGAAGCACAAGTATGTCTCTGCTTTCGCAGAGTAATAGGCATGTCGAGGTCATCTGCCATCTCCTTGAGAGGGTACATGCTCATTCTACAAGGAATCCTGCTGCATAGACAACTCAATGGTGCCATGAGTAGAAACAATATGCTCATTACATATCTGAGATGTGTAGGATGATGGGGAAGACCTGTGAGCAGGGGGAACAGAGCGAGACCTACAAGTAAACACACGTGGCAAGAACTGAGTCGAGGTGGGTGGTAGTCCAGGGGCAGCCACAGGAACAAGTAGGTACTGGAGGCGGCGATGTTGGTGGTGGTGAGGGAGGTGATGTAGATGGTAGAGCAGGTGCAGAAGGTGGTAGAGCTGTAGGAGGCTGAGGTATGTAGACCTCCTCATCAGAGTCAGATGGGGCTAGTATGTCACATGTAGGAGAGAAATACATAACAGACTCAAAGAACGTAACATCAACACTGACAAAGTATTTCCGCTGAAGCGGATCAAAGCAACGGTACCCTTTCTGGGTACGAGAGTAGCCAACAAAGACACACTTGACAACTTTGAGGGAGAACAGATCCTTCTTAGGAAACATGTTAGAAAATAGGAAGCGGAAGCGAAAACATGGAACAAAGATAAATAAAATAAGAACGCGGGATTTTACGTGGAACCCTACTCCGTGAGGAGAGGGATGAAACCACGGGAGAAGGCCTTAAAGGGCCGTGTTTGTCTATTGACTTTCTCAATGGATACAGGAGGTTTGGGGCTCCTTATATAGCCTCTCCAGAGCCTCCAAGTCCCACCACTGGACATTGTGGGACTAAACTGTTGGATGGGGTAAATGGATCCTGGAGGGATCATTTACCCATCTCCCTCATAACTGACGCATACATCAAATAATCCAACACTCCCCCTCAAGCTGGAGCATGCAATGCTCAGCTTGGATAAACAGAAAGAAACTCAATTCAACGCTACGTGACACTACGGACAATATCAACCCAACACGCACATTGCTGCAGTCGAGGACGTTGCTTCTTATGCCGTGCAGGTGAGGAGGACGAACGGGCTGGAGTGTGAGTCTGCTGAATCTCCTCTTCGGAGAGCATGTGCTCTGTACTGCGCCTGTCAGAGTCACTGCAACTGGAATGAGTCTCCTCGTCGGAGTACTCTGGCCCGCCACAATAATGTGGACAACTGCTCCATCTCTGAAAAAGGGCCGAACTGAAAAGGCCGTGGCTGTGCAATCCTCGTCGGAGTCCACGGTCGCTGGATAATGGACTCTGAAATAAGTCTCCTCGTCGGAGAACTGGGTCTCTCCCATCTGGCACAGAGAATGGTGCACTACTCTGGTGTACCTATGATGCCATATGAAAACCCTTGCCAACATGGCATAGGGAATGGTCCTCTACTCTGGAGTCCCTATGGCTCACATAAAAACTCTGGCCTACAAAACAAAAAAGGATGGGGACCTCTTAACTGATGGCATACATGTGCTCATCTGAAAATGACCGCATACATGTGCGTGTCTGAAAATGAATCTCTCGCTGGAGAACTCGAAAATGGGCCTCTCATCATGGAGTGCCTCGAACTTGGACTCTGACCAATCTGCATGTCGAGTCTGAATCTGCACATCATACTGTAGACTCAGAATCTGAACATCAAGTCTGAAATTGCGCATGAAAAATCTTCATCTGAAAATCGTAGAGTCTGAAAATCGGCTGGTCTGGAGAATCTCTGAATAGTTTGGAAATCTGACATCTGAATCTACATCAGGACCTGTGCCTCTACACAACACTCCCCCTTTCTCCCATACTTATCGGAAAATGACATCAACAAAGTTATGAGAAGACATGATAAATAGGGGACAAAACAAAACCACTTAGCCGATCACAACTTTGTCGGCTTTCAAAACATTCATCATTTTTTGTCGAAACATTTTTTTAAGCCGTTGGCTTTTTTTCGACTTTTCATGCATTTTTTGTCATTTTTTTAAATGTGTACGGCCTTTTTCTTTTCTTTTTGTAAATGTATGCATCTTCTTTTTTCCATTTTTTTTAAAATCAGCCCCCTTGGGCTTTCTCTCACCTGTCTCTTTTTTTTTCATCCTCTCATTTTTTTAATAGCAGGTGGCCCACTTGGGCTCTATAGTAAACAAACAATTTTTTTAAATGGGCCATGAGCCCTAGGGTTCCCAATGGGGAATCCTCTCTTCAACGCCTGCCACCCCCTTGGGGGTTTTCTCTGGATGCCGCCGCCGCTGCAGAGGGAGATCGCTGGAGCGCCCGTGTCATAGTCGCCGCCTGTTGAGAAGATGGAGCGCGAGAGCACTACCTCTGGGACCACGCGTGAAAGGGGTGGGGGAATCACGCGCGTCGCTTGCGTGATGGAGAGCGCCGCCTGCTATTTGGATCTGCGCCGATGTATGCGGCTGGGATCCGCCTTAGCCTGGAGGATGACTGGAGGTCACCGAGCCGAGGGGCGTAGGGGGATCTCGCGCGCCGCCTGGAGCTCTTGATGAGGGCGAGTAGCAAAGGGGGCATATGATGTTGCGAGGTTGCGAGGCTTCATAGATCATCGCTGTGAATCGAGCAGGGAATGAGCCTGAAGGCGCGCTGCATTTGGAGAGGTGGGCGACTGTGGAGATGGGTCGCTTGCGCGCTTTGAAAAAAACTGTACAGCCCCCCCCCCACCGATTGGAAAAAAAGGGAGCACGATGTCGCCAGGGCTTAGCGGGGGTCGCCGCCACAGCCTGAGAAGGAGATGCGTCGAGAGGTGCGGTTGGGTTGCAGGGTTGATACCGCCGCCTACGGCTTCGCAGAAGGGAGGCACAATTGCACGAGGAGGAGATGCCTGGACGCTTCCTGGGGGGTTTTCGCAATCAGATCTTGTAGATGCGCAGCATTGAAGAAGGGCTCCTCCTGAGCCCTTACATGAGGATCGGACCTGGAGGTGTACATGCAGGAGAAATCTTTGATTTAGGGTTCCAGACCGAACCCTAGGATTTGACATGCCCACGTAACATGAACTTGAATCAACCCGTGCTCTCTAGGAATTAGGTTTCGAATCGAAACCCCAAAACATAGTCTTCAAATATAAATCTCCAAGAGCGTGAATTGAATCTTCTTCATAAACCAAATCTCGAATGACTCAGAAATATAAAAATCACGAGAATCGAACCCGCTCTGATACCATGTTAGAAAATAGGAAGCGGAAGCGAAAACATGGAACAAAGATAAATAAAATACGAACGCGGGATTTTACGTGGAACCCTACTCCGTGAGGAGCGGGATGAAACCACGGGAGAAGGCCTCAAAGGGCCGTGTTTGTCTATTGACTTTCTCAATGGATACAAGAGGTCTAGGACTCCTTATATAGCCTCTCCAGAGCCTCCAAGTCCCACCACTGGACAATGTGGGACTAAATTGTTGGATGGGGTAAATGGATCCTGGAGGGATCCATTTACCCATCTCCCTCATAACTGACGCATACATCAAATACTCCAACAAAACACAATCGAGAAAGGTACTTTTTCTCCAAAAACAGATGATGGCATACGGTTCACTAAGTAGCATGCAATGAGAACGACATCACCCATATACGAGTGAGGAGCACACCTCTGAATTTGAAGGGTCCTGGTCACATCGGATAAATGACGATGTTTGCGCTTGGCAATATTGTTTTTTTGAGATGTATAGGAACACGAGGTCTGATGTACAATGTCAAGTGACCTGAGAAACTTGGATAGATGTAAAGTGTAAAACTCTAAGCCATTATCAGAACGCAAATACTTGACAATAGTCGAAAAATTTTCTTATCTCATTAATAAATGATTTAATGACATACCTAGCCTCAGACTTATTATTTAACAAGAAAATCCAAGAAAGTTTAATATAGTCATCAACAACAACCATATAAAAATGGTGTCACTAGTGATCAGGGACATGACTTGGACCCTAAATATCTAAGTAAAGGGAGCTCAAACAATAGAGAACTGCTCTGACTCTGACTAGATGGAAACGAAGAATGGTGATGCTTCCCAAGCTGGCAAGCCTTGCACTGGAAGGAAGATCACATAGAGATCTGTGGGAGGACATGACACAGCTTCTGCAGAGGAAGGTGGCCAAAACGATTGGTCCATTAGGATTAGTAGAGGAACCATCATGAGGAGGATGGACCAGTCTGTAGAGCCCTCGCTGCTCACAGCCACATGCAACATCATGGGAAGGATGAACCAGTCTGTAGAGCCCTCGCTACTCACAACCACATCGAATCACTCTGCCCGTGAGCATGTCCTAAAACACAAGAGAAAAAAGGGTAAAAAATGGCACGCGACAATGCAGATCCTTTGTAGTCTGACTAATAGAAAACAAGTTCATCTGAAAATCAGGAGCATATAAAACATTCTGCATGCGCATGGATGGCATCAAATGCACCTCCTTCTATCCTGTGATGGATAAGTGAACCTCATTTGCAATGATGACCCGTCTATCAGTAGGTATATACATGTGAGACCTGAACTGGGCTCTGTTTCCACACAGATGGTGAGAAGCAACAGAGTTCATGATCCACGTTGGCATATCTGTATTGATGCAACCAGTAAAAGCTTATGCGATACCTGAGGAGCTTGAAGATGCTTTAGTTGTACCTGCAGTATCTGTGGATCCTGTAGTGGTAGTGTTGACCACTAGAGTCATGATCTCCCATATATGAATACAATAGATAATGTTATCAAGGCGTGGATCTACCTGAGGAGCTGTAGTGTCTGAAGGCTCAATTTGCTCCACCATGCGAGCAGATGTGGGGTATCCATACTTCTGATAGCATGTGTCCTCAGAGTGTCTTGGACGACGACAATAGGTGCAGGGACCACGCTGATGTCCACCACCTCTGCCATGGGGACTACACCCTCTGAATTAAGTAGAACCTCCTTTGTCAAGGGAAGTAGCCATCATTAAGGAAGGTTGTGTGGTGGTAGCATGTGGAATAAGAATCCTGTTGAGATGACAGTTACCCTCCTCCATAGGAGGTATGGTCGCCTCTAATAAGGAGTTGTGCTCGTGCTGCCTCATACTCTGGGTCAAGCGCAACCAAGAAAACTCCAACCATCATGGAGTTCCTGTATGCCATATGTTACTCTGTGGAGGTTGTAATCGACATGAAGCTGTGATGTTTCTCGAACATGCCACGAAACGAGGAGTAGAACATATGCAGTGGACAGTCATTCAGCTTTGCTCTGTATATGCCAAATTGAAGATGAAGAATCTTGGCCTCGTTCTTCGCTTTCGCTTGGTATAAGTGGATGCCGGAATATCCCGCATCACCTTGGCAATGGGCTGGTTAACAATATCATTGGCCATCTCTGTGGTGAGGGTCCCAGAGAGCCAAATACACATATACATGTCATCTTACTTCCACGAAGCATTGTCTCCAGTCTTGTCCGTCGGCTCTAGATTCGTCAGAATGTGCTCCTTATTTTTGCATTGCGTAAGGGTCAGAAACTGCATGGACCACAACTCATAGTTGGCCATGTCCATCTTCACAATGGGAACCGATCTCTTTAAGGAGACGGACGAAGAAAAGATATCACCCTTGTTTTCTGACATGATAAAAAAACAGACAAAAACAGATGTCGGCTGAGGAAGTAGACCGATTTAAGTGAGTGACGAGTCTACACAATCATATGGCAGATTGGTTTTGCGTGTAGACTCATAGAACCATCCTCATTAATCCTCGAGCCGCACTAGGGTTGGCGAACCTGATATAGAGGTTTGAAATCATGTTTTCTGGTCAAAATCAGACCGTTTCATAATGCAGTTCGGCGTCGGAGAGGGAATAAATCGACCGCGAAGATCAGATACGGCATCGAGTGGCACAACAGACTGCAAGGGAGCCGTAAGGTTGTCGCGGTGGCATTAGGTTGTCGCCATGCGGAGGCAGCTGCTGTTGCTTCATACGGTTGTAGCATGCAACAACATTTATCATTATTGCATGAGGCTACAACGGCGGCGGTAGTGGCTTGAAAGAGAGGGCGGCATGTAGGGTTAGGGAAGAGGGGTCAAGAACTCCGGTCTAGAGCTATCGCTCTGATACCATGTGGAGAGAAAAGAATGAAAATTATTTATGCATGAAGCCATAGGGTTCTCTTATATAGGAGAGTAACATGCTGGGCAAACTACGTAAAGAAAACAAAGGTAATAAATAATACGTAAAAGACATGAAAGATAACTAATATATTAACTGCATAAAAAACTATAGTAAGAAAGATCGGCAAGGGACTTTATTGCAAGCTCAAGAAAGAGAAACCAATCCCAATCATATTCAATCTTTTGATGATCCAAGTTCTTCTACTACCTCTGGGAATTCTAACCGTGATCTAAAAAACGATCGGAAAAAGGAAGTCAGTGATATTGATGAAGATGAGAAGGTTGATGATTTGATTATACGTGAAGGGGACTCGGTCGCACAAAGGTGTGGATGTAGAGAAATAATGCATCCCTTAAGATATGCATATTGCACCAGATAGCCTAGAAAGAGATATGTTGGCTATTCCAAACTCGGTAAAAACTGGAAGTGCTAACCTTGTCGTCTGCATCTGTGATAGGAATGTTATAGAAGCATTTGTTGATCCTCGATGGATTAGCGCGATGGAAGAAGAAATGGAAGCGCTTAAAACAAATTGTACCTGGAACATTGCGGACATCCCTAAAGGGGTACCTATGGTTTGTTCAAAGTGGGTGTACAACATACAATACTCTGCAGATGAGCAAGTGGAGAGGTACAAAGCTAGACTTGTAGCAAAGGGATATAATTAAAAATACGGTATTGATTACTTAAAAACTTTTGTCCTTGTGGCAAAAATAAATATGTTTTGTGTTGTTCTTTCTCTTGTTCTTAAGGAGTGGAGGCTCCATCATATGTACGTGAAGAATGCTTTCTTGAATGGAGATCTCCATGAAGAAGTTTACATGCATATGCCACTTGGGTATGAAAGGATAGGAAAGTGTTGCAAGCTAGAGAAGGCATTATTTGGTCTAAAACAATCACCTAGAGTGTGGTTTGAGAAGCTTATAGTTGTAATGATCAGATTGGGATATCATCAAGGAAATGGAGACCATACTTTCTTCATCAAGAGGAAAATAAATACAATTTCCTTCTTGTCTATGTGGATGACATGATTATTATTGGGGATGACAAAGAGGAGATTGTCCAGTTGAAACGAACTTGCAATGGCGTTTGACCTGAAAGACCTTGGAAAATTAAATTATTTCTTAGGCACTGAGATACAAGATCTAGTGATGGGCTAGTCCTATATCAAAGGAAGTATAGTCTGGATCTTCTAAAGGAAATCGGAAAACTAGGATATAATCCTGCCACTACTCCGATCGAGGAAGATCACAAGCTGAGCTTTAAGGATAGGAAGCAACTTGATGAAGATTCCAAATGTCGATATCAACGATGTGTTGGGAAACTTATCTACGTCACCCTGACTAGACTTCATATCACTTATGATTTGCATGTGATAAGTCCATTTATGCATGCTCACATTGATGTACACATGAAGGCAGTATAATGTATCCTTTGCTATAAAAAATGGAGTCTTGGAAAATGACATATATTTACAAGAAATGGTAAGCTCGAGGCTGAGTACTACACTGATTTTGATTGGGCCGGATATGTTTGTACCATGGAAGGACATATCGATATCGATATCGTTTCGATATCGTGTCGATATCGATATATCGGCGATATATCGCCGATATATCGCCGATATATCGCTATATCTAGGAATCTTTCTGAAGAAAATGTCTGAAATCGGATATATCGAAATATCGATTTCGATATCGATATCGTGTCGATATCGATATATCGGCGATATATCGCCGATATATCGGGATACGGCCTTCCATGGTTTGTACGAGGAGATCTACTACCGGATATTGTGTGTACCTAGATGGTAACATTGTGATTTGGAGTGAACGGCAACCTGTTTGTACGAGGTCAAGTGCTGAAGCTGAGTACATAGCTATAACGATGGGTCACAAACATAGAAGGACATATCGGTATCGATATCGTTTCGATATCGTGTCGATATCGATATATCGACGATATATCGCCGAGATATCGCTATATCTAGGAATTTTTCTGAAGAAAATGCCTGAAATCGGATATATCGATATATCGATTTCGATATCGGTCCCATGTCGATATTGATATATCGGTGATATATCGCCGATATATCGGGATACGACCTTCCATGGTCACAAAGATGTTGTGGCTCAAGTTTATATTAACCGACGTGGGGGGTGATCTAAATATGCCTATGAAACTATTTTGTGATAATAAGTCAGCCATAAATCTCTCCAACAATCCCGTGTTGTATGACCGAATAAAGCATGTTAAGATTGATCGCCACTTCATCCGAGAAAGAATCAATTCCAAGGAATTGATTCTACCATATATAAAAACAGAAGAGCAAGTTGCTGATGTCATCACCAAGGGGTTGTCAAATGCCAAGTTTGAGAAGAATGTTGACAAGTTGGGCATGTTTGATCTATCTACCCAACTTGAGGGGGAGTGTTGAGTGCCATGTAAATGAGTACGCAGATCTTGGGAGGGAATTGTCTAACCTTGAGCATATGTCTCTCTCCCCCTCCCATTTCAAGTGATAAGAAAAAAACACAACAAAAACAAAAGTCCTAGTTGTTGTGAGCAACTGGGGCATTTTCTCCTCGTGGTTTTTCCCTTCCGGTGTGGAGGGTTTCATGTTAACAAGCCCCAAGAGAACCGTGGACTATAACAAGGATTACTCCTAATTGGGCAAGAAGGCAAAAGTCATTTTGAATCAAACATATATAAAAGTAATTGGCTAGACATATGGTTACAAGTACAAAACCAAAGTCAGATTTATCTAGAATAGAAAATTGCATGGAAATTTAATGGTCGCCTATCCTAAACCCTGAACCTGACACTATTTAGGATCTAATTGTTGCTTGATTATTCTTTAGTCACATATTTTTAAAGATTGGTACTTTTTATGCATTTGCAAGTCTATATTCAAATATTCCACACTTGTAAATTTTCAGAAGAATGATAGAATATTACAATCAAAAGGGTCCTTCTCCCTACGCCCCTCAAACAATGCAATCTTAATTGCTTATGATATTCTTGTTATGCCATTATTTACATATTAACATATGCGGCAAGCAACGACTTAGATACTGTCCATTGCATCTGAAACTGAGGGAACATTTACAGGTGAAGTTAGAACAAGGTTTGGAAATGCTAAGTATCTTCAAGAATTACGAAGCTGACATGTCAATTCTTGATGATTTCGACTTTTACGAGACCAGGGAGAAGGCCATGCAGGAGAGAAAGACATGGAGACAACAGAACCAATCACATTCTGCAGCACCACTCCCTGCGATATGTGCTGCCGATCACCATCACCCAGCATCTCTAAATGTAAATTTTGTTAATCACATGTCAAAAACTTTTGCACAGGCAGTGCGGCTGGATGATAGCAGAAAAGAGGAGGCTCCAACCGTCGATAGTCCCGCAGAATTCACAAACCAGCCAAATGTAGTAGTAGCTTAGATCTGCCAACTCTGCAATGCAGGTTTCCTCTCGGCGATCAGCACCAGTTCCTCTCCTCTATCTGGTTGCTCATGTTCAAAGAAGCTGCATCGCGAGTATGATCTTGATGGATGCATTGTATAATTTGGCTGTGGCGCATTGCTGTAATAATCTCTTCGTTTTTCCTATTTAAGTGTTCTTCATCTTCCTTCTCTTAATTATTGGTCACCGAAAGCAGCAAACTCTTGAAGCTGCCGTCTGGTAGTTCTTGTAAAGATCCTAGCAGATCAGACTAATAAGCCACCTTTTCTCCCTTCATGTTGAAATCAGTTGGTATATATAGCAATAAAAGGATTCTTGTGTCAACTTGAGATTTCCTTATGTAGTATGGTTTCTTATCTCAGGAGCTTGCTTTTTAGCATTACTTGGATGGGCACCGGTGGAACTTAATGCGAACCGCGAATGGTGTCAGCATCTCAATGTCGGAAGTAGTGCAGGAAATTTCTTCATATTCTCAATATGATTTTTAGCATGGTGCCTGGGAATGTGTAACCATGTTTGATTTGTGTTCATTCCTCAGTTTTTCGGTTCGATTTTTAAACATTGGTGACACCATATGAAAATATTAAGGAAGATACTGCAATATAAGATAAAAGAATGTCTAATACACAATGTCGGTATTATTACAATTGACTTTTTCTTTATTCAGACATTCATGTGTTGTCATTTTTTAGCCATTCTGTACGCAGGAGTTTGGTTGAGGACTCTTCTACTTCATCTTCGGGGTATTAGGGTTTCACTCTATAAGAAACCTTAACCCTTCAATAGAAAGTATCTTATTTCATACCACTGTGTTTCCTAATGGTATTAGAGTGATAATAGTAGATCGGAGCTCGGCCTCACTTGATCTACTTCCACCTTCCTCATCTTAGTTGCCTCCTACCACCTAAATCTTCGCAACATCTCATAGGATCCGTTTGGTTACCAGGTTACCTTGGGATAATCCAATTTACCCCAAGCATTACTGGGTCGGAATTCTATCACAAATCAACGTGACATCACATCAAATTCCTTAGTCCAACCCTCATAACCATCCAGACAACTAATATTCAGGGACGTTACCCCAACACATCCTATCCCAGCAACTAATCGGACCTATAATCCTCTGTAGCGTCCCTTCCACAACATACTCTTTAAAGTAAAGCTTTAAAAACCAAATCGAACATAAAAATAGGTAGGTATCGGTTTTTGATTTTTATGATCAGATCAATAGGATCAACTGGTCGAACTAGTGATGACATCATCAATTCATAAAAGTTGGGAAAGATTGAACCATTGTATTGTTGATTTCATTTGTATGGTTCAACCGGATCGAACCGAATTAGATTGGTATATCATACAAATACGTATAAAAATGCTCCATCGTATTTTCAGAGAGTTTGTACACGTGTGTCCTTCCAAGTTTTTTCAATAACACTTATGCCCTAAATTGTAAATTTTCATGGGAGCGGTCCTATATTTTTACAAATTGCATAGTAGTGATTGTTTATTAATACACTTGTATTCTTATATTATACCAACATAAGGATAATATTGTGATTTTTTTTGAGAATATAGGAGAACAAGTAAAATTGCTAAAAAGTTAGGGATATACATGTTATTAGAAAAACTCAAAAAGAGCATAATAAATATATTTTAAAATCCATATATATATATGATGTATAAAATTAACCCTTTTAAAACTATTTAAACTCTAAGTATTGACAAGTACTGTTAATTTTTTGATTCTCACGATATGATTATGACATCTTCTTTGTTTGTTTTTATAAAAAGTAGACAACCTCATGCACAATGTATAAAAGAGAGAAGCAATGCTTGTATGTCAGGAAGGTACATGTGATAATAGATCATTGACACATGCGAAAGAAGAGATAAAGGAGTAGCATACTATGGGGTAGAACGAGATTGGATTATGAATAGTTTCCAAACGTTTCAATTTATAGGAGTTATTTTTATCATAAATTGGATGGTTCAGCCGTTGGTTTGGTTCAATTGGTTCTACCGGATTTAAGCAGTACAACTGGATTTTGTCTGGTTTTACTTTTGGAATAAAAATCAAGTGGTTGGACTATTTTTCTTACGATTCTTGGTTTAATTGCTTGAACCTACTAGTTTGATTTTTAAAACCTTGTGTGCTGAGATTGTTACTATTTTTAGTATTATCCTCTTTGTAATTTCATATTTTTCATTTCATCTTTATGTAATTTGCCTAATGGTTCTTCTCCTATATAAGGGACCCATGAGCCTCTCATAATGCATCTCAGTATGTCCATTTAACATGGTATCAGAGAGACGGTCCTAGACCGGAGTTATCGTATCCATCCCTCTCCCTATCCCTACCCTACACGACAACTGCCCCTGCGCCCCCCCTGCCGCCCCCTGGCCCCCTGCCGCCCCAAGCCCCCGCGCCCACCCCGTCGCCCTCAGGCCCCCACGCCCGTACAGCGCGCGCGTCAGGCGTTGTACCTTTACGCCTCGCGGCTCCTGTCCCATGCCCCAGGCCTCGCGCTCTTCCACGTCCAGCGCACTTGCACGTCCGGCGCCCAGCGCCCAGTGCTCGTTCCCCCGTGCCCAGCGCCCTTGCGCGTGCCATCACGACTCACGGATCCTATCCCGTGCCCCCGTGCCCAGCGCCCTTGCGCGTGCCCAACGCCCTTGCGCGTGCACCCCCTGTGCCCAGCAGTGCTCGTGAACGACCTGTGTCCTTGCGCCCCTGTGCCAAGCCATGCCCGTAAGCGCCCTGTGCCCAGCCGGACCCTTCCGCGTCCAGTCGCTTGCGCCCCTGCATGCCGTGCAATCCGAACGTCCCCTGCCCTGACCCTGATCCTATGAGAGGATAGGTATGTGATTTGATTTCCATTAAAGATACGGAGTTTTGTCAACCAAAGAGGATTAGAAAAGGATGGTTGTATGAGTATACACGTGCAACCAATCCTTCATATGATTCTGTAGATTCATTTATATCGGTATACTTCCCACTCGAATTCCGTTATTTGGCTATCTTACAATATGCTAGACAACAATGGTGACATCTTCTTGTCCGGAGTCTTCAAGGGCCCGACTCCCATCGCTAAGATAGATGGGACCAACTATGAGTTGTGGTCCATGCAGTTTCTCACCCTCATGCAGTGCAACAACAAGGAGCACATCCTGACAGATCCAGAGCTAGCGGACAAGACCGGGACAAATGCTTCTTGGAAGCAAGATGACACATACGCGCGTGTTTGGTTTTGTGGGACTCTTACTACAAAGATATCCAATGATATTCTAACTCAACCAACTGCGAAGACAATGTGGGACACTTTGGCATCCACCTATGCCGAGGCGAAGAATGAGGCCAAGATCCTTCAACTACAATTTGATATCTACAACACCAAGCAGAATGGCCGCCCCTTGCATGTTTACTATCTTCGCTGCGTGGCATGTTTGAAAAGCTTCATAGATACATGCCCATTACAAATTTACAACGTCTATTGACCAGCGGAAGACATATAGGAACTCCATGATGGTTAGAGTTTTCATGGCTGGACTTGATGCAGAATATGATGCTGCACGTACTCATCTTCTTACTGGAGCAACCATTCCTCCTATAGAGGTATAGCCGTCTCTGCGACTCATCATCCCTTCGACAACCACGTCTTCGCACTCCTCAGCAATGTCCGCTTCTCGTGGTCGAGGTGGGGCGATCCAGTTCAGAGGTCGCACACCTCGAGGAAGAGGCAGTGGATGCCAACGTGGTCCCTGCACCTACTGCCGCAAACCTGGACATGCAGAGGATACATGCTATCAGAAGCATGGATATCATGTTTCTGTTCGAGCAGCAGAGCATATTGTGTCTTCAGAGATTTCAACTCCCCACACCGATCCTCGCCTGGATGATATTGTCTCTCGTATTCGAGAGATCATGACTCCTAGTGCTGACACCACCACATATATTGCTACAACATCCAGAGCCTCTTCGAGCTCCTCAGGTATCACCTATGCCTTTACTGGTAGTACGAATGCAGACATGACAAAATGGATTGTGGACTCTGGTGCTTCTCACCACTTATGTGGAGACAGAACGTAACTGAAGTCCTACAGGGCTATACCACCTGGCAGATGGGTCGTCATTGCTAATGGCGACCACTTACCCGTTACAGGACAGGGGGAGGTGCAGTTGCCACCATCCATGCGCCTGAAGAATGTTTTATATGCTACTGCATTTCAAATGAATTTACTTTCTATTAGTCAGATTACTAAGGATCTGCATTGTCGTGCCATCTTTGACCCTCCATCTCCTGTGTTTCAGGACATACTCACGTGCAGGATGATTGGAAGTGGTTGTGAGCACCAGGGACTCTACAGACTGGTCCAACCTCCTCATGCTAGTGTTTCTATTATACCTACTGGACATGTCTCTCCTTATTTGTGGCACCTTAGGTTTGGACATCTTCCTCTGCAAGTTATGTCATCTTCTCCCTCAGATTTCTACGATATCCTCCTTTCAGTGTGAAGCATGTCAAATTGGGAAGCATCACCATTCATCTTTTCCATCCCATCAGAGTCGGAGCAGTTCTCAGCTATTTGAGCTCCTTCATTTAGACATTTGGGGTCCTAGTCGTGTTCCTGATCTTCAAGGACACTATTTTTATCTTGTAGCGGTCGATGATTTTTCTAGAATTTCCTCGATCTTCTTATTGAAGAATAAGTCTGAGGTTGGATCCACCATCAAGTATTTTATTAATGAAATAAAAAATAATTTTCTACCAATGTCAACTATATTCGTTCTTACAATGCCTTGGAATTTTACACCTTACATCATTTTGAGTTCCTTAGATCCCATTGCATTGTTCATCAGACCTCATGTGTCTACACTTCCCAGCAGAATGGTGTTGCCGAGCACAAACATCATCATTTACTTGATGTGACCAGAACATTGTTGATACAAAGCCATGCTCCTCATTAATACTGGGGTGATGCTGTCCTTACTGCTTGCTATCTGGTAAACTGTATGCCCTCGTCTGTGTTAGAAGGGAAGATTCCTTACTCGATTGCGTTTCCCGAAAAGGATCTCTTCTCTCTTACACCTCGTGTATTTGGATCTGTTGCCTTTGTTCATGATGTCTCTCCAGGGCATGACAAGCTCTCTCCTAGAGCTGTCAAGTATGTGTTTGTCGGCTACTCTCGTACCCAAAAGGCATATCGCTGCTTTGATCTACTAAGCCAGAAATATTTTGTTAGTGCTGACGTTACTTTCTCTGAGTCAGTCATGTATTTTTCTCCTACAGGTGACATACTTACTCCATCTGACTCTAATGATGAGATATACATGCCACCACCTCATACAGTTGATTCCTCACCTTCACCTACTCCTCCTCCACCACCTCCGTTGGTTCAGTTCTTACCTCATGTTGTTCCTCGCTGATCTCGCTCTGTCCGCCATGCTCACAAGACTTACCCATCATCCAGAACACCTCAGGCATGTAATGAGCATATTATTTCTACTGATGGCACTACTGAATTAACTATACAACAGGAGGAGCAGGTACCCTCTCAAGAGGGAAATATACAGGCCCAGAACTTGGCAGATGATCTTGACATACCAATTGCTTTGCGAAAGCAGAAACATGCATGTGCTACTTACCCTCTTGCAGCCCAAATTTCTTTGAGCAGGTTGTCAGAGGATTTCAGGAGATTTATGTTAGAACTATCAGCCATGCAGATACCAAAGATGTATCAGGACACTCTCAAAGATAGTCAGTGGAGGTTAGCCATGGAGGAGGAGATGGCTGCGCTACAGTCACGTGGTACGTGGAGTCTTGATTCTGCTCCTATTGATAAATCAGTCATGGGATGTAAATGGGTGTTTATTGTGAAACACCATGCGGATGGCAATATGGATCGCTATAAGGTGAGACTTGTAGCATGAGGATTTACCCAGACATATGGGGTGGACTATCACGATACTTTCTCCCCAGTTGCCAGACATTCTACTCCTATGCATTCTCCTTGCTATTGCTGTGACACGAGATTGGCCTCTTTATTAGCTTGATGTGAAGAATGCATTTATCTATGGTGACCTACAGGAGGAGGTCTACATGCAGTAACGACCTGGGTATGCTGTTGAGGGGGAGTGCCAGAAGGTTTGCACGTTACACAAGGCTATCTATGGCCTCAAGCAGAGTCCGAGAGCATGGTACCAAAAGCTATCGGACTTGATAGAGCAGCAAGGGTTTGTGAGATCAACTGCTGATCACTCCTTATTCATAAAGAAGACCCGGAGAGGTATTACAGTCATTCTTGTTTATGTTGATGAAATTATTATTACAGAGGATGACAAGCATGGTATTCAGAGTGCCAAGAACTTCCTAAGTCAGCAGCTTGTGATCAAGGACCTTGGACATTTACGTTACTTCCTCGGAATAGAGTTTGTCAGGAATCAATGGAGTCTTGTAATGGCCCAGAGAAAGTATGTTATAGATCTTCTTTCAGAGACAGGCATGGCAGATTGCAAACCTGCCACTACTCCGCTTGATCCAAGCATGAAGTTCTATGATGATGATACTGAGGAGGTGGACAAGAGAAGATATAGAGAGCTTGTTGGCAAGCTACTATATGTATCTATTACCAGTCCCGACATAGCATTTGCCGTGAGCAAAGTGAGTTAGTTTATGGAACAACCCAGACATGCACATATGGATGCAGTCCATATGATTCTGAGATACTTGAAGACTTCATCCAATACTGGACTTCTTTTCTGCAGAGGTACATCTCTCTCAGTAACAGCATGCGCAGATGCAGATTGTGCTGGGTGCCCAAAGGATAGAAAGTCTACGTCTGGATTTGCTGTGTTCATAGGGAATTCTCTTGTTTCATGGAAAAGTAAGAAGCAGGCTGTGGTTACTAGATCAAGTGCTGGATCGGAATACAGGGCCATGACACAAGCTAGTACAGAGATGATGTGGGTCAGATCCGTCCTTACTGACCTGACTATAGAAGTGCCTCTTCCCATGCACCTCCAATGTGATAATCAAGCTGCTCTCTTCATTGCAAATAACCCAACCTTTCATGAAAGGACGAAGCACATAGAGGTGGATTGTCACTACACTTGTGACATGATACAGAAGGGTATTATCACTACTACGCATGTTAGCTCTGGAGACCAAACAATGGATATACTTACAAAAGCTATGGCAAGAGGACCTTATCAGAGATGTTGTTCCAAGCTGTCTTATTGATATATACACTCCAGCTTGAGGGAGAGTGTTGAGATAGTTACTATTTTTAGTATTATCCTCTTTGTAATTTCCTATTTTTCATTTCATCTTTCTGTAATTTGCCCAATGGTTCTTCTCCTATATAAGGGAACCCATGGGCCTCTCATAATGCATCTTAGTATGTCCCTTTAACATTGTGTTAAAGTAAAAGCCTAAGGTGCATGGCCTAGCTACTTCATCCACTACAATGCCTATATTGTGCAATGTGTTATCATCTAGGCCTTTTATTTAGGTGCATCACCCAGACTTTCGCAGCACATCCACCGTGGTAGAACCCAACAACATCGCCCAACAACTCTGTGATTTTGTATTCTCCAGCAATCTGCATCACTGATCGTGATTCAACACCCAACAATAGTTATTCAACACCCAACAAAGCATCATCAACCAACAATTAAAAAGCATGTACTCTGTGCATTTGTTGTTGTGCCACCTACGTCCAGAGTCTACTATTAATGTATATATTGTGCTTTGATTCTACATTGATGTACATCTTTAACTATTTCACTCAACAGTAGCGCAGAGCTCCCTAGTGTGAGTTTCATGTCTAAATAAGCCCTCCCTTAATTCCTTTTTTACTATCTCTTCTTCTGTCTAACTGCAATGGCCACTAGCCCCTGCATCCAACTCATCTATTGTGGTACAAGGGAGTTCTATTGAACTTAAGGGTGCAGAGAAATATGTAATATGGTCTCGAGTTTTTAAGGTATTTTTTGACTACTAGAAGAAAATATATTTTCTCACAAATTATCCTCTCGATGCAGAGGACAATGACCATAAATAACGATCGCAGGATAACTACCATGTCATGAACTTCTTGACTAAAAGCATAGATCAATCAATTGCTATGAATATCTTATACAAAAAGATGATCAAGGAGATGTAGGAGAATTTGTCTCAAACTTATTCCCAACAAAGAATAAAATCCTACTTGCTGACAGCTACATGTAGATTTTGTCTATCTCCCAGAGGGATTCCTCTATCATTTAGTATATCAGCATATTATAGGTCGGTACGATGAACTTATTGTATTTCAGCCTCTAGTTGCCTCCAAGCATGTGACAGAGCGATCGAAATTATTAGCATCCTAGTTTCTTGCAGGATTGTGTCCTCTCTACCATAAGCAAAGGGTCATAATCTTAATTCTTACATAGTTCCATAACTTTGTGTACTAGTTGGACAACTACAACTTGACTATCCTCTTGGCCACTCTGGTCAAGTTCAAACAATATAGACCACAACTTTCTTTGATTTATATGGACTAGGTGGCCATTCTAGTTTTCATGATGGTCGAGGTCGGGAATCTATAAAGGATCGAGGACATAGTTATATCCATGTATGAAATACCACTGTCATGTATACAATACCACAGATTGGGGCATCCATCTAGCAATTGTTGGGCAAAGTTTGGTAGACATCTTGCAACTAACCAAGATTTTCCCGTATCGGATGATTTTTTAATTACCAGTGAGATGACTACTGATCAACGACAGATGGGATAAATTGTCCAGTTTTCCTCTGTAGATTATTCTCAATTTATGTAGGTAATGTAGAATAATCATGTTACAATTACCCCCGATCATGCACCTACTACTAGTTGCACTACCACTTTTGGTACTATTGCCAATTCTGCTTTAGCATAGATAATTGATTCTAGAACCTCAACTTATCTGACGAAAGAATCTATTTCTTTAACCTCCTACCAACCTTCTACACATGTGAATTCTATTTAATTTGCTTATGGTGTTGTTACCCACTATCATCTTAGTTGGCAGTTGATGAGCACGAAATTTGCCTCATTAATAATGCTGAATCGTAGTATAGGAGGCAAATTCAGTTCAGCAAAAATCACAATCTTTTGAATGTTGTGGAGTATTTATACTTGGCAAGTCTACCAAGGTCGAACACAAGGACACAACTACTTAATCTCTTTATCGAATTTTGATCAAAGAAGCACAAGTGTGAATTATTCTCAATTTCAGGTCTACATAATGAACTACGCATTTTATAATGCAATAACATGATGCATGCAATTTTTAGTTGATTTTTATGCAATTATAAAGTGATGAGTGAACAATTATGCAAGGTTAAAGATATGCAGAACAAAAGGTTACAAATATACACTAAAAATATGAGCAACATAATAAAAATAGAAATCAGGGTCGTTTTTATCACAACATGAAGAACATTCATCAAATCAGAGCAAGGACCAAGAGAATAGGGCCATCATCTATCACAAAAATTAACTTCGTTTAATATAGTGGCAGATGAGAAATTAGACAGCCATGATGTAAAAGACGAAACAAGGATCAAAACGACACTAAAATCATGCAATTTGGACCTACGATGCTCAAGTTATGCTAAAAACAATGCAGGGGCATAAATGTAAATAAAATGCAAGAAATAAAAAGGATAACTATTACATTTAGGTCCCTAGAGGGACCTAAATGTAAATATCAAAAACTGTCTGGGCCCAGATGTAATATTTCCATATGCGTGGGGGCCTTTTAGTAATTCTCATAAACCTGAGGGGCCATCCTATAAAATACCCAAACGTGCACGTGAGGCACGCGCCTGGGGACCTGGATGTAAATAGCAAAAAGTCTGGGGTCTGTCATGCAATTTTTCCAGCACCCCACTGCAAAGCACGCGAGAGCTAGGCTCTGATGGGTGCCTCTGGCTCGGGGCTACGTGGCAGCAACTGGTAACTCGGGTCGAGGTTCAGGGGGCCCGAGCCTGTAAGATCATTTGGAGGTTTGGGTTGCCACGTGTCTCCATCACGGCCATCCGATCAAATCGATTGGATGGTATCTGTATCGTCTCCCTCCGCCGCGGGTCTACTGGAGGAGGTGGGACTCCGGCGTGCCATATAGAGCTCCACCGAGCTCCAAGGGGGCGCTTGATGATCAAGGATGAAGTATGACCCCTTGGCGAAGCTCGTGGGGACCAGGCGGAGCTCCGTCGAAGTCCGGAATGGCAAGATGGAGCTCAATCGTCGGAGTAGAAGCTTGAGATCGGAGACGGGGCCAGAGTTCCATCAATTAAAGACTTGCAAGGAGTGAAATGGGTAGCCGATGCGTGCAGGTGATGTGCGTGAGTGATGTGAGGTGAGTGGTGGTCTAGTGGGGCAGAGGGAGCAGTGTACCTAGGCTCCTTCTCCGGTGGGTGGAGGAGGAGATGGGTCGGAGCAAGGGGGAGGGTATGGAGAAGGGAGAGGTTGTCGGCGAGGATGCTGGTGGTCGGGCGGAGGTTGTGAGGTGGTCAGGTGAGGGTGATAACGAGTGATGAAGTCGGAAAAATAATGAGAAAATCAAAGAAAAAGAAGGGGAGGAAGGACCTCGTTGGAGAGGGGAATCTGGTGGGTGTAGCAGCTTGGGTTGAGGCTCAGACGAGCCTCGGAGTCGTCGCTCAGCTGGCCAGCAGAACCAGCAAGCTCGGCGGTGGCGGAGCCAAACACAACACGACCATGGCGGCCGTGGGTCGACATCGGGCGAGAAGTTGTCGTCGCCTCGACAATCCGCCCCTCCGCTGTCACCGGAGGGGCGGGGAAAGCTGGGCTTATGCCTAGAAATGGTGACACCGTGAACGGAGGCTTGAGGGTAGGTTTTATAGGCGAAGATGGCCGAACGTTTCCGTGGTCGTCGGGGGTTTTTGAATGGGATTTTAATGGTGAATGAGTGATGGAAAGGAAACGTGGAGGTCGCGCGAGGAAGGTGGGAGATCCGTTTATGTGGAGGAGACGTTACGAGCGGAAGAGGTAGTCGGACTGGAGTGCTAAAAAAGGAAGGGGGCGGTGGGTTGGAGAGGCGTAACGCTTAGGAGAGAGGGAGCTGGAGGTTGACGAAGGGTTTTGGACCATTGGATCGTATGATCCAACGGTCAGGAGGGTTACGCTGGTGGAGGGATGGGATTAGATCAAAGATCTGATCCTGTGGTGGAGATTTAGGCGCTAACGAGCGGCTAAGATGGAGGAATAAGGAAGATCCAATGGCCTGAGGGGAAGGGATGACGCGACGAATCGAGAGACGTAGGATAAGGAGCGATCGTGCGGCTATGGAGAAGGGGCTACATGGGGTGCGGAGAGCCGTAGGATAGGAGAGGGATCTAACGGTTGTAGATGAGGCGGGTACGTGTGGTTAAGATCCGATCTGGCAGTTAGATCTGACGGCTGGGAGTGGGCTACAGATAGATGACAGATATGGAGGAGATCTGACGGCCCAGGCGAGCGCCGGATGGCGTGAGGGGAGGCGGGCCACGTGGGCGACCCAGAGGGCGCCACGTGGCCCAATCAGAAAATTCAAAAATATTAGAACAAAGAAAAATACAAAAGAAATATTTAGATGCAAAATTAAGAAAAAGTTGAAACATGAAAGTTTCTCGTCTCGACGAGATCTACAAGTTTCATGTTGGACAAAAAGCCAAAAAAGGTCATTTGTACAAAAAGTATTTTTGAGGGTATTTTTAAAGTGCCAAAAACACCGACTTTTAGTTTTTGAGTTGTTTTTGTATTTTTTAGTCTTTTCAATGGTCAGTAAATTAAAAATAATAAATCTACCTAATATTTAGGGGTTTTTGATGAGAGAATAATTACAAAAAAATAAAGGAAATTAAATACAATTTAATTAAGGTAAATTATACAAAATATATTATATGGTAAAAATACAGAATTAATGGAGAATTTTATTGGATTGATTAAGCCAGGGTTTTAAGATGTGGATTTTAGCATGATGAATACAAGATTCATCATACCCCTATACTTAACCCATGCTCGTCCTCGAGCATCTAAAGAATGAAGGAGTTGGATTAATTCCTGACAGTGCAAGTGAAGATTTCAAGGCTCAATTTTTCGAAGACCCTTAATTTGAGAGATCCTGAAATTCTGGGTTTATCCAAGCCTTAGCCATAAGGAATCCAACTTATCTAATTATCAGATTCTCTTTTTGTAAATGTAATATAAGGATATGACATTAGGTGTACTGCATTTCATGAGAGTCGAGTCAATGCATCACTCAAAGTTCCAGTCCCAAAGACACTCCTTTAGACCTCATCCTCAATACTAGGGAATACGTCTATTCTTGCTTCAGTCAACCGTCTCTTTAGATTGTCAGACTTGAAATGTGGATGGACGGCCAGATGATTGAGGGCATGGGATTGTGTCTATTTTTCTCTCCCTCACATTGGAACAAGGGGCCTCTCGAGTGCCTTTTTACTCAACACATGTAAATTTTTAGATTGTTGATCAATGTGTCCGTCAAGAGAGTTGGAGTCGTCTACACTTGTTTTTCTAGGAGTACACCGGGGTGTGTCTTTTCTGAGTATCTAAGACACCTTCGACACCCAGACTTGTATCGCTTACGATGTAGAGCCCTTTTTGTGGTGTCAGCCCGACTCCTTAGTCCTAATTAGCGCTTGGTCCAAGTGGACACTTTGAAAATGTTTGGGAGCGCTCGCCATTGGTGGAAGCTCATTTGTAATTTGACTTTGGATGATAGAGCTTTTCTTTGACATTTCTTTCTTTTCTTTTGTTGGCTATCTCCATTGCTTTTACCAAAAGTTGGCGCACACTGATCAACAATTTTCATTAAGCTTCAACACACCCTGGCACTTAGGTCAATATCAAAGAGATAGCATATGAATCTTGTTCACATACTAGCTAGGGTTTTGCTGACACTCAGGTTTTCTGAAGCCATTATTAACTTTATCCCATCCTTGAATATCATTAGATCGGGTCTAAGCTCAAATCTCTAGTTCTAGTCCCTCAAGTGATAACTCAACTCATCTCACCAATCATGCAATTGTGAAAGTGATTGTGCTGATCATATTCTTTTTGAAGGTAGAGATGAAGAGTGCAATATATCGCTCAATCTTTCAAACTAGGGAAGTGTGGATAATTAAGCTTAAAACCCTAATGACTAAAGCATGTTAACTCAGACTCTCAAGATCACAAAAATCTAGTGTCCTCAAAATCCTCAAGCCTTGAGTGAATGTGAATGTGTTAGGAATACACCAACTCCTTAGTTAGCAATTTTTGTGTGATTTTTTTGCTTTTGCAGATTTTAATTTTCAAAAAAAATTCATCAATTTTGTTATTAATTCTTTGGAGAGATAATGACTGGCCCAGGCTCAAATGAATAAAAGTATCTACTCTCAGCCAGTATGGGTGTAAGTACGAGCCGTTAGACGAACCCGTGTTACTTGAGAATGGAGCCTTCCGCAGTGTCCTCTAAACCACCCATTCTACTAAGGGAGACCAAAGTTCCCTCACTGAAAGTGTCTACTAAGCCCAGTAGTCATAGTCTAATTCAAAGAAAGGTTTTCAATTTTTCAATTTTTTTGAAAAGGAGTATTTACACAGATTAATCCCTCAATTTTTTAAGAAAACAATTTATAAGGTTTTTACAAAACTCAGTTCACAGGTTCACCAAAACCAAGCCCGAAAACAAAATTTTCAAAAAGGTTTAAAAACACGAGCTATGGCTAAAGTAAATATACAGAAATATACGGTATACCCCCTATACTTAAATTTTGCTATGTCCTCATAGCAGAAGTGTCATGAAGCCATGGTTCAATCAAATATAGGGTGATATAGCGGAACTGAGGAGGAGGGTGCCCCTATACTTAGGTCAAAAATTGACCTAAGTACAAGAAGATAATGTGAGGATAGATGGGTAGATGGGACCCCCTATACTTAGGCTACAAATAGCCTAAGTAAAGTCCTGAGTTAAGGGAGTCTGTATCTGGAGAAGTATTTTCACTATGATACAAGGGTGGAGGGGGATGTTGTATTTCTACAGATTGCTAGGGGGCAGATGGGGGGGTGGTGAAATATACACATACAGAGAGAGAGAGAGAGATTGTGAAATATACAAAGGGAATGGAGATGGGGGGTTGAGTGTGTATGTGTGTGTGTGGGGGGGGGGGTAGATCATCAAGTGATCTACTCTTTTTTTATAACATGCAAACCCTCTAATGAGGACTGTTAAAATAAAAAATGCACATGCAACACATTTTTTTACAGTATGCAAATGCAGGATGACTGATAAAAGATCCTACAATTTCTTTCACAAATTTTTTGTGGCCTCTTCAACGGAAGCTCCCGACTTCACGCCTCCATGAAGATCAAGCATTCTTGATTTTCATGGGCCCTGCCACAAAAGAGAAAAGTTAGAAAAATACGGAGGAAATTAATCAGCAGACATGGTGCAAAAAATGATTCATGAAATGAGGACCTGTAAATCTTTAAAAAAATCGAGAAAGAAAAAAAAATCAAAATTTAACAAATAAATTAAACTAAGTCGTGTCCCCGGCAATAGTGCCATTTGATGAGCACGAAATTTGCCTCGTTAATAATGCTGAATCGTAGTATAGGAGGCAAATTCAGTTCAGCAAAAACCACAATCCTTTGAATGTTGTGGAGTATTTATACTTGGCAAGTCTACGAAGGTTGAACACAAGGACACAACTACTTAATCTCTTTATCGAATTTTGATCAAAGAAGCACAAGTGTGAATTATTCTCAATTTCAGGTCTGCATGATGAACTACGCATTTTATAATGCAATAACACGATGCATGCAATTTTTAGTTGATTTTTATACAATTATAAGTGATGAGTGAACACTTATGCAACGTTAAAGATATGCAGAACAAAAGGTTACAAATATACCCTAAAAATGTGAGCAACATAATAAAAATGGAAATCAGGGTCGTTTTAATCACAACATGAAGAACAATCATCAAATCAGAGCAAGTACCAAGATAACAGGGTTTTAAGATGTGGATTTTAGCATGATGAATACGAGATTCATCGTACCCATATACTTAACCCATGCTCGTCCTCGAGCATCTAAAGAATGAAGGAGTTGGATTAATTCTTGACAGTACAAGTGAAGATTTCAAGGCTCAATTTTTCGAAGACCCTTAATTTAAGAGATCCTAAAATTTCGGGTTTATCCAAGCCTTAGTCAGAAGGAATCCAACTTCTCTACCTCTTTTTATACATATAATATAAGGATATGACATTAGGTGTACTGCATTTCATGAGAGTCGAGTCAATGCATCACTCATATACTAGGGAATAAGTCTATTCTTGCTTCAGTCAATCATCTCTTTAGATTGTCGGAGTTGAAATGTGGATGGACGATCAGATGATGGAGGGCATGGGATTGTGTCTATTTTTCTTTCCCTCACATTGGAACAAGGGGCCTTTCAGGTGCCTTTTTACTCAACACATGTAAATTTTTAGATTATTGATCAATGTGTCTGTCAAGAGAGTTGGAGTCGTCTGCACTTGTTTTTCTGGGAGTACTCCGGGGTGTGTCTTTTCTGAGTATCTAAGACACCTTCGACATCCAAACTTGTATCGCTTACGATGCAGAGCCATTTTTGTGGTGTCAGCCCCACTCCTTGGTCCTAATTAGTGCTTGGTCCAAGTGGACACTTTGAAAATGTTTGGGAGCGCTCGCCATTGGTGGAAGCTCATTTGTAATTTGACTTTGGATGATAGAGCTTTTCTTTTGTTGGCTAGCTCCACTGCTTTTACCAAAAGTTGACGCACATAGATCAATAATTTTCATTAAGTTTCATCACACCCTGGCACTTAGGTCAATATCAAAGAGATAACATATGAATCTTGTTCACATACTGGCTAGGGTTTTGCTGACACTCGGGTTTTCTGAAGCCTTTATTAACTTTATCCCATCCTCGAATATCATTAGATCGGGTCTAAACTCAAATCTCTAGTCCTAGTTTCTCAAGTGATAACTCAACTCATCTCATCAATCATACAGTTATGAAAGTGATTGTGCTGATCATATTCTTTTTGAAGGTGGAGAGGAAGAGTGCAATATAGCGCTCAATCTTTCAAACTAGGGAAGTGTGGATAATTAAGCTTAAAACCCTAATGACTAAGGCATGTTAACTTAGACTCTCAAGATCACAGAAATCCAGTGTCCTCAAAATCCTCAAGCCTTGAGTGAATGTGAATGTGTCAGGAATACACCAACTCCTTAGTTAGCAATTTTTGTGTAATTTTTTGCTTTTGTAGATTTTAATTTTCAAAATAAAATTCATCAATTTTTTTTATTAATTCTTTGGAGAGACAATGAGTGGTCCAGGCTCAAATGAATAAAAGTATCTACTCTCAGCCAGTATGGGTGTAAGTACGAGCTGTTAGATGGACCCGTGTTACTTGAGGACGGAGCCTTCCACAGTGTCCTCTAAACCACCCACTTTGCTAAGGGAGACCGAAGTTCCCTCACTGAAAGTATCTACTAAGCCCTGTAGTCAGAGTCTAATTCAAAGAAAGGTTTTTTATTTTTTAATTTTTTTGAAAAAGGGTATCTAAACAGATTAATCCCTCAATTTTTTTAAGAAAACAATTTACAAGGTTTTTACAAAACTCAGTTCACAGATTCACCAAAACCAAGCCCGAAAACAAAATTTTCAAAAAGGTTTAAAAACACGAGCTATGGATAAAGTAAATATACAGTAATATACGGTATACCCTCCTATACTTAAATTTTGCTATGTCCTCATAGCACAAGTGTCATGAATCCATGACTCGATCAAATATAGGGTGATATAGTGGAACTGAGGAGGAGGGTCCCCCTATACTTAGGTCAAAAATTGACCTAAGTACAAGAAGATAATGTGAGGGATAGATGTGTAGACGGGACCCCCCTATACTTAGGCTACAAATAGCCTAAGTAAAGTCCTGAGTTAGGGGAGTCTGTATCTGGAGAAGTATTTTCACTATGATACAAGGGTGGAGGGGGGTGTTGTATTTCTACAGATTGCTAGGGGTAAACGGGGGGTGTTGGTGAAATATACACACACATATATATAGAGAGAGAGATTGTGAAATATACAGAGGGAAGGGAGATGGGGGGGGGGGGTTATTGTGTATGTGTGTGTGTGTGGGGGGGGTAGATCATCAAGTGATCTACTCTTTTTTTTACAACATGCAAGCCCTCTAATGAGGACTGCTAAAATAAAAAATGCACATGCAACACATTTTTTTACAGTATGCAAATGCAGGATGACTGATAAAAGATCCTACAATTTCTTTCACAAATTCTTTTGCGGCCTCTTCAGAAGAAGCTCCCGACTTCACGCCTCCATGAAGATCAAGCGTCCTTGATTTTCATGGGCCCTGCCACAAAAGAGAAAAGTTAGAAAAATACGGAAGAAATTAATCAGCAGACATGATGCAAAAAATGATGCATGAAATGAGGACCTGTAAATCTTGAAAAAATTCGACAAAGAAAAAAAAATCAAAATTCAACAAATAAATTAAGCTAAGCTGTATCCACGGCAAAGGTGCCATTTGATGAGAGCGAAATTTGCCTCGTTAATAATGCAGAATTGTAGTATAGGAGGCAAATTCGGTTCAGCAAAAACCACAATCCTTTGAATGTTGTGGAGTATTTATACTTGGCAAGTCTACCAAGGTCGAATACAAGGACACAACTACTTAATCTCTTTATCGAATTTTGATCAAAGAAGCACACGTGTGAATTATTCTCAATTTTAGGTCTACATGATGAACTACGCATTTTATAATGCAATAACATGATACATGCAATTTTTAGTTAATTTTTATGCAATTATAAAGTGATGAGTGAACAATTATGCAAGGTTAAAGATATGCAGAACAAAAGGTTACAAATATACCCTAAAAATATGAGCAACATAATAAAAATAGAAACCATGGTCGTTTTAATTACAACATGAAGAACAATCATCATATCAAAGCAAGGACCAAGAGAACAGGGTCATCATCTATCACAAAAATTAACTTCGTTTATATAGTGGCAGATGAGAAAATTAAACATGTCATGATGTAGAGGACGAAACAAGGATCAAAACGACACTAAAATCATGCAATTTGGACCTACGATGCTCAAGTTATGCTAAAAATAATGCAGAGGCATATATGTAAATAAAATGCAAGAAATAAAAAGGATAACTATTACATTTAGGTCCATGGAGGGACCTGAATGTAAACATCAAAAACCGCCTGGGCCCGGATGTAATATTTCCATATACGCGGGGGCCTTTTAGTAATTCTCATAAACCGGAGGGGCCTACTTGTAAAATACCCTGGCGCGCAAGTGAGTCACGCGCCTGGGGTCCTGGATGTAAATAGCAAAAAGTCCAGGGTCTGTCATGCAATTTTTCCAGCACCCCCACGTGCAAAGCACGTGAGGGATAGGCTCGGAAGGGTGCCTCTGGCTCGGAGCTACGTGGTAGCAACTGGTGGCTCGGGTCGAGGTTCATGGGGCCCGAGCCTGTAGGATCGTCTGGAGGTTTGGGCTGCCACGTGTCACCATCACGTCCATACGATCGAATCGATCAGATAGTATATATATTGTCTCCCTCCGCCGCGGGTCTACCAGAGGAGGCGGGACTTCGGCGTGCCATATAGAGCTCCACCGAGCTCCGAGGGGGTGCCTGATGATCGAGGATGAAGTATGACCCCCTGGCGAAGCTCATGGGGACCAGGCGGAGCTCCGTCAAAGTCTGGAATGGCGAGATGGAGCTCAGTTGTCGGAGTAGAAGCTTGGGATCAGAGACGGGGCCAGAGTTCCATCCATTAAAGACCTGCAAGGAGTGAAATGGATAGCCGAAGCATGCAGGTGATGTGCGTGAGTGATGTGAGGTGAGCGGTGGTCCAGTGGGGCGGAGGGAGCGGTGGACCTAGGTTCCTTCTCCGGTGGGTGGAGGAGGATATGGTTCGGAGCGAGGGGGAGGGTCTGGAGAAGGGAGAAGTGGTCGGAGAGGATGCTGGTGGTCGAGCGGAGGTCGTGAGGTGGTCAGGTGAGGGTGATAACACGTGATGAAGTCGGAAAAATAATGAGAAAATCAAAGAAAAAGAAGGGGAGGAAGGACCTCGTCGGAGAGGGGAATCCGATGGGTGTAGCAGCTTGGGCTGAGGCTCAGATGAGCCTCGGGGTCATCACTCAGTTGGGCAGCAGAACTAGCAAGTTCGGCGGTGGCGAAGCCAACCGCAACACGACGATGGCGGCCGTGGGTCGACACCGAGCGAGAAGCTGTCGTCGCCTCAACAATCCACCCCTCCGCTGTCACCGAAGGGGCGGGGGAAGATGGGCTTATGCCTAGAAATGGTGGACACCGTGAACGGAGGCTTGAGGGTAGGTTTTATAGGCGGAGATGGCCGAACATTTCCGTGGTCGTCGGGAGTTTTCGAATGGGATTTTAATGGTGAATGAGTGATGGAAAGGAAACGTGGAGATAGCACGAGGAAGGTGGGAGATCCGTTTATGTGGAGGAGACGTTACGAGCGGAAGAGGTGGTCGGACTAGAGTGCTAAAAAAGGAAGGGCGCGGTGGGTTGGCAAGGCGTAACGCTTGGGAGAGAGGGAGGTGGAGGTTGATGAAGGGTTTTGGACTGTTGGATCGTATGATCCAACGGTCAGGAGGGTTGCACTGGTGGAGGGATGGGATCAGATCAAAGATCTGATCCTGCGGTGGAGATTTAGGTTCTAACGAGCGGCTAAGATGGAGGAATAAGGAAGATCCAACAGCCTAAGGGGAAGGGATGATGTGGCGAATCGAGAGACATAAGATAAGGAGCGATCGTGCGGCTATGGAGAAGGGGCTACGTGGGGTGCGGAGAGCCGTAGGATAGGAGAGGGATCTAACAGCTGTAGATGAGGTGGGTGCGTGCGGTTAGGATCAGATCTAGCAGTTAGATCTGACGGCTGGGAGCGGGCGACAGATAGTCGGCGGATATGGAGTAGATCTGATGGCCCACGCGAGCGCAGGGTGGCATGAGGGGAGGCGGGCCACGTGGGCGGCCCAGAGGGCGCCACGTGGCCCAATCAGAAAATTCAAAAATATTAAAACATAGAAAAATACAAAAGAAATAGTTAGAGGCAAAAATAGAAAAAGTTCAAACATGAAAGTTGCTCATCTCGACGAGATCTACAAGTTTCATGTTGGACAAAAAGCTAAAAGAGGTCATTTGTACAAAAGGTATTTTTGGGGGTATTTTTAAAGGGCTAAAAACACCGACTTTTAGTTTTTGAGTTATTTTTGTATTTTTTTAGTCTTTTGAATGGTCAGTGAATTAAAGACAATTAATCTACCTAATGTTTAGGGGTTTTTGATGAGAGAATAGTTACAAGAAAAAAAGGAAATTAAATACTACTTAATTAAGGTAAATTATACATAATATATTACAGGGTAAAAATACAGAATTAATGAAGAATTTTATTGGATTGATTTATCCAGGGTTTTAAGATGTGGATTTTAGCATGATGAATACGAGATTCATCAACAGTATGTAGTTATGATCCTGACTCAAGCTTTCTGGAGTTTTTATACTCTTGACTTTCCTTTGAGCTTATTTATTGCATAGAGATTGTATTCTGAATTCAGTTAGAGTGATTTTTAAATAGCAGTTCTTTTATTATTTTGAGGGCATCTAAACGATATAGATCTTTTCTGAAGCAGACGAGAAGAAAGGCTTCTACAACCTTAATATTCCTGCAATAGCATGTTTGTTGCAGATACTTGGATCGATGTTGGTGTGTTCTCATGGCACTTGCGTATTGGCAGCGCATATGCAGAGATGTTTCCCCAACTGTCTCTAATCAAGACCTTGAAGTGTGATGTATGTCAGTTTGAAAAACATCACAAAGCTTCATTCCCTTGCAAGATTGAGCATCATTGCTCTTCTCCTTTTGCTTTATCCATTGTGGTATTTACCGACCTCGTCTGATCTGTAGTATAGGTGGTATACTTGTTTGATATTTTTGTTTATGATTATAGTGGATCCTGTTGGGTATATTTGATGAAGGAACGATCATATATTAATAATCTTGTCAAGTCTTTCTTTATGTTTATAGCTTCTTTTTCAACGAGCATTACAACTTTAAGATATGTGAATGCTCTTGAATTTGTTTAGATGACATGACTAGTTTCTTTTCTATTGAGGTTATTCTACATCATACTAATTGTATGTACAACTTACAACAAAATGGAGTGGTAGACACAAAACTCTGTCATCCTTTAAATGTACACTTGCATCATCCTTATGCAGATGAATGTACCCAAAATTTTCTGGGGAGATGACTTGTAACGCTCGGGATCTGACCCAACTTGGGTTTGCATGATCTAGTGGAAATATGACTAATGTCGAGTGAGCTCAGATCAATTCACATGTCACAGATCATGTCCTGTTCATGGGTAATTGACCAAAGTCGAGCGCATTGTACCTCGTTTCACTGAAAAAATCTGTGACGTGATCCGAACAGTGATTGATTACGAAACCATCACTAGCTCCGTCTTGACAAACAAGAACCGATGTAATAGATCATTTCAGTTGATTGCTTTTAATCATAAAACTTAATGAGAAAATCAGAATCAGAGTTCTCTTGATTCTGGATTCATCCAATATCAAAATATGGATACTGGACTGATAACTGAGTTTTCACGCAGGCTAGAAATTATCCTCATAGAAAGCAAAGACAAATTGTAGCTGAGGAGACCCACAAGAAATCTCGAGTCAATCAACAATTAACCTATAATAGATATAGCAATCAAAGCAGTGATAAATGTAGAGTTAAAATTTAGCATAACTCTGTAAGTGCGTGTACAGGTGTAAGTATTGTGTAGAGCGTTGATCATAGGGAGCAAAGGTGATAGATTGGGCAATAATGTACAAAATTTGTCTCTTTTTATCTCTCTATTCTCTTTTTGTGTGGTTTTTTAGTTTTATATTTTTTGGATTTTTTATTTTTAATATATTTTTATAAATTAATTTTTAATTTTTTTAATTTTAATTTCCTTTTTAAATTTTTAATTTTTTTTCAATTTAATTATATAATATAAGAATATATATAACTATATATACAATCTTAGGTATAATTATAAATATGACTAAAAATAATATATATATATATATATAATATTTTTAGATTTTATATAATTTTTTTATTATTTTTTTGGATTTTAGGGAATTTTTTTCTAATTTTTTAATATATTTTAAAGTCAAAATTATTCTAAAATATGGATTAAGTAAATAGGTTGAATTAGAAATAAAAAAGTGTCAAAATTTCTCCAAATAAATTTTAATATATATAGATATAAATATAAAGAAAATTCAGAAGCAGAAATAAAAATTTCTGGTTTTGGGGATTTTTTATATTTTTTATAAAAGATTTTGGAGCTATTTATTTTTTAGTATTTTTCTTTTTCTTATTTTAGGGCCCTTCTCACATCCTACGAGTCGTCCAACAGAAATCCGTATCTGAATGGGGTAAAAGAACTTGGGATCATCAATCTCTTACTTAAAGATTGTGATGAATCAATGTCGGTCGATGGTGTGAAAACACTTCACGGGGGACTATCTATCTATTTCTCCAAACACAATATCTTGAGTACCTATGATGGTGACTACATCCGCTGGCATGTGATGTTTGGTTTTTGGCCTGAAGTTATAAAATACAAAATAAGCAAAATATTTTTTTTGAAAATTTTCAAAATGTTTTTATATTTTTTGGTATATTCTTTGTTAAACAAGGATAAAGTGTGATCTTTTTTATTTTTAATAAATAGGTGAAATACTTAAAATGCAAATCTAAAAATATAGCGTGAAAGTACATGCTAGCATGCATCTACCCCCTATATTTTAGAATTTTTGGAGAACGAATTCAATTTTTAATAACTGAAATACATGCCCAAAAATATATGAACTAATGAGGGCATATTTGCAATTAAAATATAAGGCACGGGTAAGTGTGCAAAATTTCCAAGAATATACAACTAATATTTAAATTTTATTGACTAGTTTATAATTTACAAAAACCATCAGGACATTTGTGCAAAATGCTCAGTTTACGTGGGACGACATGTGAGCTGAGTTGGACTAGACCCAAACATAATATTAAATAAGTACAGGGGTTCCTATACAATTTTCATAAAAATAATGGACGTACAAAATATTTTACAGGATTAAATAAATAGAACAAAAAGGAGGGAGGCTAGTTCTGCAATTAACCCCTTATATGGGGCGACCCAACAACTGCAGATGGTTCACTTAGACACGCGACCGACTCAAATCGCACGATAACCCTTCATCGCACACGATGGAGATTAAATCCTCGACAAGGATCGAACAGTGGTGGCGTGGATGATCTAACGACACTGATTGAATCTGGGGATCCTCCCTAGATCGAACGGTTGCTGCTCTTGACGAAAACATGGAAGAATTGCTCTTTCCTGAACTTCGATTCCTTGATTCTTTCTCCCTCGAGCCTTCTTCTCGATACAGCAATGGTGAACTCGCTCGGGGTGTCGTCTGAAGTCGGAGATGGCCCAAAAATGGTCCAAGACCTCAGGGAGAGATCCTGGGAGCTTGAAGTACACAAGGGCTCATGGGAAGCTTCCTACAGGTTAATTGAAGCCCAAAAGGCCTTCGTTCAGCCGAATGCCTACACAAAGAAAAGAACGGGTCGAGGGAAAATTGCCTCGACTCGATTAGGTGCGGAATGGAAGCGAAATAGGTGCGGATGGCAAGGTCTAGAGAGGGTGATGGAAAAATCTCTAATCATAGACTTATAGGTGATCTGGTTGAGTTGATTGGTGAGTCAAATGGAGCAGCGGTAGGAGAGGGTAGTGGGTGTTTGGGGGAGTGTGAAAAGGTGTAGGACTACGTGGAATAGTGGCTGGAGATCTAGAGCTCCGGCAAAGCTAATCTCTAATTCCTAATTTAAATAAGAAGTCAAAGCATAAAATAAAAGCATAGAATGAAATCTAAAATCTAAATCTGCAAAAAGAAGATAAATGCACAGCTCATACATGGCCAGGAAGCCAAGGAGCAGGACACCATCGGAGCACCGCCTTGGGTGCACCTTATTCCTCCTTTCATCATGCTGACACCTCAAGGGTACACCACCTGTCACATGGTGACACTCTTGATCGAGGGTAGCTGGTTTTAGGACTTGGAAAATGACCAAAAGGGGAAGGAAAGAAGTTGGGTTTTATTTATAGATAAGGCTTTGGGTGATATTCGATCGAGATTACAGACATGCTCGTTGAAGATCAGAGGAATCTAATGAGAGGCTCGATGCAAACAAATTTCATGAAGGTCTCAAGGCATTTCATAGATCAGATCAACCTAGCGGAAGCAGAGTAATAGGGTGCACTTGAGGTTCTGAAATGTTGCAGAGAGGAGATAGGATAGTTGACCGAGGTCAACCAAAGGAGCTTTCTGGTTGGTCCACGTGGACCAACCACAAAATTCCAAGGAAAGAATGTTTTGTTAAGGAATAATAAAAAATAAATGATTTTAATAAATTTTGGTTATACAATAAAAAATATTTATTATTTTATGTAGTATTTTAACATGATTTTTATTTATTTGTATGAGTTAATTTATTACAAGTTACTTTTTACAAGCGTATTTATATGTATATTGACTTATGTTTTGCATTTTTTTGTATTTTTATCTTTATTATTTTATTTTCATATTTTATATATTTACATCTTATTTAACTAAACACAAATATATTTTTATTGCTTTTTTATGATGGTATTGGTATACCTAAATAAATAGACGTATTTATCATATTGTTATATGTATAGGTATTTCATCTATGTAGTTTTATATATTATGTTATTTTAATGTATTTTTAATAGTTTTATTGTATTTAAAATATGTAAATGTATTATAAATAATATTTACAAAATTATAAAAATATAAAAGTTTAAAAATTATAAAGAATAAATAAAATGAATATTTTATTCAGGTAAACTACACAATAATGATCCAAAACTTAACTTTTGCATCCTAACTCCAAATTAAATGAAACCGCCTTCATTAAATAGCTTATTAAAAGTTATATACAATTGATTTTGATGTATTTTGAGTTTTTATTGAGATATGTGTCTGGTAAGTTTGAGTTTTGACTTTTTATTATGAGTATAAAATGCGCATTGTATATTATTTTTGTGTGAAGTAAATTTTGTATTTTTATATACATGTTTATCTACAACTTTTATGTAGAAGTTCCTTTATTTGATGTATAAATAATAAATAATAAAATGGGTCCCAAAGATGAATTATTGATGAATAAATAAATGGGATTTGTATTGTATATTTGGCCCTTATCTTCCTCTACTTTGTTCCTTATCGACCAAATCATATCTTGACTTGTTCTCGGGGTTTAGGGTCATAAATACCTTTGGTATTTTATTCTTTTTCTTTTATTTATTCTATAATTTTGGAATTAAAAACTATATTTTATATATAATAAATAGAATAAATAATGAATATTAAGTTGTACAAGATAATGATATTTCATGCATTTAGATAGGGTCTTTATGGCCAAAATTATAGAATAAAGTTGTTGAAATGGAGATTCATCACCCCCCTCCCAAACTTACCTTTGCTAGTCCTTAACAAACACTTATGCAATAAGTGCAGAAAATAAAAATAAAGAAAAGAAAAAGAAAGAAATTGGATTGATTTTAATTCTTAAACTTATCTTCATAAAATCAAAGTTTGGAGCTTAAGTCAAACCTTTGGATTTTAGGTGCGGTTAGAACCTTATTGGGAAACGGATTTGAAACCCAATAGCCTCTGAGACTCACAACACCTGCTCAAGTCTCCTCAATAGCCAAGTCAGAACAAATCAACTCATATGCAACCTTATGACTATGAAACTATCTCAGACAGTGCGTGGGATATGTAGCTCTCCTTGGCTAAAGTGGTAAAAGTCAGTCTTCTCCAACATGGTGACCCTAATTCCCTAATCCAACAACTCTTTCCTCGAGAAGCGGAGTATCCCCTTCTAAGTTCAAGTACAACTGACTTAAGACGATGAGGTGGATAGAAGAATGGACGGTAGCCAGTGTAGCTACCTATCCTCGGATGCTTGACCAGTGTAGCCAATGTTAGCAATGTGAGCCCGAGGCGAAAATGATTTATCAATAAAAGTTATTGATTATGTTTCACTCCCTTTCTGATATTGAATGAATGAATGCACTATAAGGTCCCTCTGTACAATAAGGGTTATGTACAATGGCCAACTTGATAATCATACAGCTATTGATTCATTGAATGAATCATAGAGGCTGATGCTTGGATGAACATATAAGGAGTTAGATAGAGGACTCATCAAGCATCATCAATGATTGACAAGTGATGATCTCCAACCGGAGAAGGAGATGGCAATCCTTTCTCATTAGGCTGATATTTGATCGACCTCTTGATGCAGGTCCTCTGCATGGGAATAGTGATTCGGAGGTATCAGATTAGTTGAGTCAATGAGTTGACTTAACGAGATCGAGATAACCAAAGACCTATGATGAATACTGTCACATCACAGGCAAACATCCTCTGACCAGAGACAGATGTATTGCTATATGTTTAAGTATGTACATTTGGCAGACGAACAGTTTGATGACCTAACCAAGGTCTATGCACCGGCGAGCTGGTGTGCATGTAAGGGCATATGAGTAATACAATCTCTCAAAGGGATCATACAAGTTCACTTGTGAACCGGGAGACATGAGCTCACTCATGAGGTATTGGAACTGATCAAATTCCATGCATGGTCATCATGCTTTAGAAGCATGATATGAATTTGAAGGTAAAATATATGCTTTGAGAAAGCATATGATCTGTACCATATCCCAAGGACCAAGATTGAGAAACTTAGTGATCATATCATGAAGATGACAGTATAAAAGTGATCTATATCTTCAGAATGATCATGAGTCTTCCAGTATGTAGGATGTACAGGTAAGAGGGTGATTTGATCATAAACGATTGTATAACCATGACGCTTCCATTCCGAGGGAGTGATGACACAGGTCTGGATTTTAGTGACTCCTCTCATTAGAGAAGTGACCTAATCTTAGTCCATTTATTGGACCTTTATCTGAATGAGATTCAGATGCGATGAGAAGATTAGGTTTATGGTCTTGATTTAATCAAGCATCTATGAGAGGCCCATGGGATCTGGATTTGAGATATGATCTCAATATCCAAGTCACTATACGTGTAATAATACAATCGCCCTGTCCTTATCTCCAAGTATCTGAGGAGAAATAGCATTGTTCTTAAATGGTTTAAGAACAATTCCATAAGATCTAAGCAATGAGAAATTGATAATTAAATATGATTTATTTATCATGATGTATGAGGAATTATCTAATATAATTAAATGTAATTTAATTATTATGGATAAGAGTAATATGGATAGTAATATCCTTTTATTCAAAATATATTATAAATGTTATTTATAATGTATTAGAGAGAGCTAATTATAATTTATATTTGTAGATTAATTATTAATGTGTATTGATACACATTGTCTAATTAATTGAAAATGTGAATTATATTTTATTTTGGGTTGTGAATGTGATTCACAATTTTCCAATGTCAAGTTTGCAATATTCCCAAAATTAATTGAGAATTATTTTTGGTGAATAAAATCTCCACAAATAGTTTTTGGAAATAAATAATAGAGAAAATCAAGGAGGCATGCAATGTCATGGAAATCCATGAGATTGCCTCCTTTAGGAAAGAGGTATGGAATGGGTGGCCGTCCCCCCTTAATGTACATGGAGATGTAATCTCCATGTATATTCTCTCCTTATTTATTTATGTGATTTTAGGATTGATTTATATATGATGTTGTCAAATATATTTTAATATAAAGTTGTTGGCTTTTACCAACAACAATCTTGACCATTGGATTGGCATAAATCAATCTCATCCATTGATTTTATATGTCCCATGGATTGAGATCCATGGATCCCAAAACCCTATAAATAGAGAGGCATACCTTGCTCTCTATTACATGCTATTGTAGCACACATCTCTCTCTCTCTCTCTTCTCTCTCTCTCTCTCTCTTTCTCCTCACACGCCAGCCCTCTCTCTCCCTCTTCTTGGTGGCCGTCCACTATACCCTAGAGGAGAGACCCGTCGATGCCTACGCCACCGCGCCACCGTTTCGACGCTCTGCAGTTCTCTGTCTACTTGGAGTGCTTCACTCATGAAGGAGACGTTCGATCTCGTGCTACGAGATAAGGAGCAACCGTGCTTGGATCATCTTCTTGGATTGCGAGGACACCGCGACTCATCCCCGCGCTCGCAAGCCGTGACTCCGACGACCGGACTTGAGATAGGAGGTCTCTTTTCTTAGAGACTCGATCAAACGCTTCAAGAGGTATTGCATTATACTTATTGTGGTTATAGATGAAACGATCTGAGAATCGTTCTAGGATCATGTGGTTTCATCACATGAAAAAATTTTAAATTCCGCTACACCGAACAACTAGTGCGACTAATCGTTCTCCGTCGTATCCGATATGACGCTCACGCTTCCGTGATGCGCTTGAGGATTTTTTTCCATATCCTTCAAGTGGTATCAGAGCCTTAGGTCGATGGTTTCGAATATGATTCACAAACCGAGGACGACTTGGGTTCGTTAAGGTCACGAAAGTTTTTATCGCATTTGATTCCGCAGATCTGTTTAGTAAATAAATTCGGCATTATTTAAATTATTTAAACTTGAATTTAACACTTGTATTTTGTTCCCCATTAAATAAGGAAACCGTAGGATCTGAGTTTGCGTAAATCGGATTTCGTATGCTCGAGATATGGTTGTTTTAATGAACATATATGCACTGTTGAGGGAACTGTAGATCTGAACGTGATCAAAATGTTAAGTACTGTTTAGACTTGCCTCGAAATGCGTGAAACATCACTTAGGTTCTGTCCTAAATTAAATTAAAAATCTATGAAAATTGATTTTGTCTAATTTGGATTTAATATGATTGAGATATGCTAATTTTAGTAAGTAGGAGTCACTGCTGAAATTACAGTCCTAATCAAGAACCATGTGATTGTCAATTAATGAAATTAATTGTTAATTTCAAGAAATGATTATGAAAAATATTTGAGAAATATTGGAAGATGATTATTTCCTTAATTGTCTTGGCCTCAACCAATTAATTGATTAGATTTGATCTAGATCATAATTGGACATACAATCATCAAACTCCTTGCTTGAATAGGATTGGGAATTTGTCTAGCAAATTTCCTTATAATCAAAATTGTTTTGATTACTATATGGTATAATTTCGGTTGAAGAACCGATGATCATCTCAAGTACAAATTAATCTATTTGGCATTATCCTTTCCCGAGGCAGATATGGTGACTAGTCGGAGATCGCTGGGGTAGCGGGTTGCAACGTATGTGGTCCGTCCCACTCTTGCCTGCACTGGCCATGACAACGGGTAGGGCCAGGATAATGCCGAAGATATCAAGTTCTATTTTTCTAATTATTAAAATACAAATTAATACGTACTTTGAGAATAATACCATATATATTCAAGTATAACAATCAAGTTTGATTGATTGAATTGGATTGATAATTAATTTAATATGATTAAATTGATTGTGTCCAATTAGAATACTCTAATATGATTAGAGTTGATAATTCCCTTGTAAGAATTAATTATATGAATGTGATTCATAGTAATTAATTAAATTTGAATAAGATATGGAGGATCACATAAGTGACATCCATGGTCTCCCGTCAAGGCAAAGGGTTTCGTCACCAGATATTATATGTGGGAGATGCCTGTCCGAAGTGACAGCTCCTGCTTATGATCCATTTGGATCGGGCTCGTCGCTTCTCGAAAGAGTAAGGATGTATGCTTAGTGACCACAATATCGAGTCCTCATATTATTGGGGAAATATTGGATTGCGCATAGCGAGTTGTATTCTTGTTGATGGTTGGTTCAATTAATGACGGGTAAACATCACCTTAGGGGTGGTGGACTCGGGTATTGAAGACCGAATTGGGAAATGCAAGTTGGACTTGCAAGGCGGAATGTGTTCTCGCTTCTCTTTATTGGAGTCAAGTTCTCATATTATTGGGATATGACAAAGATAAAGAGGAGATCCCAGTTCTTGATTGAGATATATCAGTAAGTATATCTCCTACTTTGAAAGTGAATAAGGGAATAAACTTTCATAGTTGACATAGCAATACTAATTTGATTTAAAATACCTTGATCAAATAAAACTAAATTGAATATATTATATATTCTAATATAGTGCATTCTCAATTTCAGAAAATGAAATCCATGAACCCACTGAGCAGGCTTCTGGAGGTCAACCAATTGACCGGACCAAATTACTTGGATTGGATCCGTAATTTGGAACTTGTACTCTCAGCGGAGTGCATCAGTTATGTGCTCTCTGAAGACAAGCATGAAAACCCTAAATCTAAGGAAGAAAAAGCATTCAATGACAAGTATGATGAAGATCATGTCTTGGCTAGATGCTACATCTTGGGTTCTCTCTCTAATGTTCTTCAGAAACAACATGTGGAGATGAGTACTTGCCAAGAAATTAAGCAGAATCTGAAAGATATGTTTGTGACATTAACCGCACCCAGCGGTACAATGTTATGAAAGAGCTCGTTCGCTGCAAGATGCAGGAAGGGACTTCGGTCCGTGAGCATGTACTCAAAATGTTTGGGTACTTACCAGAGCTGGAGACTCTGGGGGCAACAATGGATGCAAACATGCAATCCGATTTCATTCTGTTGTTGTTGCCCATGTCTTTCAATAAATTTGCGGTGTCATTCCACATGAATAAGTTGAAATTGACAAATGATGGGCTTCTTGCTGCATTAAAGTCTGCAAAAGACGTAATGATGAAAGATGATCCCACTGGCAGTGCAATGGTTGCACAGGTCAGAGGGAAGCGCGGTCGGAAGCATGGTTCTCGGAAGGGCCCGGTCCAGAAGAGAAAGAAGAAGGGACAAAGTGTTGGCTCGTCTTCCAATGCATCCACTCTAATGGCATCAAAGAAAACCGACGTCTGTCACCACTGCAAAAAGCCAAGGCACTGGAGGCGTAATTGCCCGGATTACCTGAAGTCGGCTGACAAAGGTAAAGCCCCAGCTGGTATGAAATCTACTTTCATCATTGAAACTAGCTTTCTCATCGGACGAGAAGGAAGTTGGGTTGTTGATTCTGGTGCTTCTGTTCATGTATGCAATTTGTTGCATTTGTTTCAGGAAACTAGAAAACTTGAAGAAGGAGAGATAGTCATCCAGATGGGATCTGATGCAAGTGTTGCAGTAGTCGCCGTTGGGACTTGCCGACTATCATTATCTAGTGGAAGAGTCCTAGTACTTAAAGAGTGTCTTTATGTACCTGAAGTCAGAAGGAATTTAATATATGTATCTAATCTAGTTAGAAGTGGATATTCATTCCTATTCTGTAATAAGTTAGTCATAAATAATTATGATAAATATATTGCAGATGGTATTTTGACTTCTGGAGGACTCTATGAATTGTGCATTAATGAGCATGTCATGAATGTTACAACCACTAATAAAAACCCTAAAAGATCCAGGAATAATGAAAATCATTCAAACATGATTTGGCATCATAGGCTTGATCATTTACCTGCTGATAGGATCAATAGATTGATAAAGGATGGACCTTTGGATTTTCTACAGGTTCAATCTTTACCTACCTGTGAACATTGTATTCGAGGTAAAATGACTAGGATGCCTTTCCATAACAAGGTTACTAGATGCGAAGGTATTATTGACTTAATACATACCGATGTATGTGGTCCCTTCAGTACCGCGACTCGAAATGGATATCGATATTATTTGACGTTTATTGATGACCATTCGCGATACGGGTTTGTCTTCCTATTACGTCATAAATCTGAAACCTTTGAAAAGTTCAAAGAATTCAAGGTTTTGGTTGAGAACCAAATCGATAGGAAGATTAAACAGATTCGATCTGATCGAGGTGGCGAGTACCTCTCAGATGAATTCAAGGAATACCTTAAAGAGAAAGGAATTGTCTCCAATCTCACTACTCCTGAAACTCCCCAACTTAATGGTGTTGCTGAAAGACGCAAAATGACCATCATGGATATGGTCCGTTCAATGATGAGTAAAGCACATTTACCACTTAGTTTCTGGGGATATGCAATAGAGACTGCAATATATATCCTGAACAAGATTCCCAGCAAATCTGTACCTAAGACTCCTCATGAGCTCTGCTATGGGACCAAACCTAGTGTTAAACACTTGAGGATTTGGGGTTGCTTGGTTCATGCGAAGAACGTGGACGCAAGTAAGCTAGAATCTCGCACTCGTGAGTGTTACTTCATTGGGTATATTAGAGATGGTATTGGATACCAACTCTATGACCCTGAGACCCAAAAGGTTTTTGTCTCTAGAGATGTGAAATTTATGGAGGATGATTTCCTCAAAGGTCAAGATAAAAATGAAGTAGAGGAACTCATAGAATTCCCTGAGGATTATGAGGTTCCTAGACCAGAATCTGAAGAAATAAATAAAGATGAAACACCCATACCTCTTCGAAGGAGTTCGAGGGTGGTCGCACCACCTGAAAGGTATGGATTCCATGTGTCAAGTGAAACTGACAATGATCCTACTTCATTTGATGAAGCACTCGCGGATCATGACATGGATAGATGGATGCTAGCAATGAAGCCAGAAATTGACTCCATGCATAAGAATGGTGTATGGATCCTAGAGGATCCACCTAAAGGGGTAAAACCCATTGGGTGCAAATGGATCTTCAAGAGAAAGAGGGGACCTAATGGGAAAGTAGAGACTTTCAAGGCACGACTCGTGGCCAAGGTCTACACACAGAGAGAAGGCATCGACTATGATGAGACATTCTCTCATGTGGCTATGCTTAAATCCATCAGGGCATTGCTGGCTATAGCTGCATATCTTGACTACGACATCTGGCAGATGGACATCAAGACGGCTTTTCTCAATGGATACCTCGAGGAGGATATCTACATGGAGCAGCCCCAGGGCTTCATGACTGAGGATGGCAAAGTATGCAAGCTGAAGAAATCCATCTATGGGTTCAAGCAAGCTTCTCGTAGTTGGAACATCAGATTTGACGAAACCATAAAGAGTTATGATTTTGTGCAGAATTCTGATGAACCTTGTGTGTACAAGAAGCTTAGTGGGAGCGCCATTGTGTTCATCGTGCTTTATGTAGATGACATCCTTATCATTGGGAATGATACAGGGATGATGACCAGTGTGAAGATTTGGTTGTCCCATACCTTTGAGATGAAAGATCTTGGAGAAGCCTCTTACATCTTGGGTCTGAAGTTGTTCAGAAACCGAGAGAAGAGGATATTAGGATTGTCACAACATGGATACATCAAGAAGATTCTTGAACGATTCTGTATGGATAGTTCCAAGAAAGGATTCCTACCCTTGAGACATGGTATCCACCTGTCTAAAGGAATGGCTCCTCAAATTGTTGAGGAAAAGAAAGCCATGGCTGGATGCCCTTATGCATCAACTGTAGGAAGCTTAATGTATGCCATGATGTGTACTAGGCCAGACATCTGCCATGCAGTGGGAGTGGTAAGTCGTTACCAGTCCTGCTATGGAGAACAACACTGGAATGCAGTAAAGAACATATTTAAATATCTAAGACAGGCGCAAGATTACATCTTGGTCTATGGAGATGGTGATCTCCAAGTCTTGGGATACACAGATTCTGACTTCCAATCGGATATTGATGATCGAAAGTCGACATCAGGGATTGTGTTCCTATTGAATGGTGGTGCTGTGAGCTGGAGAAGCAAGAAGCAGGACACTACAACAGATTCAACAACAGAAGCTGAATACATTGCCACATCGGATGCTGCAAAGGAGGAGGTGTGGTTGCGCAAGTTCGTGCTGGAGCTTGGCATAGTTTCCTCTGATACTCCCATCCCGCTACTCTATGATAACACGGGAGCCATTGCCCAAGCGAAGGAACCCAGATGGCATCAGAAGAGCAAGCACGTAGAAAGGAAATACCACATCATTTGGGAGAATCAAAAGCGTGGTGACATCATCATCACCAAGCTGGCCTCTGCCGACAACGTTGCTGATCCTCTTACCAAACCTTTGACACAGAAGGTTTTCGACCAGCATGTAATGAGTATGGGTTTAAGGATTGTTCCAGAATGGTTCTAAGGGCTAGTGGGAGATTGTTAGCAATGTGAGCCCGAGGCGAACCATTCCTACAATAAATGTTATTGTAATAAATGATTTATCAATAAAAGTTATTGATTATGTTTCACTCCCTTTCTGATATTGAATGAATGAACGCACTATAAGGTCCCTCTGTACAATAAGGGTTATGTACGATGGCCAACTTGATAATCATGCAGCTATTGATTCATTGATTGAATCATAGAGGCTGATGCTTGGATGAATATCTAAGGAGTTAGATAGAGGACTCATCAAACATCATCAATGACTTACAAGTGATGATCTCCAGCCTGAGAAGGAGATGGCAATCCTTTCTCATTAGGCTGATATCTGATCGACCTCTTGATGCAGGTCCTCAGCATGGGAATAGTGATTCAGAGGTATCAGATTAGACTCAATGAGTTGACTTAACGAGATCGAGATAACCAAAGACCTATGATGAATATTGTCACATCACAAGAAAACATCCTCTGACCAGAGATAGATGTATTGCTATATGTTTAAGTGTGTACATTTGGCAGACCAATAGGTTGATGACCTAACCAAGGTCTATGCACCGGCGAGCTGGTGTGCATATAAGGGCATATGAGTAATACGATCTCTCAAAGGGATCATACAAGTTCACTTGTAAACCAGGAGACATGAGCTCACTCATGAGGTATTGGAACTGATCAAATTCCATGCATGGTCATCATGCTTTAGAAGCATGATATGAATTTGAAGGTAAGATATATGCTTTGAGAAAGCATATGATCTGTACCATATCCCAAGGACCAAGATTGAGAAACTTAGTGATCATATCATGAAGATGACAGTATAAAAGTTATCTATATCTTCAGAATGATCATGAGTCTTCCAGTATGTAGGATGTACAGGTAAGAGGGTGATTTGATCATAAACGATTGTATAACCATGACGCTTCCATTCCGAGGGAGTGATGACACAGGTCTGGATTTTAGTGACTCATCTCATTAGAGAAGTGACCTAATCTTAGTCCATGTACTGGACATTGATCTGAATGAGATTCAGAAGCAATGAGAAGATTAGGTTTATGGTCTTGATTTAATCAAGCATCTATGAGAGGTCCATGGGATCTGGATTTGAGATATGATCTCAATATCCAAGTCACTATACGTGGAACAATACAATCGCCATGTCCTTATCTCCAAGTATCTGAGGAGAAATAGTATTGTTCTTAAATGGTTTAAGAACAATTCCATAAGATTTAAGCAATGAGAAATTGATAATTAAATGTGATTTAATTATCATGATGTATGAGGAATTATTCAATATAATTAAATGTGATTTAATTATTATGAATAAGAATAATGTTGATAGTAATATCCAATTATTCATAATATATTATAAATGTAATTTATAATGTATTAGAGAGAGCTAATTACAATTTATATTTGTAGATTAATTATTAATGTGTATTGAATACACATTGCCTAATTAATTGAAAATGTAAATTATATTTTGTTTTGGGTTGTGAATGTGATTCACAATTTTCCAATGTCAAGATTGCAATATTCTCAAAATTAATTGAGAACTACTTTTGGTGAATAAAATCCCAACAAATAGTTGTTGGAAATAAATAAGAGAGAAAATCGAGGAGGCATGCAATCTCATGGAAATCCATGAGATTGCCTCCTTTAGGAAAGAGGTGGGCGGCACCCAATTCCTATATGGAATGTGTGGCCGTCCTCCCATAATGTACATGGAGATGTAATCTCCATGTATATTCTCTCCTTATTTATTTATGTGATTTTAGGATTGATTTATATTTGATTTTGTCAAATATATTTTAATCTAAAGTTGTTGGCTTTTACCAACAACAATCTTGACCATTGGATTGACATAAATCAATCTCATCCATTGATTTTATATGTCCCATGGATTGAGATCCATGGATCCCAAAACCCTATAAATAGAGAGGCATACCTTGCTCTCTACTACATGCTATTGTAGCACACATATCTCTCTCTTTCTCCTCACACGCCGGCCCTCTATCTCCCTCTTCTTGGTGGTCGTCCACCATACCCTAGAGGAGAGACCCGTCGACGCCTACGCCACCGCGTCGCCGCTTCAACGCTCTGCGGTTCTCCGTCTACTTGGAGTGCTTCACTCACGAAAGAGACGTTCGATCTCGTGCGATGAGATCAGGAGCAACCGTGCTTGGATCATCTTCTTGGATTGTGAGGATACCGTGACTCATCCCCGCGCTCGCAAGCCGTTACTCCGACGATCGGACTTGAGACAGGAGGTCTCTTTTCTTAGAGACTCGATCAACCACGCTTCAAGAGGTATTGCATTATACTTGTTGTGGTTATAAATGAAACGATCCGAGAATCGTTCTTGGATCATGTGGTTTCATTACATGAAATTTTTTTAAATTCCACTGCACCGAACAACTAGTGCGACTAGTCGTTCTCTGTCGTATCCGATACGACGCTTACGCTTCCATGATGCGCTTGAGGATTTTTTTCCATATCCTTCAGCCAAGTCATCCGGCTATGGGCTCACAAACATATAACTTTGAAGTTCAAGCTTGCCTATTGATTGTACAAATATCTACAGTCTAGCAGGCATTTTGTTTTCAATCAGGCATGCCCGCTTTTTAGAGTTTTTTTAGTTTTTTTTTCCATTTTTTGAATACTATATACAACATCATTCACATAAGGACATTTTCCTCTTGAACCAATAGACTATTTCTCTTTTGAAGCTTTATTGCAACCCACAACTTCTATCATTAGACCTCGTCGCCATTGGATCGGGTTGGGGTACAATGGCCACAAAAGTGTGACTTCTGATGTTTCCATTGGCTTGTGTATCATGCCGATAAAATAAACCCTCTACCATTTCAACTGAGGTGAGAAAGGTGAAAGATGCGGGTGTACAAGCTAGGCCATTATTTACAAGAGTCATGCGTTGCTCCGAAATACTCTACCTAGGCAGTCAAGATGACACTAAACCAAGTCTCGTGATCTCAAAGAATTAAGTCTAGTAGACCAGAAGCATCTCAAATCTAGTTTCTATAAGTTTCTTGTAATTAAGTAAATTTAAGGTCCAACTTAGATCCAATCTTCGGTTTTACTTAGACTTGTTCAATTATTAATATCAATCTGAAAAAATGCAAATGCTATGTTCAATGCAGAAAATATTTTTGCGATGCAATTTTCTAATATTGAACTTTTTATGGATTTTTGAAAAAGGTTTTGCATTTGTTACAAGATTCTTGATTTTGCAATTTTTAGGGATTTTCAAAACAAAAAGATGTTTGGACAAAAAAGGAGCATGCGCAGATATTTACACGGGCGTGCATCTATTATTTATAAGAATTGAGGTTTAAAGGATTTACAAGAGATGTGTTAGTTGTTTTTATAGATATATATATACAGTTAGTGAAAATTTTTATTTATTTAGATGATGGATATATTCCTCAAACTTATTTGAAAATAATTTTACAAATAATTTTGAAAACTATAGTTCAAAATAATTTTGTGAATATTTTTTACAAACATTTGAGAACCATTTTGCAAAGATTTTTCTAACAATATATAGAGATCTTTTTCAAATATTTTTACAACCATTTGAAATAGGTTTTCGAAATAATTTTATTTTACACCAAGAAAAGAAATTTTACAAAAAAAAAATTTTACAAACAAAATAATATTACAAATGTTGAAAACATTTTACAAAATATTTTTCAAATAATTTTCAAAAGATTTTTCAAATATATTTCCAAAACATTTTTGAAACGTTTTGCAAAATATTTTTATCTAATTTATTAATCAGTGTATATAAAAGAATTTTGAGGAATAATATACATTTTTTTATTAATTGATTTGTATATGTATATATATTATTTTAGCCATATTTATTTTGAAAATATGAAAGCACGAGTTATGGCGAAAGTATATACAAAGTATATACAACACCATGTACTTAGCTTTTAGTTATGTCCTCATAGAACAGAGAGAATAAGAGAAGACATAACTCGTACTAAGTATAGAAAAGCCTATACTACAACACCCAAATAAGAAATAAAAGAATGAAGAAATAAATAAATGAGAAGTCGACTGTCCCCCCTATACTTAGGATGAAATAATCCTAAGTATAGCAGACTAATCCACGTGCAGGGAGGATCAGGGTGGGAATAAATAAATTACAGCTCAGTCTGTCTCCCCCTCTACTTAGGGTAAGATATCCCTACGTATAGCAGAGAAAATCAACAAGAGAGGAGAAAAGCGAGGGGATCAATAAAAAGAATCTGATAAAAAAGTAAAAATCATTGGGTGAATGTATGCATCACTCCCCCTATACTTAAGGTAAAAGTATAGGCAACAACAAGAGTGATGAAACGGAATAAAGAAAGAACAACATAATAGGTGCACCCCCTATACTTAGGGCAAAGTACGTCCTATGTATAGGCACATATATGGAAAATGATCTGGGGTACACATGACATACATGAGAAAGAAGAAATGGAAAGACAATATATATATATACACAAACAAGCAGTAAACAAGGGTGAAGCGCAAGACAATAGCTGACAATCGAATACTGTAATTTTGTCATTGTCTCCCTATGAGAATGATGATGCAATCAGAAAGAGAAAGACACCCTAATATGCATTTAAGTGGGTGTCAGCTACCGGGAGAAACAAATCGAAAACTAATCCATGATCTGGTAGCGGGAAGCAGAACATCAGCTCATAAGAAAAGAGTGAGAGATCAAAGCCGATATCGTAAGATACAGAGGAGGAAAGATCAATATAGATTCCTCCATGTCACTCATAGTCTCGGGAAGATATGAAAAGTGAAGAGCATGAAACTCTCTATGTTGCTCGATATCCGATGGATATAAGATCGAAAGATAAAGAATGCGCCGTATATCACAAGACACCGATCAAATTGTGAGGGTCGTCAAGGTGAGCATACTCAGATGGTTCAGCGATCTCAGAAAAATCAGAATACTCAGTCTCGTGATCCCTCAAATAGGATACATAACTAGAGATGAGACCGAGTATATAAATCAGATGACTTAGCTTTGTGCTCCACCAGATCGGAGACACTAGAAGTGAAATCTAGTACCCATAATGATGTATCCTACCACAGATAACCCTCTGGGAGTGATACAAACTAAGCAATGAATAATTAGAATATATCTCATCCTTGCAAGGGTCGTCAAGGAGAACAAACTCAAGGAGTCGAATCCATCAGACGGATCAACAGAAGCAGTCTCAGTAGGCGACAAATCGGCTACTCAATAGAAGAGATAAAAAGATCTTGAAGATGTCACAGTCTCAAGAAGATAACCCTCGGAGAGTACTATGAACTAGGCGGGGAATAATCAGAAGAATGTGACTCATCCTTGCGAGGATCGTCAAGGAGAGAAGATTCAAAGGAGTCCAGACAGCTAGGATAAACGGACTCGTGCTCGAGCAGATCGGACACACAATTAGTCAGTGAGACCAACATCTCATATCAGACGACTCAGTTTCGTGCTCCCCCAAGATGGAGGCACAACAATGAGTAAAACCGATCATAAAGAAAATGTTGCAGTCTCCCGCAGATAGTCCTCGGGGAGTAATGCAAACTAACTTAATGAAATCATGGAAATGCTGGCATCAAGTCTCAGGTCCTCAAAAATAATCAATCAATCACCAGAAGGAGGGATAAGGCTATGTGATGGATAATAGGTCATCAGGGAAATCGCAATGCAATCCCACAAATCAACCAAATCAGCTGAGATGGATCAAGATATCATACGACGATTCTCTAAGTGCTAAATGGAGATGGGTGAGTCAAGAGATGGGGGATGGATCAGTCAAGAAGATGAGTGAAATCAGGTAAGTTCCAAGTACCATCACTTTGAAGGACAGGAATAGATCATACATCAAGTGTCTGAATCAAGGGGGGTGGAACTAGCTAGAAGTCGCATCGTCAAATAATCAGAAATGGATCGCATCCTCAATCCGGTGTGCGAGATGAAAAATCCTCAATAAAAAATCACACATTTTATCATTCCAAAATCAGAATCCTCAATAATATCTATGCACATATCAAATTCTGATCCACTAAAGATATCACACAAATCTCAGTATCCTTACCCCTGCCCGACTTACTTAAATAATTCTTGCCATCAAAACCTTGATGTGAGCCTCATCTAATAGCACGGTATTCCCGTGTGAAATAAGGGATGATACTGAAGGGAACGAGGAGGGTGGGCGAGAAGGGCAAAATGAAGATAAAACTATGGTTTAAGAGAGAGTCTTCTTGACCCAAACCAGTGATAGGGTGATATGGGCAAGGAGACAGATGCAAAATCTGGCTACTAAAGTAGAGATCAGGACCTGATATCATGACTCAATAAAGAAGACAATAATATAGACAAAGAAAGGGAGATGGAGTCAATAAAAAGAAGAACTCAGAAACTCATGGATCTACCAACTCAAAGAGTGATGAATGTGAATGGACCTAAAATCACAATAAATGTACAAAGCAACCTCCATGTTCACCTACTCAACACAGTGAAGACCAAAGATGATGGTCATTTATCTTTTCCATATTATATTTAGGTGAGCTTCAAAACATTGTACGAGCACGTAGGTAGGTTTGGGAATGGGGTACTAATCCTTAGAGTGTATGTATCACATACAAAGTGCATAATACAATGAGGGGATTTCTTTCTCCAAAATAATGAATTTATTACATTTATTTTAAAAATTAGGCAGAGTTAGCAATCCTAAGTTTATTTTCGTTCACTTTTTTGGTATTTTTCAATTCAATTGCCTAACTAGTTTTCAATTCCATTACATCCTATGATCAAAATCAGAGGGAGAAAGTCAGAAAAGCAATGCTTGTTGGGAATCGATGATGCATGCATAGTCAGAAGAGTTACAGTGCTTTCCATCTTTCTCCATACGGGATGCATACCAGAATTGAAAACTATGCTATATGGGATGCAATCTGATGATATCGCCCTAGACAGAATATGTTATTATCGTGAAGCACTAGATGCTAACTATCTAGATATGAGATCCAAGGTCTAGTCTCAAAAGCTCATCGTTGCTCGCCACAACGAGTCCTGCAAGCACTGTATAGATCTTCTCTAGGCCTGCGGTCTCAAGTCTAAATCATCAACTATTAGATTCGACTAAGTCCAAGCATGAATCTATATGTACATGCAAATATAATTAGGTCATTAGACCTTAATCTATCTAGCAAGAAAATCCTAGAACTAGGTCTCAGTCACACACAATAAATAAAAAATAAAATTGTGAAACAAATAAAAAGAAAAATGAAAAAACATGACAAAAATCGAAGAGACCCCCAAGTGAACAATCACTCGAGCAGTGGACCTCGTGAAGTGTTAGAGTCCTGGAGAGTCTAAATTATTACAAGTAATATATATATATATATATCTCACTTAAAATTACAAATAAAATAAAATAAAAAGCAAATGGAGTTGTCTTCAAAAATCCTCCAAGTCCTCCTTTGTCGCTCTCTCCTATCGGCTAGGTCAGAAAAGCAACTCCGCTTCACGTGGGTGCGTAGGTCTTGTAGTAGGTCCTCCCTCGATCCACAGTCCCTCGCAACAAATTCAAACAAGAGGAAGGGTCAGTCACAAATAATATCAAATAAAATATGAAATAAATAAATGAAGGCAAACAAGGAGACAAGAAGGAATAAATAAAGTTATGATATCTTCGTGACGTTGCTCCCCGACAATGGTGCCATTTGGTAACTGAGTTTTCACACGGGTCAGAAAATATCCTCATGGAAAGGAAGATAAATTGTTATTGAGGTGTCTCTCAAGAAATCTTGAGTCAATCAACAATTAACCCACAATAGATATAACAATGAGAGCAAAGATAAATGTGGAGTTAAAATTTATTATAACTCTATAAATGTGTGTATAAGTGTAGTATTATGTAGAGTATTGAACATAGGGAGCAAACATGATAGATTGGGCAATAATGCACAAAATTTGTTTCTCTTCTTGTCTCTCTATTATCTTTTTGTGTGGGTTTTTAATTTTATACTTTTTATATTTTTATAATTTTTTAATTATTTTCTATTTATAATATTAATTTTATTTTTTATTTTTTATTTTAGTTGCATTTTCATGTTAAATTATATATATTAGAATATATATTATATATACAATGTAAGGTAATATAATTATATATATATGACTATAAATAAAAATTGCAAAATAAACTATTTTTGGATTTTATATATTTTTTAACAATTTTTGTGACTTTTAGGGGGAATTTTGCTAATTGTTTTATATATTTTTAAAGTAAAAAATATCCCAAAATGGGGATGAAATATATAGATCGAATTGATTTGAAGATTAAAAATAGCAACAAGTGTCGAAATTCCTCCAAATCAGTTTTAATATATAGATAATAGTATTAAAATTTCAAAAGTAGAAATAAAAATTTTTGAAATTTTTATATTTTTATAAATGATTTTGGAGATTTTTAATTTTTTTTCTTTTTCTATTTTTAGGAGTTTTGGTATGGAGTTACAAAGTACTAAAATAAATAAAATATAGTTTTTTGGAATTTTTCAAGACATTTTTATATTTTTTGTATTTTGTAAGTTAAATAGGGACAAAAAGTGCTATTTTTTTTAATAAATAGGTTAAATCCCTAAAATGCAAATCCAAAATATAACATGAAAGTACATGCTAGCAGACATCTACCCCTATTTTTTCAGAATTTTATGAGCACGCATATTATTTTTAATAAATGAAATACATGCAAAAAAATATATGAACTAATGGGGGAATATTTGCAATTAAAATATAAGGCAAGGGTAAATGTGCAAATTTTCCAAAAATATACAACTAATATGTAAACTTTATCGACTAATTTACAATTTACAAAAACCACTAGGATATATGTGTAAAATGCCCAGCTCACGTGGGACAACACGTGAGGTGAACTGGACTGGACCCAACTACAATATTAAATAAGTACATGGGTTCCTTTGCAATTTTCACAAAAATAATGAACGTTCAAAATATTTTATTAGACTAAATAAATAAAATAAAAAGGTGGAGGCTAGCTCTGCAATTTACCCCATATATGGCGCGATCCAACGACAGTAGATGGTTCACTTAGACACATGGTCAGCTCGGATCGCACGATACCCCTTCGTCACGGACTGTGGAGATTAGATCCTCGGCGAGGATTGAATGGTGGTGACATGTATGATCCAACAATGATGAATGAATCTAGGGATCCTCCTCAGATCGAACAGTTGCTGCTCTTGACGAGAACATGGAGGAAATGCTCTTCCCGAACTTTGATTCCATGATTCTTCCTCCCCCGAGCCTTCTTCTCGATACAACAATGGTGAACACGCTCAGAGGTGTCGTTCGAAGCCGATTATGGCCCAAAATGGTCCAAGACCTCAGGTAGAGATCCTGGGAGCTCAAAGTACACAAGGGTTCATGGGAAGCTTCCTACAAGTTGATTCAAGCCCAGAAGGTCTTTGTTCAGTCGAGTATCTACACAGAGAAAAGAACGGGTCGAGGGCTAATTGCCTCGACCCGATTAGGCACGGAATGAAAGAGAAATGGGTACGGATGGCGAGGTCCGGTGAGGTGATAGAAAGAACCTCGAGCCGCATATCTATAGGTGATCTGGTTGAGTTGGTTAGCGGGTCAGATGGAGTAGCGATAGGAGAGGTTAATGTGGTGTTTGGGGGAGAAGCAAGCGTAGGACATCTTGGAACAGTTGTCGGAGCTCTAGAGCTCCGGTGAAGCTAATCTCTAGTTCCTAAGCTAAACAAGCAGTTAAAGCATAAAATAAAAGTATAGAATGAAACGTAAAATCTAATCTACCTAAAGAACATAAATGCACAACTCATATCTGGCAAGGAATCGAAGGAGCAGGACGTCGTCTGAGCGCCGCCTTGGGTGCACCTTCTTCATCTTTTCATCATGCTATCACTTCAGGGGTACAGCATATGTCACCTTGTGACATTCTTGACCGAGCGTAGTTGATTTTAGGGCTTGGAAAATGACAAAAGGGGAAGGAAAGAAGTTGGGTTTTATTTATAGACAAGGTTTTGGGCGATTGTTGATTGAGATTATTGAGAGGCTCAATGAAATTCAAAGGAATCTAATGAGTGTGCATGGATCACCATCATGATGTGAACAAATTTCATGAAGGTCTCGAGGCATTTTGTTTATCAGATCGACCTGGAAGAGGCAGAGTAATGGGGTGTGCTCGAGGTTCTGACACGCTGCAAAGAGGATACAGGACAGTTGACCGAGGTCAATCAAAGGAGCTTTCTGGTTGGTCCACGTGGACCAACCAGAAATTCCAAGGAAAGAATGTTTTATTAAATGAATATTAAATAATAAATGATTTTATTAAATTTTTGTTATAAATTAAGAAATGTTTATTATTTTATGTAGTATTTTAATATGTTTTTTATTTATTTTTATGAGTTAATTTATTACAAGTTACTTTTTACAAGTGTATTTATATGTATATTGACATATGTTTTGTATATTTTATTTTTATTTTGTATTTTTGACTTTATTATTTTATTTTAATATGTTATATATTTACAATTTATTTAATATATAAAAAATATTTTCATTACATTTTTCTGTTGTTATTTGTATACTTAAATAAATAGATGTATTTATTATGTATTTATATATATATGTATTTCATCTATGCAGTCTTATATGTTATTTTATGTTAATGTATTTTTAATGGTTTATTGTAATCAAAATATGTACATGTATTCTAAATAATATTTACAATTTATAAAAATATAAAATTATAAAATTTGTAAAGAATAAATAAAATAAAAAATTTGTTCAGGTAAATTATACAATAGGGGTCCAAAATCTAACTTTTGCATCCTAATTCCAAATTGAATGAAACCACTTCATTAAATATATTAATAAAAGTTATATATAATTAAAAGTGATTTTGATGATTTTGAATTTTTATTGAGGAGATATGGGTAGGGGAAGTTTGGGTTTTGGATTTTTATTCTGAGTATAAAATGTGCAGTGTGTAATATTTCTGTGTGAATTAAATTTTGTATTTTTTATACATGTTTATCCACAACTTTCATGTACAAAGTTCCTTTATTTGGAGTATAAATAATAAATATTAAAATAGATTCCAAAGATGAAATAATGATGAATAAATAAATGGGTTTTTTATTGTATATTTGGCGCTTATCTCCCCCTACTTTATTCTTATTGACCAAATCGATTCTTGACTTGATCTTGGGGTTTAGGGTCATAGAAGACCTTTGGAAATTTATTTTTTCTTTTCTTTTCTTTATTCTATTGATTTTGCATTGAAAAATATTTTATATACAATAAATAGAATAAATGATGAATGTTAATTTGTACAAAATAATGATAATTACATGCATTTAGCTAGGTTTTTAAGGTCAAAATGATAGAATAAAGGTGATGAAATGGAGATTCATCACGGACTCACATTTATCATCACTCTGAGATAATCGAAACGGGGCATTACATGCTTGAATCGAGGATCTGGGGTGGCAGTTGTAATGGTTCGGGTGTTTCATTAAGGGTGGAAATGAAATGAAAAATAAATAAAACACATGTAACCCCCCCAAACCCCGACCCCCTCTACATTCCCCACCATCGCCTAAGCCTTCCTCCTCCCTCATGTTTTGATGATCACGACGACGAACTTACGATGACTCCGGAGCGACGACGACCAGCGGATAGTGGTTCTCTACATCCTCCTCTCATCATCCTCTCCAACTTTTACCCTTCCCTCATTTTTTAGGGCACAAAGGTACCAAGCTAACCACACCTCTATTACGACCCTCCATGTATTTTTCACACATTTTTATCCCATATGGATGTTAAAATAGAGATTTATATGGTCTATAGTGAGGTCTTGATGGGGGTTTGATTTATAGCTTTATAGTTGTGATAATGCCTACTATATGTTTGACGAAATGCCTCAACAGGAGCGGCACATTATTTGCTTGTGTTAAGGCTTAAGGATGGTTCATATGGGTTCATATAGGAGTGTAGGTGTATGCATATGCATGGATGTGTGGGTAGGTGGGTGTGAGCATGTGGGCATGCATGTGGGAAGTGTGAGCATGTGGGCGTGTGCATGGGTGTGTGCATGGACATATGTACACATTTTTCCTAATGTAAGGAACATATGATCCTAGTTAGGTTGGTTATGGGAGGTAGGTACATTGATTGGGAATTGGAGAGCTAATAGATGAATACTCAAGTTTGTTTTTATTATATTTCCCAATGCACCTTATGTCTACAATGGAACAAACCTAATGTGATAGAATATGGAGAGTTATTATATCATGGTTGCTTCTCACGATAAAACTCATCTTGACTCCAACTGAATTCCTATTTCCATCTTGATATTTGTTTGGTTTTTGGATCAATGGAGAAGGTTGTTAGCGTGTGGATCTTTAGTGACTGACATATAGGATATGTGGTGGCCCCATAATATTTAATACTCTACCCTTGTCCAAAATCAAGGTCACTCCTATGGATGATTGTAGAAAAAGTAAGAGACATCAAGATGTGGGAGAATTCGTAACCTATGTATGGCCATCCCAAAGCATGGGTACACAAATAAACGCACACGTATATATACCTACACATGTGAGACACCATGATGATAAATAAATAACAGACATCCACACCATTATAAATGTAACATGTAGGATTTAAATGTAAGAGAATTATATTCATAAATATATAATTCTAGGTACCCACTGCTCCACCTTTATAGGAATAATTTTAAAGAATCCATTTACACCACTTGTGACTTATTATAAGTGAAATGAACATATACATAAGCGTATATGTAAGCTATGGAGAATGATAAGATCCTTGACACATGTATCTATGTATGTATGTATATATATAAATATGCAATTAACATCGTTCCTAGTATTCATACCCTTCTGTGGGTGCATACCTTCCTTCCAACAATAAGACTACTCTATATCAAAAGAGGAATCATCTTGGATCGAGGATCATTTTAAAGGATGAGTAAGGATTCAAGATGAAAATTCTAACTGATTGATGTTGTCTCGGATAATTATTTTGAAGAGAATCAGTGATGATAGACATTTGTTTCGGTCTAAGTGCTCCTTACACTTGACTGTACGAGGGTGCGATGACCCTCAACTGTGTTGGAGTTAGGATACCCATATTGGCCAGCAATCGCCTTGTGCACGATCTAGGATCTCATTCTCTTCCTTGGTTTTTGTCGCAAGCTAGTAGTCTTTCTGCTTCTTTGGGATCCATGTGCCTTCACTTGACCTGTCCCACTGGCCTTGAGTTTCCGTTACGGTTCCTAGGCAGGAGGACCGTTGGTTTTTCTTTGAACTTCTTTGGTCACGTTCCTACACCAACTCGGGCAGGAGTGGAGTTGACTCAGACCGAAGAGTCTCCCACCCATCTCGGGGCCGGAGTTGGAGTTTGTCCTAGCTCCCTCCTGGACCGCCCTTCCACCGGGGGAGTGAGACGAATGAGTCTCTTAGGGGGGCTTCTTCATCTCTTTGAGTTTGGTTATTGCTTTCCATTAGGATTTGGCGAGGAAAAAGATCATGACATGAAGATCGTCATCAATAATCTACATCTTAATATGATCCATCACTACATCCTACAAATGAAGTCTATGCAAGGACATGACCTATATCTAGATCTCTTACTCCCACCACATCTTATAATTAACAAATGAATTTGTGTTGGGCTCCGGGGTGTGGTTAGTGAGAGAGAGAGAGGGGGGGTTAATGTGCTGGGTGCTTAGTATTGGTATTAGAACCTGGACAAGTCCTATAGTCATGTGTTGTTGATAAACTTATTCTCATGCAAGTAGTTAATTCCATGTATATTATCATTGCCCATTTATTTGATTCTCTTATATTGTATCCACTTAAATTCTTGTTTAATTTTAATATAAAATGCTTGTTCACAACAGTTTTTGACGTCTTCTTGTCCCTAACATGGATAGCAGAGAAGGCACTTCTAGTCGTGTAGTTTAGTTAGCGAGGTTCCTAGCTTTTTAGGTGGACGGTGAAGAGACATCTTTTTGATGGTGTACAAAATAGCTTTGATAAATCCTGGACTTATCAGCTTAATTCATTATTTTTATCTCTCTTGATTAAGTTAATCAACAAGATTCATCAACTAATAGCATTAATTAACAATTTTTGTGTTGTAAATAATTGACACTAATTACATTATATTATTATAACCCTAGTATGGTGTAATATTTTATATATTTATTCTTTATTAAAAATCAAATAAAAATTAGATTAATATTATATATAAATTAACATAAAAAAATAAAATAAAAATAAAAGAAATAAAAGAAAATTATTTTATATGATTTGTAAGAATATTTATTTTTTATCTATGTATAGTTGACCTCTGATCTATTTTACTTCTATATGAAAGTTGTAGATCTCGATGAGATCTACAACTTTCATGACTTTTCTTGATTCATGTCCTAACTAATTCTTTTGAATTTATATTTGTTTTTCTCATTTATTTGAATTCATATTGGGCCACGTGGTGCCTCCACAACTTCCCACGTGGCCCCACCTCTTTATTCTAATCCACCTTCATCTGGACCTTTGGATCTTGTTCCAACGACCCAGACATCTTCTTCAACCTCCGCCTATACCCTTCCAAGAGTTGCAACCTTTTGCAAGCCTGCAACTTCTCGCCATTTTCTCGACAACCTCTGCCTATACCCTTCCAAGAGTTGCAACCTTTTGCAAGCATGCAACTTCTCGCCATTTTCTCGACAACCTCCACCAACTTCTCTTCCAACCAACATTGCCAACCTCTTCACCCTTCGATCTCAATTCATGCCAACCCTCCAGATATGATCAACTCCTCCTTGTGTACTCAGCGGTGCTGGTTGAAACCACCACTTACCTCTGAACTTCTTATCCCATAAAACCTCTTCTCCAATCTCCTGCAACCATATCCGCCCTTGACGTGAGGTTCTTCCTATCCCTTCCACCTCCCTATTATAGAGAGTGGTGAGATAGAGAGCCACTGCAGAGTAAAAGACCTCCGACGAGATCCTTGGCATTTCAGCCAAGTTGCAGGCCTTCTTGGGTTCTGCTCGAGCTCCGTTCTCTAGCCAAGAACGTGAAGTGAAGATCCGAAGGTCTTGAGCTTCAATCAGGCATGCAAGTCTTCTTTAATTGCATTGATTCAAACTCCATCTTTCAGGTAATCCTTTTCATCTAATTTTATTCTTTGTCATCGTATTCCAATTTTTCTAGGACCAATAACTTTATTACTCTCTGATTTGAATTATCGGGATGCCTTTGCAAACGATCCATTTTCCACATGTATCTCTCCAGTGAATCAATCCATTTCTCCATATGTGTTCCTCATAGATTCATTCTCAAGTGACTTAGCATTCGAGAACCCATTAGGGCTTGATCTTTCACTTTTGCAAAGCCCTTCATTTCGCTTCACATTACCCTTCAAAACACTCGTAGGTGCTTGTCCAATGTTTGAACTAACTTTGTCAGAGGCTTCAACGATCAGAAATTGAAACACACCTCTGACCTCCATTTTTAACTCTAGTAGCACTACATCGACAGAGCTATTCCAAGTGCCTTGCATCTTGTTTAGCCCTCAACCAACTTTGTAGAGCCTTTTCGAAAATCATTCGACCATCACTAATAGAAGAGGTGAAAAGAGAAGCAGGAGCAACCTCGTCGGAGTGCAGTCTTGAGTGCCGCCTTGAGCGGAGGAGCAGAAGAATGAAGAAGAAGTAGTAGCCATTATCTCCCTAAATTGGGTGAGATCCAACGGTTGGGAATACGCCACATCGCATAAAGCAACGGTTCAACCCTCAGGGTTGATACCTGAACCTGAGTACGAGTCTCGTACGAAGCATCATGAGATGACATGTGGTCCGAGCCTCCTTTATCGAACCTGACAGAGTCACATGCAAAGCGCATGCGTATGGTTGTTTTGCAGATCTACCCCCAACTTCTCAGGATTTGCAGATAAGTCCTCCCGTCCTGTGTCAATTGCATATTAACCGTTACGAGTTGTTTTAATTACATTTGAGTCCATGTTTGTCCTCATTTGTAATAAAACTTAGAGTTTTCTTTACATTTATGCCCCTGGATCGATTGTTAAGTAACTTTTTATTTATAAATCCAATTAAAGTGATTTTGGTCTTGTTTGAAAGCTATTTTGTTGCTCTTTTTATTGGCATGCTTTGTGATTATTTTTGATATAAAAATCATGCATTAATTATTTCATCTTCTTAGTGCTTAATTAAGATTCATAATTGAAGTTAAAAGTATCATTATTTTGAGCAACGGATCCCAATTAATTTCTTTCTTGTTAGTCAATTTTGATCAGTTCCATTAATTTAGTAATTAATTTAGTTGCTTGTTAAAAGGGATATGAGTAAAAAAGTGGAATTGAATGTCATTAATACTTTGAGTTTCTTTCTAAATCAAGTAATGGTTAGATCTATTTTCGGATTGGATTTTGGACCTCATTGAATTTTCAATCAATTCAAGAAATTATTGTGATTAACTCCAATTATTCATTGAGTTTGTAATTGCATTGTGAGTGGGGTAAATTATTTGTATGTGCATGATGTGAAAATTATCTCTTTTGTGAAACATGCATTTCTCAATATAATTAACCTAAGAATTGCCACTTTTAATATTTGTCGTCTAAATTTAGTCATTAAATTGCTCACGTCCTTGTGTTCGACCCTGGACTTCCCAGGTTAAAATCTAAAACCGAATCCTCTTCATAGAGATAACTCAGTCGCTTATGTATAACACGCTAAGTACACATGCTACAATAGATCATTATTAATACATGCATTTAGCGAATCATCTGTTGTTTCTGTTGTTCGGGATGTTGCACATTTTGTGATCATTTCTTAGGGTCAAATTGTTATTTATTGATTTTTTGGCTTAATTATTTTTGATAATGTTTTAATTGATGTGGTTTTGTATTGTTTTGTGATTTCTACTTAATTATTTCAATCTCTCTAGAATTTTTCTAATAAATAGATTGTTTTGTGGTAGGCTGTGGAACCGACAACTTTCGAAGGACTGTGGAGGCTAAGGGCTTTGAGTTACTTGTTGGAGAGCCCACGAAGCAATTTATTTAGTTGAGAGATTAATTAGGTTTATTTCATTGTGTTGTAGATAATTGCCTAATTACATGTGTTCTCAATTGAGATCTCGCATGTGTAATGGAGGCCTGTGAACTTTATTATTCATTGTTTGGTTGTATCGAGAGTGGATCTTGACTTAACATTTTAGATCAATGCATCATGCCAAATAGAAAGATCATATGGCATTCTTGCTTGATATAGTTCGTAATTTAGGACACACTACACAAATCTCATAAGATTCATAATTGCAAAATTCTTAGGAAATTTATAGACGCACGTAGCATACGTTCTACTTAGTCAAATTAATTGGCTTCTTCATTGCTAATAGAATCACTACTTAGGTGTGGCTTTTTTGACTTGCATCATATAACTAGATTTAAAAATTCTTTTCGACATCCATATGGAGAGTGCTGGAAAGCGTTGTAAATATCCCTAATGACTGCATGCATCATTGACTTACGACTACATTCAGTTTTTTTCGCTTTATTCCTCGTTTTTTACCAACTTAGGTATAAAGGAAAAGAGATTGTACATTAAATGATGCTTGTGGTCACTTAAATTCAAGCTATAACCAAAGCTCTTAAAATTGGGACTGGATTGATGCACGTTGACCAAAATAAATTGAAATAAAAGCAACCTTGTTTATAGGTACATAAAGCCCCTATTTGTTTGTAGGTACTTATCAGTGAGAGAGGGACGACATTAGGGTAGAGCCAAGACACAAATTTTCATATAGACTACTGGTTCTACAAAAATGATTAGCCACTTCTTAGTGAGGATATACGGGTAGCCGATAAACGGTCTGGATTTACTTAGCAAAGTAGAAGGTTTAGAGGACACAACATAAGGCTCGATCCTCAAGTAACGGGTAGCCATATTTATACGATTTGTACTTACTTCCATACTGGATGAAAGTGGATTCAACTAGTCATAAGAATCGGGCCAATTTGTAAGGAAATTTAGGCACCCAACAACTCATAACTTTGTCAAGATTTGCATTCGATCACCAACTGAAATTGACAAGATAATAAGGCCATCATCCTGGCCTTCAATGTTGAGTTGGTTAATTCACGAGGGTTTGTATTGAGTGCTTTGTGTGAGTAACTCCGCATATTCACATGCCCAGTAGACTAGGTTATTTTTTTATCGAGCATGCTCAAATTCCCTATCTCTTGAATTCGAAGATGGATAATTAGTCGGATATTTTCTCAGATTTTGCGAGATTGTCATTGAACCGCCCAAATATCATGTCTTCACTTGTCCAATCCCCTACTTTTCCTTCTTTAGCTGGACCATCCCAGTTTGGAAATAATCCTTTTTTCGAACTAGAGTATTATGATCCGTCCTTGTGGTTGGTTACATCACAACAAATCCAATTCTTCCTTCTTTACTCATCAAGGAAAATAATCGCCTTGGTGAGATAGACTTGATTTTGTTATCTTCTTCTACATCTCACTCCAACCCTTTATTTGATGAAGGTGGCAACAACACACTAAAGATGCCTCCTAAAAGACAGAATGGGAATGGAGAGGAGGAAGAACGAGAGGACCCGTTGCATGTAGTGCTGGCTAGGTTGGCAGAATCCAAATAGAATCATGCACTTATGAAAACACATCTAGGCCAATTGCACTTGGGTCGAGATGTACCAATAGATGAGGCATATAATCCTGGGTAGTTTCAGATGACTATTTGGTTGAACCCAGTAGAACCTGAAGTCGAGTACGGATTGAAGTCGCAATTTGTTAGCTTGCTGCCACATTTTCATGGAATGCACATGAGGAGACATGCATTCCTTAGAGAATTTGAGTTGGTCTATTCTAATCTTAGACATCCTATGGTTAATCAAGACTACATTAGGCTCAAAGCCCTTCCTTTTTCCTTGAAGGATAAGGCAGACCACTGGATGAAGAACCTGAGGGTAGTCGTAACAACCTTTGTGCAGTTCAAGTACCTCTTCTTGAAGAAGTTCTACCCTTTGAGTAGAACCAACTTGATGCGTTCACGCATCATGTGTTTCTCCCAGCTTCCCAATGAAGCTTTCGATGACTCATGGGAGAAATTCAAGGACCTCTTGTAGAAGTTTCCTTGTTAAGATTTAGAACCTACCATCTTGGTTCAATCTTTATATAGCGATTTACACCCTGAGGTCTAGGGTTTGGCTAGTGCTGCTTGTGGAGGCAACTAAACATCACGAGGTGCAAAGACCATTTGGAAGGTGTTCAAGAGAATGGTCGAGACAAGTAGAGCACTGATTAGTGTACGACCGACTATGGTTAAGTATCAAGATAAATCAAGGTTGTTGCGACCCTAACCGACCAATCAGGCTCAACAAGAAAAATCAAGACCACATCTATAATAAATCAATCAAAACATACAAGGGAATGTCAGCGGTCTCCGCTATTTATTTAACATGGTATAGCGACCAGGGTCGAACACAAGGAGCACGAGTGAAACCTGCGAAGTATTCTTAATTAGAAAATAAAAGGCATATTTTTGTGGTTTTTAATTTGCAATTTTTTATATATTTCCAAAATGAGAAAAACAACCAAAACAAATGAAAGGAACAAGGTAAAAACAAACTGCAAATGTTTTTATATTTTTCAATTATGTAGATGTTTTTGGTGATTTTATGGGGTTTTTGCAATTTGTATATGATGTTATAAAAATAAAACAAAATCAAAACAGGCAAATAATGTACAGCCTGGACTAAAAGGCAAGTTTAAAATATCAAAAATGCCTTAAAGACCTGTGTGTGATTTTTATGAAAAAATAAATAAAAATATCTACACACATCAACTGAAATCCCTTTTTATTTTTTTAGAATTTTTAATGATTTTTATAATATTTTTAGAGTTTTTAGCTTGTTTTGGGTTTTATGAAAGATAATGCAATAAAAATTGCATTGAAATGAAAACACACAAAAATAAACATATAGAAATTTTTGTAGATTTTTAAGGCAATTTTTATATTTTTAGTATTTTAGTAAATAGAAAGAACATTTTTAAAGATTTTTGTTTTTAGAAAATACCAAATAAAACTACATTAAGTCACAAAAATTATCATAAATAATACATGTTAGCATGAGCTAAATATAATTTTTATGGAATTTTTGGAGTTGATTTAGTGATTATTTGACTCACAACAACACAGATCACACAAGGACCTAATTGCAAATATTAAAAAGTTTCTAGCCCAAAATATAACACACGTGAAAAGTATAGGGCCGCTATTACAATTTGTCCAATTAATTCATGCACATGCTCAATAAATCACGTACATGTATATAACTGCAAATACCCAAAAGTTTCTATTCAAAGCGTAACAGTCAAAAGCACAAGGGCATAACATGCAAATAAACCATCCAAGCATGTGAGATAACACGTGAGTTCGGTGGAGCGGGACTAAAATGCAAATATTAAAAGTTCAAGGTCCAAACTGTATATTAATTAAACTACAATTTTATTTAGTGAACTAAATAGCTACACATGAAAGTGCGAGGGTAAAAATGATATATACCCATGCCCGGGCACGTGCCGCATGTGGAAGAGGTCATGGACATACGGTTATGATGTCTGCCACCTGCTGATTTGACGGTACAGACTCTGTCGCAGACTTGCGACTGGATCTGGCGCTGCAGCACTGATCTAATAGTTGCGTCTGGTGGCAAGCTCCGATGCGAAGAGGAACGATCGGATGACCGCCACGGTGGAGGTGCATCAAGAGCTGCTCCACTTGGGTGGTCGAGGGTCGGATGAGGGTCTTCCGCGCGCTCCAGGACCTGTAGTGGGTACACCGATTGGAGGCATAGCTCCGACGAGGGTTATTGGTGAGCTAAACACAGAGAAACGAGGGAGGATTGAGTTTAACTCCCGGCGAAGGTGAAGGAGGGGAGTCGCGTCCCTAATCCCGATCAGAAGGTCGAGCCTAAGGGTGATCAAGCTATGGTGCGAAGGTGAGCGTTCGTAGGGAGGTCGATCGATACGAGTATGAAGATGAGATGAGGCCGGAGCAGAGCAGATGATGGTGCGGCGGTGCGAAAGGGAGTAAGTGAATCAAATAGGAAAATGGAAGGGATATAAGGGATACCTAAAAGTTGGAACGAGTTCCTGAGCTCCAAGCGAAGGTGGTCGGTAGGGTTGTGGCCTCGATCAGGCTGTCGAAGGCCGGGAGGCTCGATACGGTGGCACTCATTGGCTACGTGAGTGAGCTGCATGATCCACGCGACCAAACTCCGCTCCAAGGGTAGCCTCCAGTAGCTGTCACTTAGCCAAAGTTTCCTAGGGGTGCAACGAGATGCGGTGCCAGGAGGTGGAAGGAGATGCCATATAGGCTTCCCATGGGTGAGAGATGATCGAGAAATAGCACACAACCTTAGGAAGATCCGCTCCTTCCTAGGGATCCACGAGGGTCGTGGATCCAAGGAGAAGCAACAGGCAAAAAATCTGGGCGAGAGGTGGCATGACCCGACTAGGAAAAAGGGGAGAAGAAGCTCCGGTGAGCGGAGTCGGGTCGGGTCAAGCCTGGAAGAGGTCGTTGATTCGCGGTCAACATTTAGTCCCAGCCAATCAAAAAAGGATTTTACAAAATATTTACAAAAATAAATAAAAAATAGTAAATGACTTTAAATAAAAAAGGGTATAAAATTAAAAATGATTATTATTTTTCAAACTATTTTTTGTGATTTTATTTATTTTTATGAAAAATAAATTCTTGTATATATAATATCTAGTGTTATATACATGTATAATATACCTATGTATTATGTACGATTACTTTTATTTTATTAATTTTACATAAATACCTCAATTTTGTATTTTATTTATTTTCAACATACTTTTAGGAGCATAAAATAATTTTTATTTTGTTTTTATGAGTTATGTACAATTTTGAAATAAATAGGGGATGCTATCTATATACATGTATTTTGTACAAGTAAGAAGGATTTTATTCTTGTTTTTATTTTACTTTCTGATTTTTATTTTTTGTTTTATTTTTAGGAATATATACAAGGAGGTAAAAAATATTTTATTTTTATTTTTTATCTAGAATAGTTATTTACATATATAAGCAATATGTACACTATAGAGTAGGCCCTATCTCTCTCTCTACTGATTTTGGTTGGTGATCAGGTCAAGACTTGACCTTCTCTTGGGATTCAGGTCACTCTGTATTTATTCTAAATACCTCCTTCCTTTTTCTTTTCCCTTATTCTTTTATTTTTGCACAAATACATGCTAAATATATAAAGTTAACATATGGATGCAGAATGCTAACTTATTGTATTTACACCTATTTACATGATGCTTTGCCAAGATAAATAGCTAAAAAAAAGAATAGAGAGTGAGAATCAGATATTCATCACCCTCCTATACTTTACCTTTGCTAGTCCCTTAACAAATACTTATTTGAAAAAGAGAATAAAAGAAAAAGAAGGAGAATCAAGGTTGATTATTATACTTGTCTTCATTAAATTGAAGTATGGAGCTCAGTCAAACCTTTGGATTATTAGTTTGTCGGAACCTTATTTGGACCTAGGTTTAAGACTCAACAGCCTCTAAGTTCCACCACTCTGTGGTCAAGACTCCTCAATAATCCAAATCAGAACAAGTCTACATACACAAACTCTAATGACCATGAATCTTTTCTTGCACTGTGTAAGTGATATGTAGCTCCCCACCTCAGAAATGACAAGGCAACAGCCTCCCTCAGCAAGGTAACTCTAATGCCCTAATCTAGCAGCTCTTTTCTCGAGGAGCGGGATATTCCCTTCTAAGTTCAAGTTTAACTGGCTCAAGAAGAGGTAGAAAGAAGAGAATGGACCATGGCCAGTGTAGCCACGTATCCCTGGGAGCCCAACCAATGTAGCTAAGTCTCCCGCTGCAAGCTTCTTAAGATGAGAAGGTGTAACATAAGCTTTGCTTTATTTGACTATATACATTCCAGCAAGTATTTCATTTTCTATCAGACCTGCCACTTTTTTGGAGTTCTTCTTTCTTTTTCACATTTTTTGATGTGCATATATACAACATATCTACATGGTGCAACATATATACATAAGGACTTTTTCTTCTTGAGCCAGTAGAATATCCCTCTTTCGAAGCATTATTGCAACCCACAACTCATGTCTTTAGACATCAACACCGTCAGACCAAGTTGAGACGCACTTCCCTCCCTAAAGGAAGACGAGAGGTTCCACCTAGAAGTACTACCCTCGTATGCTACCCCAAGCCAAAGGAAATTGCCTCCTTACCACCTCATCCGTGTGGAGACGAGTGTAAAGTGTTGGTCCAAGTAAAGCCGTTTTCTGTGAGCGTCATGTGTGTGTTGTTAAATGTTCTACTTAGGCTGATCAAGATGACATGTGATCATAGCCTAGTGGACTCAAATAATTAAGTCACTAATGGACCTGAAAAGTCTTAACCCCTAGATCCTATAAGGTTTTTCTTAGAATTAGGTGGATTAAGGTCTTATCCAAGCTCCATTTTCCAATTTCATTCCAGGCTAGTTTAAATGTCAACTATGATTCAGAAGAATATATAAAAATATTTACAACAACCTTTTTCTGCAAAGTTTTTGAAAATGTGCAAAATTTTAGAAAATGTTTGAATGCATGCATGAATGCAGAAGTTTGGCAAACGATTTACAAACATTTACACACGGGTTTTTGTAAACTTATTTTTCAAACATTTTGCAAAAATTTTGTACTATATACATATTTTTGATACACATGTATTTTCAAACTTTTTACAAACAAAACATTTTTACAAACATTTATACAAAAATAATTTTTATAAATAGCTATGTATGTGCAAGAAGGAATTTTCTAAACAAGAAGAATTTTGAAATTGTTGTGATTTTTAATAAGTGATTTTTAGCCATTTTATTTATCAACACACTTACTCAAAGTACGAGTTATGGCTAAAGTATATATACAATATATACGACACCCCCCTATACTTAGCTCGAACGATGTCCTCAGAGTGAACAAAGAGCGATGAAAAAGACATAACTCATGCTTAGTATGGGGAAGTGAATTGAAAGGCTATACTACACCGACGAATACAAGAATAGCATGAATAGAGCTAGGTGATTCCCCCTATACTTAGGATCTAGTAATCCTAAGTATAGCAGACTGTACACAATGGAAAAACCGACTTAGAGAATGTACAGGGTCTACCTCCCCTATACTTAGGGTATGAACTGCCTAAGTATAGGCAGCAAAACAGAGGTAAAACAGATCAAAAGAATAATCGAAAATCTGACACCCCCTATACTTAGGGTAAAGTACACCCTAAGTATAGCATAATCACAAGATGCAGATAGGGTGTTAGACTAAAGAATGAGATGATATGGACATTTGGATCTATACAAGGCGGAAGATAGTGATAATCAGGCATGAGATGCAAATGATGTGAGTCAAAGACCACATCTCATGCAAAATGAATCGGGGCAACGACAACGATCAGCAGATCATGATCTAGATATGGATTGAGATGTTGACCATTAACGTAAAAGGTGGACTCAGATGACATTTCAGATAAGTCGATACTACCATTGTCATGCACCTTTCGAACTAGGTACGGTCCTTTCCACTTACTCTGCAATTTCCCTGGAAATAATCTAAGCCTGTCAGCAAACAACCATACTCTCTGATCTGGCTCAAACTGCTTATGGTTGATATGAAAATCATGCCATATCTTTGCTCTCTCTTTAGACTGTAGGCTATTTGAAAAGGTTGTATCTCTAAGCTCCTCCAAGGTTGCCAATTCCGCCTTCCTTTGATAACCTATACTTTATGGATCCAATAATATATCAGTGACAACCCACAGTAACTTATGCTTAATCTCAACATGTATATGGAAGGGATTGCCATGAATGAGATGAAAGGGAGATGTACCCAAAGGAGTCTTAAAGGAAGTCCGATATGCCTACAAGACCGAGTCCAAAAGCTATGACCAATCCTTTCGATCTGGACAGACTATCTTCTGCAGTATCGTCTTGATCTCCGTATTCGATACTTCAGCAAGACCATTGGTCTGAGGATGATATGGAGTGGCTACTCGATGTTCTATGCTGAACTCGTTAGCAAGGGCATTTACCTTGTCATTGATAAAATGAGACCCCTCGTCAGATATCAATACTCTGGGCACCCCGAACCATGAAATGATATTTTCCTCAAAAAATTGCAAAATGTCTTAGCATCTACAGTTCAGGCAGGTATGACCTCAAACCAACGACTCACATAATCAACAGCCAACAGAATGTACTCAAATCCCTGACTTTTAGGGAATGGACCCATGAAATTATTGCCCCATGCATCAAAAACCTGACAGAAGTGAATGGGTTGCATCGACATCATATCACGCTGTCTACAAGTGCCCATCCTCTGACAGTCAGTACACCTCTTCACGAATTCATCAGAATCCTTGAAGAGGGCAGGCCACCATATGTTGGATTGAAGCATTTTCTGTGATGTTCTCCTCCCAGACTGATGTCCTCCTTCCTCAAGCTTGTGGTAGTATGTGAGGACGTTGTGATGCTCCTCCTGAGGAATGCACCTACACCATGCGCTATCCCCTCCTTCATGATAAAGGACGGGATCCTCCCAATGGTAGGACTTGGCCTTCGCAAGGAAGGTCTCAAGTCGATGTCGGGGCCAACCTTGTGAAACTTTCTTGGCAACAAGATAGTTCACAATGTCGGTGTACCATAGGAGAGAGGCGATAGCAAGGATCGCCTCATCTAGGAAGGTCTCTATAATAGGATCAGTATGCTCAGATTCCTCAAGATTTTCTTATCGAGAGAGATTATCTGCCACCACATTCTTGACTCCAGGCTTATCTTAATCTCAACGTCAAACTCCTGGAGTAGAAGGATCCATATAGTCAATCTTGCTTTGGCATCCTTCTTAGCCATGAGGTTCCTGATGGCGGTATGATATGTGTAAATAGTCACTTTGGATCCAAGAATATATGATCGAAATTTGTCCAAGGCGAAAACTACGACTAGCATCTCTTTCTCTATGACAGTGTAGTTCCATTGCGCGACATCCAATGTATGTTTAGCATAGTGAATGGCAAATGGTACTCCATACTTCCTCTATCCTAGCACGGCCCCCACGGAAAAATCAGAGGCATCTGTCATGATCTCAAATGGGAGAGACCAATCAGGCGGCTGAAAGACATGAGCCTCAACGACTTAGCTCCTGAGAGTCTCAAATGACGCAAGACACTTATCATCTACAATGAACTCGGTGTTTTTTGTCAACAAATCAGTCAACAGTCGAGCAATCATGCTGAAGTCATGAATGAAACGTTGTTAGAAACCGACATGCCCCAGAAAAGACCATAATTGTCGCAAGTTGGACGGTGGATTGAGTTTCCTAATGATATCCACCTTGGCCGGATCAACCTCTATGCCCCTGTTGGACATGATATGACCAAGCACTATCCCTTGAGTCACCATGAAGTGACTCTTCTCCCAAGACAAGACAAGATGAACCTCTATGCAGCGTTGAAGAATGCGGTCTAGGAAGTCAAGACAAGCATCAACCCGTCATTGTAGACCAAAAAGTCATCCATGAAGACCCATAAACAGTCACCCACCATGTACGAGAAAATGGACGACATACACCTTTGGAATGTCACTGGGGCGTTACATAGACCAAAGGGCATCCACCTGAAAGCATAAGTCCCAAACGAACATGTGAATGTCGTTTTATCCTGGTCTTCGAGAGCTATGGACACCTGACTGTAATCGGAGTACCCGTCAAGGAAACAGTAGCAACGCTTCCCAGCTAGCCTCTCTATCATCTGATCAATAAAAGGAAGCAGGAAATGATCCTTCTTGGTGGCCTAATCCAATCGTCTGTAGTCCACACAGACCCTCCAAGAAGTGGGTACCTGATGAATCTGCGATTCATCACTCTAAAAGTTAAAAATAGAGCCTTGTTCCCGAGCAAATAGAGGAATATTTCCCTTTATATTGTATAAGTAGCATTCACGCATGCATTGATAACATCTGCATTTTAGCATTCATATTTGCATAAAATAAGAAGCCAAATTCACTTGTAAATATTCACCTGTATATTAGCTAAAATACCCTATTTGTATATATTTTATACTAACTCCGAATCCAATAAAACCAACTCCATTATGTATATTTACTAACACTAATAAATAAAAAATATCAAAAAAAATACTAACTTATAAAATTGACCAATAAAACCCAAATGCAAGTTTGAGATCTTAGACCTTAAAATGCACATATCTCTCTCATACAACCTCCAAATTAGGTCTACTCACTTTTAAAGTAATATACATTCAGAGACCTTCGAAACAAGACCAATTTCATTAAAATCGGAGCTCGTATGCAAAACTTGGGTTTTGGGCCCCTTTTGTAAATTGTACATAATGACCGTTTTACCCCTGTATTTTATCTTCTCATTTTCTTAAAAATCCAAAAAAATTAGATTAAGTTGTAAATATTCTTCTCATATTTTCTTTATTTTTATTTTGATTTTTCTCTTAACTAAAAATGACAAAAAAATTACAAAAGATAAAATGCGAAATATTATATCTATAAGGTACCGCCCAAAAATACAGTTTGTACAGATGATCTCGTTTGATTTTCGGCTCTTCACAAAAGTTGTAGATATCGTCGAGATGAGAGACATTCGTGTTGACCACTTTTTGATTTGATCCCTTTTATTATCTCTTTTTTATTTTTCTTTTCATTTAGCTTTGGATTTTTCTGAGAGCGACACGTGGTGGCTCCGGAAGCCGCCACGTGTCAATCCCTTGGTTTTTGGTTACTAATTAAATAAAGGCCACATGGCCGCACCCTAGCGCACCAAGTGGCATCATCTCTCTCCTCTCTACCCATTCCTCCCCACTCTCCCTTAACTTAAGGGAGAGGCCTCTTCGACACCTCCCATCCCATCCCATCTTCTCCACTCCTTCTTCCATCTCTCCCACTCTCTCCATGCCCTCTCCAACCTCCACCTTCTCCTCTTTATAATCATTTCCACTCCTTCATTCATCCGCATCTGCCATTCCCACTGTGAGAGAGAGGAGAGCTCCTATAACCTTAGGTGACATCTAGGGAGTGCAATAGTTGAGCGAAGACCCATCTCTTCTAGGTGAGATCCGGTGGCCCTCTGTCCACCGCCGCAGCCGCAAACCGCCGCTGCCCGAGCTCCGCTTGCCGCGCGTCGAGCGACGACCTGAGAAGCTTTGCTTCTCCCTTCATAGGCACTCGTCCATCTCCAGGTAAAATTCATAATCATCTTCTTCCTCTCTTCTTCTTCCTCTTCTACTCACACACTCTCTCTCCTTGATTCATCACCTTCCTCCCACCGAATCACAAAACCAATCGCACTTCAACGGATAAATCACATGTTGCGTACGCAACGGTGATTTTTATTTAATTTTTCGACGTAACATCAATCGATTAATCGCTTATTTGCGCCCACTAAACAAATGCATGAAGAACAGGGGAGGTGGTGAAATCCTCCCCACGTCTTCGTCTTCTTCCTTCCACCATAGCCGAGCTTGGCTCGAGCTCTTCTCTTCATTGCAGGTGTTATCCTCCATCGCCGTCAACGACTCGCGCAGCCGCCGCATGACCGTCAACCTTCATCAACCGCAGCCACCTGCGGCTGGAGCTATACGCGCGACCACGCCAGCGCCTCTCCACCGATCTCAGCCCGCCAGCGCCATCTAGCAGCCTTCGCCTATGCCAGTGGTAACCAAGGCGCGGCCACCTCCTTCCCCGTGCGCGTGGCTGCCACCGCGCCGCCACACGCACCTTGCGGTTGCCGACTTCCGCAACCCCCCCCCACGCGACCCAGCAACTGCCAACAAGCGCCTGGGCACCGCCCGCTCCACGCCTCGCATGTGGACACACCAGCGCCCCTCCACGCGCCCCCGTGAGCGTGTGCGCCGCCGGCCTCCTCACCTCCATCAGCCCGCGTGCCACCGCGCCTCCCTTGCAGCTGCTCCGCCCTCCCCACGCCCCCATCTGCGGCGTACCGCCTCCCTCCTCCACGCCAGGACTCCGCCCCTCGCGCCGCCGCCAACACAACCTCCAGCCCGCGCCGAAGGCCCTCGTGCGTGAAGCTCCATCTCCATCGGCCATCTTGGAGGAGTCCCCTGTTTCAAGCCAAGAAACAGGGGAGACTTATCGCACAATAAAAAAGTGGGAATTTGCAAAGGGGACACTTGCACCCCTTTGCAAGTTCTTAAAAAAATTTCAAGTTTTCAGTAATTGCATGTAAGTCCTTGTTCTCATTTCAGCTCATATTTTTTTCTCGGTATTGCATCCATACCCCCTGCATTTACATGTTTATTTAGTTGTTATTTTGTCATCCATTTTTAATTCCGAAAGTTGCATTGTGTAGTATAACTCTTGTTCTACCATTTTAGCATTTATTTGTATTTTTCTGATTTGTAGAATATTTATTGAAATTAACTTGGTGAAAATTGCATCATTTTTCCCATGTTGATTGAGTAATTTATTGCGTACTGTCTGCTTATCGAAAAATCTCTGAAAAATCACCATTGGTAGATCTAAGTCTATGCTACAACATATCCAAAAATCATCTCATTTACACGTATAATTTGTCTTATAAAAATCATTTAGTGAAAACCTTAATCGATTTTTAATTAATCAACCGTGAAGTGTTTTAACAAAATTCAAGTTAATTTGGATAGCTCTTAACTAGACCTATTTGGATTAATTTTGTTTCTGAAAAATATCATCATTTGAAAATTATTAAAATTGGTTTAGTTATTTTCACTAAAGTCTGCATTTTTTATTATCCGTGCATCTAAAAATTACAAAAAAATTAGAGTAGCTTAATTTCATCATATTTCATAATCTGGCCAAGTTTTATAAATTTTGGACTTCATTTGATATCTTAAATTGATTTAACTTTAAATTTGCTTGATATTGCATGTGTCCTGCATAGAAAATAGAAAAAGACCAAAAAAATAATTTCCCGAAAATCCAACACTTGATCTTTGCTTAAAATTTACCTAAGGAGGCAGATGCCTCCCTGAGTTCGACCTTGGAATTCCACCAAGTAAAAAAATTTGCCGCTTGAAATTAACATCGAATAGAATTAAAGTGGTTTTTGATTAGCCCTCTCGTATCTGACTGCAACGAAAACTTAAACATTAATTTGGACATTAATCTGACCGAATTAACCAAGGGTGCGGGGGCGGCTATCAGTACCCAGGTAGCTATCTCCTGTCCAGACTCACTCACAACTGTAGTGATGCCTGTCTTCTTGGCACTACATGTAATGGACTAACCCACTTGGAGTAGGAGATGGGGTAGATAAAATCGACGCTCCACAATTTTGGTATTTCCTTCATGACTACTTCTCAAAGATTCAGGTTCATCCATCGCTGGAACTCACGCGACGGCTTAGCGTCCTCTTTGAGATAGATATGGTGGGAGAACAGGGTCGGACTTATCCCCTAGAGATCAGCTACACTCCATCATATTGCCTTGCAGTTCTTTTTCCATCAAATGAGATTCTTGCTCTTCAGTCAAATATGCTAAGATAATGACTGGGTACATCTCATGCTTACCCACAAGGAATCTATACCTCAACGACTGCGGCAAAGGCTTCAATTCAGGACAACTGGGAGCTGGCAAATCTGGCCTCTGAAAAGTCTGAGTGAATGCAACCAGATCTGAATGAGAGAACTCTCATTGATCATGAAAAAATGATAAAGATTGTACTTCTAGTGTATCTGTACTTGGTGCTAGCACAGTCTCTACCCTAGCTGCTGGCTCTGTGGAAATCAGACAAGGTAGTAAATCATCAAACTCCGCCCAGTCTATGTCTAAATCTGAGGGATCTAAATCGAAATCACATGATACAGAATCTACTTCATTGTCCTGAACGCGATCGTCAGTCTCCAAAGTGTCCTCGGCCAAGAGTATGCTCTCCAAACTCTCCTTTGCTGGAAACTATGGACCTGCAACATCTGAAGGTGAGAGAAGGGCTCATGAAATGGGATCTGACCAAGCGGCTTCATCATTAGTGATCACAAAGTCGCACTCATGGTGTTTGTCTCGCTCTGCCTCTCTCGTCTACTCTGTATCGTTGAACTGCTCTGAGCAAGCTGAGTCTTATGCTATGGTCTCATCGATCTTCTCTATTTGTATACTCCCACCCTCAACGTAAAAGTACACCTTCCCGCTATCATGATCGGACAATGCCTTGGTTGTGGCAAAGAATGGATGTCCTAAAATAATGGGTGTATCGGTCACATATTTAGGGATCTCCATGTCCAAAACAAAGAATTTCAAGGGGAATTTTAGGCCCTAAATTATGACGACCATATCTTTCGATAACCCCTTCAGCCTCTTCATAGATCTGTCAGCAAACTGAAGGACTATCCTGCTCTATCGAAGGGGTCAAACTTGAATTGGTCGAGTAAGGCTGTCGGAAGGAGGTTGATAGAAGAGCCACTGACTAATAGAGTACGGTGAACCTTTGCTCATGAATATGGAATCTGACATAGGGAGCTCCTACATCTGGACTCTTGGATGGCAGACGGTTCTGGATAGCAAAGTAAGTGGCACGGGTCAGCACATGGATTTCTGCCTGATGGTTCCTCTTCTTCCTGCAGATAGTTGTCTTCTCTCTTAAGTTCTTATGGAAGAGAGGGATGTGCTCAAATGCCTCCGGTAGAGACAATTGTATATGGAATCTATCAATCATCTGTTGGCTGAACTCTAAATGCTGATCTTTTTTTGGATTTTCCTTTTTATTCCCCTTTGCCAAGCGGAGTGCTTGAGGGAATGGGATGGCTGGGTCCTCCTTAGGTAGAGGGATAGGAACATGTTCCTACTGTTGAGAGGGAACGGAATCCATACAAGTATCATCAAGCATAACATATGGACTCGAGGATGAAGAAACCTTTCCTTTATTAATTTTTTGGTACTTTTCATAAAGTCTCGAGATACAGAAACTGGAGGTGACACAAATGGAATAGAAGGGATGTCCTCAGTACCACCCACGACATTGGAAGTTGCAGCATCAGCACTGCACTCTGGCTCAGCATCTTGGAATCTGGTGGCATCAGTACCACCCTTTGCGTCTGGAGAAACGACGACCTCAATACCGTCGATTGGATCAACGTCCTTGGTGGTGTCAGCACCAACGTCGTCATCATCCTTAGCAGCATCAGTACTGTTATCCTCCTCGTCTGGTGCTCCTGCATCCTCGTGGTGTAGTCGCGCAGACGAGGCACCACCGGCTGGCATCCTACCGCTCCTAAGTGACACAAAATCAACATCAAACGTATATGAAGCAATGTCACCCAATAAATCACTAGGAGTGGTGGTCTCTGTGAACTGTACCTACTCAGATTTCCTTTTGAGGTTATTCGGGTCGGGCTCGATCTGAGCAGGTATGGCAGACTTTCCTTTGATGGTCTCCCTCATCTCCTGGCAAAACTCGTCCATCTCCCGCCTAAAGGACGTCTGCTGGTATGAGAGTAGGCGGGCTAGATCATCAAGGACTGGGTTCTCATAGGCTGGTCCATGAGACCTGGATGGGTTGCCTCTCTGAAAGTGAGGTTGCTGTTGTAACTGGTGAGGGGGAGGCTGAGAATATTGCTGAGGCTGTTGCTGGTGCTGCCTCCACTGATTTCTCTGCTGGTAGGGACAAGTACCTGGTTGGTATTGTTGGGATGGATGCTGGTGTGGTTGATGAGGGAACTGGGGCTGCTGTTGTGGCTGGTCGAACTGTCCACCCTGAGCTAGAGGTTGCTGTTGGGATGAGGCACCTCCGGTCGACCACCTGAATCCGGGATGATCTCGGTAGATCCCAGGCTGCTATCGGTCGTACCAAATCCTGTTGACTTCCATCAATGGATCCTACTCGTAGGGGGATGGAGGAAGAAATGCCAATGGCTGATCCTGCTGATACACCACCATCTTAGTGTCCTGAGATGTGGTGAACCTGTCGGTACAGGGCGGAGTGTTGGTACGAGTCATTTCTACTAGAATCAGGCCGTCACCTGAGACGGGGCTGAGAAGTTTTATGTGCCTCCCAGAGATACATGATCTGGGTCTTCAGGTCACTCAAGGTCTGTGCCAACTGGTCTATCCGAGTCATACCATGGCACTACTTCTTCTCAATTATCTCGATGTGGTCCAATTTCTTGGTGATAATGGCCATATCAGCGACCGACGACTCTGCATATGATGTGGCTGCTGAAGAAAAAGAGGTGGATGGACCTGCATCAACTCATGTTATCCTCTGATAGGACACGACAAGGGGTGAGGGCTTCCCCTGAGTGTAGAGTCGAGTCTGGGACATCACTGTGTAATTCTCGGCCATCTCATCGTAGATGGCCCGGACCTGGTCTTCGTCCTTGGTAAAATAAGAGGCCCCATAAGAAGCATTCACTAACCCCTGCAACTCCGGTGTCAACCCATAAAAGAAGCTATGTACTAAGTTGGGCTTGGAAATGTCGTGATGTGGACATCGGTCAATGAGCTCACGAAATCGATCCCACGCTTCATGGAACTGCACCTTGGGGATCATAGAGAAGTTGTTGATCAAGGCTCGTGATGCATTCATCCAGCTGAGTGGATAGTTCAAATACTCGATCCGGAGATGTTCCCACGAAGTCACATATCTCCCTAAATGCTTCATCCAGTAGGCTGCTCTGTCAACCAGGGAGAAAGGGAATGCCATCATCTTGATGGTATCATCATCCACGAATCTATCGTGGACAGTGCTGCGAATCATCTCGAACTCCTGCGGGTGTAGATGCGGCTCCTCGGTGACAAACCCAGGGAACTTGGGCAAAAGCTGAATAGTTTGAGGAGGGAGCTTGAAATCTCCCAGAATCACCGGAAGCTGAATCCAATGGTGTGTAAGAGTTGCACTAGGGATGTGCAACTCCCTCATCGGCCTAGCTAGTCGGACGGGCTCATGTGGCTCCTTTGGATGTCCTCCATCTCCTCCTCCAAAATCTGGAATCTCTCCACCACCTGCTCGGTTTGGCTCTCCTCTGTCCCCCTGCATCTGTGTCATTTCTCTGCGCACCTCTGCCATGAAGGCTCCCTGGTCTCTAATTTTCCTCTGCATCATCTCCAGAGAGGCTAATAAGGTGTTGTTGATGGCGCCCCGGTCTAGAACATACGTGGTACTCTAGGGCTGTCCATCGGTGTGCTCTTCATTGCTGGCCATCTCTTCGGTCTCTGCAAAGGCAAAAGACCCGAACTCAGGTGCCGTCAAATGAATAAATATATGTGATGGTCTCTGCTTGGGCACCTTGGGACTGGAAGAAGGGTGATCAAGTGGGAACAGGGTAGAATCAAACTCGGGTTCGGAGAGCAGGTCTAGGCTCTCTCGAACCTGACTAGATGAGTAGGGAAGAGTGCTCGAAAGCGGTGCATCCAAAGGCTGCCTAAGAGACCTCCGTCCCATCATTGTGATCTGGAAGAAAGGCGGATGGGATCTGGAAATAAACAAGATCGGCAATCAAACCCCCAATTTACCTACACAACACGGAGCTAATGATCATGAAGGTTCGGTCGTTTATCTTGTCAATTTTATTTAGGTGATAATGCAGTCTAGCAGGGCAATTAAGCGAGCTGGTAGGAACTTGATGCTCCCAAAATACTGGCTCAATCTCAAAGCTAGATCTTTCCCTGCTAGTACAAGTTGCGGACCGTTTACCGACTACCCGATCAACTCGCTCTATTAAGGATATCGTGACCCGCTTTACCGGAGATAGGAGCGATCCTCACCGGAGAAACCCTCAAGACCAGTAGTTTAATGAGAGTTCAAGTGTGGCCTAGCCTAGTGTGTGTCACTCTCTCGCGCAAGAAAACCAAACAAATGAGGGGACGACTCTCCCAAGACTGATTTTTAAATAAGGTGTCTTTTAGGATCAAGTTTGTTTAGCAGTCCCATTTTTATGGTTGTCTCTTTTTAGGGTATTTTTCAATAATCAAACAAACTCCTAATTATTTTTTTGATCTCCTGATTTTTTTAAGTCCAAAAATAAGGAGGAGAAGTTGAAAAAGCCAATGCGCGATCAAACACGATGATGCATGCAAAGTAAGGAAGGCGTACCTGACTCCAGCACTCTACATGCAGGGTAATCCACACATAAAGTAAAGAAAGAATTTAAACTAATTTAAATGTTGCAAGAAGAAAACGGCCATAGACGAGCAATTTTCAAGATCGTGAAGAACAACATCTAACTGACTAGAGGGAGTGGTCAGGGTTCGGTCTCTGATGCCGATTGGTGTCCGCCACAACGGATCATGCACGCGTTGTATACGGCCTCTAGCGACACGTGACCTCTCAATCAATCAGGTTAACTTTTTATTATGATTTTTAATTAGGTCCAATTATGAACTATAGGTACATGCAAGATTTTAAGTATTGTGCCTTAATTATTTACATCGCAGTCAAAGAAATTCCTAAATCTGGGGGCCAAATTCTTCGAGAATCAAAGAAAATAAAATGCAAATAAAACAAAACGACGAAAAACTGCGGTGAGATCCCCCGAGCACACCGGTGTTTGGCGAAACAGACCCCAATATGCCAAGTCCAAGAAAGAGTCGGAGGTCCTGTGTTATTACAATAATAATAATGAGAAGTCTGCTGAAAGTAAAACTATTCTACTGCTACTCTACAAACTATAACTATTCCCTACTCCTGCTACTGCTTCTCCTCTGGTACGGGTCTCCTCCAAAGTGTCCTCGGGTAGTTCTTCGCACAAAAAGTTAAATAAAAACATGTCATAAAGCAGTTATAATAAATAGAGATAAAAATAAAGAATAAAAACAAAAATAAAAAGAAGAACCCGGCAACGGCATTATTCTGACGAGCGTACGACCGGCTAGGGTTAAGTATCAAGATAAATCAAGGTCATTGCGACCCAAACCGACTAATCAGACTCAATAAGAAAAATCAAGACAATTCTATAATAAATCAATCAAAACACACAAGGGAATGTCAGAGGTCTCCGCTATTTATTTAACATGGTATAGCGACCAGGATCGAACATAAGGAACACGAGTGAAACCTACGAAATAGTCTTAATTAGAAAATAAAAGGCATATTTTTGTGGTTTTTAATTTGCAATTTTTTTATATATTTCCAAAATGAGAAAAAACAACAAAACAAATGAAAGGAACAAGGTAAAAACATACTACAACAATTTTTATTAGGACTAAAAACATTCAAAAAATAGAAATAAAAATATTTTTATATTTTCCAAATATGTAGATGTTTTTAGTGATTTTATGGGATTTTTAAATTTTGTATATGATTTATAAAAAATAAAACAAAATCAAAACAAAGAAACAATGTACAGCCTGGACTAAAAGGCAAGTTTAAAAATAAAAATTCCTTAAAGTCCTGGATGTGATTTTTATGAAAAAGCAAGTAAAAATATCTACACACAACAACTGAAATCCTACTTTTTTTAGAATTTTTTAATGATTTTTATAATATTTTTAGAGTTTTTAGCTTTTTAGGGTTTTTATAAAAGATAATGCAACAAAATTTGCATTGAAATGAAAACACACAAAAATAAACATAAGAAATTTTTATGGAATTTTTAAGGCCATTTTTATATTTTTTGGATTTTAGTAAATAGACAGTATACTTTTTAAAGGTTTTTTATTTTTAAAAAATATCAGATAAAACTAAATTAAGTCACAAAAATTACCATAAATATTAAACATTAGCAAGAGCTAACTTTAATTTTTATTGAACTTTTGGAGTTGATTTAGTGATTATTTGACTCACAACAACACACATAGCACACAAGGACCTACTTGCAAATATTAAAAAGTTTCCATGCAAAAATATAACACACGTGAAAACAATAGGGTTGCTATTGCAATTTATCCAATTAATTCACACACATGCTCAATAATCACGTACATGGGTATAACTGCAAATACCCAAAAGTTTCTATTTAAAGCATAATAGTCAAAAGCACAGGGGCATAACATGCAAATAAACCATCCAAGCACGTGTGATAACACGTGAGTTCGGTGGAGCGGGACTAAAAAGCAAATATTAAAAGTTTGAGGTCCAAACTGTAAATTAATTAAACTACAAATTTATTTAGTGGATTAAATAGCTACGCATGAAAGTGCGAGGGTAAAAACGAAATATACCCATGCTCGGGCATGTGGCGCATGCGAAAGAGGACATGGATGTACGACTCTGATGTCTGCCACCTGCTGATCTGATGGTGAAGACTCTATTGCGGACGTACGGCTGGATCTAGTGATGCAGCTCCGATCTAACAGCCGTGACAGCTTTTTGTCGGGCGGTTGTGATGCAATCTGGCAGGGGTCTGGATATCTAACGGTAGACGAGGATGGAGGAAGAACACCCTCCAGGTGAACTTCGATCAACGATTGGAGGAGATCCACTTGGCCGATGAGCTCACCCAAAGGGTCTGGAGTGTCGTGAAGGTGATCCGCATCTGGTGGCAAACTTCGATGCGAACGGGAATGGCCGGATGATCGCCGCAGTGGAGGTGCATCGGGAGCTGCTTCGACTGGGTGGTCGAGGGTTGGATGAGGGTCTTTCGCATGCTCCCGGACCTGCAGTGGGTACACCACTTGGAGGCATAGCTCGGACAAAGGTTATTGCTAAGCTAAACACAAAGAAACAAGGGTGGATGGAGTTTGACCCCCGGCGAAGGTGAAGGAGGGGAGTCGCGTCCCTAATCCTGACCAAAAGGTCTAGCCTAAGGGTGATCAGGCTATGGTGTGAAGGTGAGCGTTCGTAGGGTGTTCGATCGATACGGGTGTGAAGATGAGATGAGGCTCCAACGACCGGAGCTGAGCAGATGAAGGTGCGACGGAGTGAAAGGGAGTAAGTGAATCAAACAGGAAAATGGAAGGGATATGAGGGATACCTAAAGGTTGGAACGAGTTCCTGAGCTCCAAGCGAAGGTGGTTAGTAGGGTTGTGGCCTCGACCAGGCTGTAGAAGGCTGGGAGGCTTGATGCGGCGGGCACTCGTCGGCCACGTGAGTGAGCTGCGTGATCCACACGACCAAACTCTGCTCCAAGGGTATCCTCCAGTAGATGTCACTCAGCAAAAGGTGCCTAGGGGTGGAAGAACGGGCGAGGAACGAGCTGCGCTGCCAGGAGGTCGAAGGAGATGCTATATAGTCTTCCTAGGGGTAAGAGATGATCGGGCAATAACACGTAACCCTAGGAAGATCTGCGTCTTCCTAGGGATCCATGAGGGTCGTGGATCCAAGGAGAAGCAACGGGTGAAAAATAGAAACAAGAGGTGGCACAATCCGACTGGGAAAAGGGGGAGAAGAAGCTTCGGTGAGCAGAGTCAGGTTGGGTCAAGCCTGGAAGAGGTTGTTGACCCGCGGTCAACATTTGGTCATGGCCAATCAGAAAAAAGGATTTTACAAAAAATTACAAAATAAATAAAAAATAGTAAATGACTTTAAAATAAAAAGTGTATAAAATAAAAAATGTTTATTATTTTTCAAGCTATTTTTTGTGATTTTTAATTATTTTTCTGAAAAATAAATTCTTCTATATACAGTTTCTAGTGTTATATACAGGTATAATATACCTATATGTACTATTATTTTTATTTTATTAATTTTACACAAATACCCTAATTTTGTATTTTATTTATTTTCAACATATTTTTAGGAGTATAAAATAATTTTTATTTTATTTTTGTAAGTTATGTACAATTTTGAAATAAATTAGGGATGTTGTCTATATACATGTATTTTATACAAGTAAGAAGGATTTTATTCTTGATTCTATTTTACTTTTTGATTTTTTTGTTTTTGTTTTATTTTTTGAACTATATACAAGGAAGTAAAAAGAATATTTTATTTTTTATCCAGAATAGTTATTTACATATAGAAGCAATATTTACACTATAGAGTAGGCCCTATCTCTCTCTAATGATTTTGGATGGTGATCAGGTCAAGGCTTGACCTTCTCTTGGGGTTTGGGTCTCTCTGTATTTATTCTAAATACCTCCTTCCTTTTTCTTTTCCTTTATTCTTTTATTTTTGCACAAATACATGCTAAATATACGAAGTTAACATATGCATGCAGAATGCTAACTTATTGTATTTACACCTATTTACAAATCAAAGAGTGAGAATCAGATATTCATCAAGCACAAACCGCTAGTAGAACTCGGTTAAAAACCCTTGATCCATTTAAATCCAGCGGGGGAGTGAAGTCTACAGTGGATTCTTTTGACATGAGTTTAATAGCAGACAAATTTATAGTGGTTGAAAGGATCAATAAATGAATGGATGAGTTGGACAACAACTTATCCAAATTACCTAAGCGGATGGCAAAGCTTACCAATAAGGTATCCAAGATGAGGATACTCGTCGTGATTGCATATGTCTCTCCAGTTTACCATGTTCATCATATTCAAAAGCATCAGATGTCAGGGCCATCCTAGCCATGGGTAGAAGATCGGCCTTTAGCCCATTCTTTTCAGCAGCCACCGTCTGTGGAGACAATCATTAAGGAACCTTCCCAGATGTGGGAGGTAAATGGTGTATGGTACACACATAAATATGCTAGATAGGGTAGTTATGGGGATCATTTCTCCTATTAACATCCCCATACTTTCTATAACACATCATTTACTCCAACACCTCTTCCAGCACCGAGCTCTGGAGCCGATCCTTACTAGGCACCAAGGCAACAATAGCAGTACGGGTGTGATGAATCCACGTTTCATCATCTTTATTCTATCATTTTGGCCGTAAAAACCCTAGTAGATGCGTGTAAATATGCGTAATTCATGCATTTTAGCATTCATGTATATGTGTGTATATATTGTATAAAATGCGGTTTTTAAAGCCAAAATTATAGAATAAAGAAAAGAAAAGAAGAAAGAATAAAATATTGTAAATATTTTATGACCCGAAACCCCGAGACCTAGGCATCATGATGAATAGGTCGACAAGGAATAAAGTAGGGGGAGATAAGGGCCAAATACCTATAATTAGTAATTCATTCTTTATTCATTTTGGGACCTATTTTTGGTTCCACTTTTTATACATCAAATAAAGAAACTTTGTACATGAAAGTTGTAGATAATTTTATAAAGAAAAATACAAAATTGATTTCATAGAAAAATAATAAACAGATAAAAAGTTATGGTCTGAATAAAAATCCAGAAGCCCAACTTCCCAGACCCGTATCTCACAAATAAAAACTCCAAATGCAGCGTACTCACCTTTAATTGTATATAGAAGAAAATAAGCTAATTAATGGTGGTGGTTTCGCATTTGGCAGAGCTACGGCTTGAAAGTTGACTTTTGGACCCTCATTGTACATTGTACAGATTAAAATATTCAATTTATTATTTATTTATTATTTTTATAATTTTATATTTTTATAATGTTGTAAATAATACTTATAATAATAATGTACATTTAAATAAGAATAAAAAAACCTAAATAAAAAACAAAAATAAAATACTTAAAAATAAAATACATAGATACATTACCTGTACATATACCTATACAAAACATATTTGTATTTTATTAAATATACAAAACATTTCATAAAAATAAAATAAAAATATATTTGTGTAGATAAAAGTATTTTATAATTTTATAAAATACTAAATAAAAATAATAATATTAAAAATACCTAAATAAAAATAGAATACTTAAATATATATATATACTATAAAGGGCATAACTGCAAACTTGTAAAAATACGTCTCATAAAAATAAATAAAAATCACCATAAATTAATTCATAAATAAAAACATTTTTTATTTTATAATTAAAATCAATAAAATCGTTATCTAATTTTTATATATTTTAGAAATCTTTTTCACCAGGATTTTCCTGGTTGGTCCACGTGGACCAACCAGGGGGCTAGGAGAGTTGACCTCGGTCAACTCTCTGCCCAACACCTGGGCTGTGTCAGAATAAGGTTTTTCTTGGATTTCGCGGATTTTTCCAGGCCAAGTCTTTCACCGATTGGCCTCGGTCCCTTCTGCAAAGTTGATGCCCTCTGATCCACCTAGCTCGCCCTAGGCTTAGATGGGTCTTTTGACCATCGATGTGCGAGCTACGCCTCGTTGAAGGAGCCCACTCGACCATGTTTCAAAAATGACCCATCCTCCCATTTTTATTTTGAACCCTTTTTGCCCTAGCTAAGCCCTTCCCCTTGGCGCCCTGGATTGAGATAGGTGACAGCTACTCTCCGGCGAGCTCGCGGAGGCGTTTGGCCAGGCGGATCGTGGTGTCCAACCCCATCTCCGGCCTTGCGGCCGTGAGGTTCAAACCTTGGGTTTTTGGACCCTTGAGGTCACGTTTTTACTTTGTTTTCTTTGCTTCTGTAGTTTGTTTTTCAATATAGGATCTGTATCAGGTCGTCGTATCCGCATTTCATCACTCGATCGCAAACCGCCGTCACCTCGCCGGAGCTTGCTCCGGCAAGTGCCCCTTCACGTTATCCGCGCCCTATTTCACCGCGATCATCTTGGAAACCACTACCTGCTGTCGTGGACTTTGTTTTGCAGGTCCCTGGAGCCGAAGGACCCCATCTGGGGTCGAGATTTTGAAGAAAGAAGGTTGCCTGGGTAGACTCCGTCCTCCCCGTCGCAGCGGCTTATCGGTGGTCGTCCCGCCATTTTTGAAGTCGTCATTCGCTTGAGGGGCCTCCCAGGTGTTGTACTGGGCATTTTGAAGGGATCCTAACGCCGGAGAGCCTCCACCATCGCCAGAGGAAGTCCAGCTCGCCGCTGTTCTTTCTCTATTCTTGCTGGGGCCCTCTACACCGTCGATCGAGCCCAGATCTTCGTGAAGCACAGCTGCCGTTGGATTCTGATCACCCCAGCCGTTCGATCACGCGAGAAGCTTCTAATCTGGGCCGTCGGTCTCGAATCGGCATCTGCACCTGTGGCGTTGACGGGTGGCATAAGTGGGAGGCTCGCCTCCGTTCGATCTCGCCAAGGCAAGGGGATTTTGTGCTTTATACCCCGCCGAGTTTTGTTTTTGTTGTTTACTGTTAAAACTTTCATTTGATGTGTTTTGTTTTTGGTCAAATTTGTGAACTTGCCCCCGAAAGTTTTGTATATTGCGGATTTGTCCCCGCCAGTCACGTGCTTCACGCAGGTGACTTGGCCTTTTGCTGGAGAAGCCCCTCGAGTATTTTGTTTTCGTATTCAGTCCGTGAACATTTTTAGTTAGTTTAAAACTTCGGAAAATTTTGCATTGAAGCCCTCAATCTTTTGATAATTGCGAATTCGTCCTTGCCAAGCGCGCGTGCAAGCCACATGCGCCTTGGCGTTTTTGCAAATTTCATCTTGCGGGTTTGGGATATTGATATTCAGTCTGCGAATTTTGTTAAATAGCTGTAACTTTCTGGGATATTTACTTTCTGGCCCTCGCATTCCTGACTATTTGCGCAATCACCCCTGCCAGGCCTTTCACTTTTTGCTTGCTTGTAGTATTTATTTGAAGCATCATTTGAAATCCAAAAATTCTCAAATTTTGAACTTAAGCACCTAGGGACTTGTACGTCCACGCCACAATTTTAGTTTTTGATTGTAATTTATTTTTATATTTATTAAAAATCAAAAATATGCCTTTTGTGCACTGTCTAGCTTAGAAAATCACTAAAAAATATAAAAACACTCCAGAAAAATCCCAAAAAAATATATTTTGTGTCTTTTAGTTTGTTTTAACTCCCAGCCAAAAATCATTAAAAATTATAAAAGAAAACTCCAAAAAAATCACAAAACCCTAAAAACCTTTATAAAAATATTAAAAATACTACAAAATCCCTAAACATACAAACTTTGTGCCTAAATTTTCCTTATTTCATTATCTTTCATTGAAAATTAACTTGGAGAATTTTTGTTACTGTTTTCTATTTTATTTCTCCATTTTAAGTTTCAGCCTTGTATTTTATTCACTGTTTGCTTTATTTTGCTAATTAAAAATACCAAAAACATTCTAAAAATTACCCAAAAATCACAAAAACAGTTAAAAAGTATAAAAAGACCAAAAAGACTTCATTTCCTAATTTTTGAACATTTTTATCTATTTTTATAAATCTCCCTTTCTTGCTTTTATTACATTGTTTTTACATTCCAATATTAAAAAAATAAAATAAAAAAATATATAATATAAAAAGAAAATATAAAATCAATAAATTAAAAATCAAAATACAAAATTATAAAATTAAAAATTAAAAAAATATATAAAAATTAAAAACCCACAAAAAATTCGCTTAGTAGACACTTGATCACTTTCACACACATTTTGAGCATTTTTGCCCCGTTCTACCTGTCTGCTCCCTGTGTTCGACCTCTACACAATACTTGCACCTATACACATCTTGTTGTAGAGTTATAATAAATTTTAACTCCGCACATTTATTTTCATTGCTTGATTTATTTGTCGTGGGTTAATTGTTGATTAATTCGGCTTTCGTGAGCGGTCGCTCAGCGACACTGTAGTCCCGCCTTGTGTGGACTATTTTGACCCTCGCAAAATCCGAGTTTTCAAATAGCGCCGTTGCCGGGGAGCAACAGTGCGTAGTTCGGGACTTGTTTGTGATTGTGATTTGATTGTCTATTTTGCGGCTTTTATTTTCCGCTATTTTATTTTCTTTACTTTTGATATATCTCTTGAGCTGTCTAACCTTCTCTTTGTTGACTTTGTGCGAGAAACCGTGGATCGAGGGAGGTGCTCCACTCTAGGCGCCTACGCACCCACGTGAAGCCGGCTTAGCCAGCCTAGCACCTAGGAGACGAGGAGAGATTTTGAAGACCGAGCTCCACCTTTAGTTGTAGAATTTATTTCCTGCATTTATTTTTGTAATTTTTGTGAGAGAGAGACCACTATATTTGTAATAATACAGGTACCCCCGGACTTGGACTCTTAAGCCTAATTTTCAGGTGTTTGTTCACCTGGGGGCTCACCGCGGCTTTTTACGGTTTTCTTCGCATTCTTTTATTTTGTTTTGTTTTCCGATTTAATTTTTTTTGTGTGATTGAGCCCCTAGTTCTAGGATTGCTTGCGATAGACTAAGGCCAAACACCTAAAATCTTGCATGCGCCTATAGTTTCGTTTGGACTTAGTCAATATCTTAAACAGTTGATCATTAGCTTTCGATCCACGCGCCGCGAGCTCATTCCCACACAAGCGCTTTCTCCTAACTCAAATGTGTTGAGCAGAGGAGGGGTGAGCCTAGACCGGACATTAGGATTGAGGGTTGTTGGTCAACTTGTGGTTCTTCCCGCTAATAGCAGTTTCTGAACTTAGGGCGATTTCATCGGCTTTGCATTTGCATATAGATAGATTTCAATTCTGCTGAGCATCCTTGCATGTAGAGTGCTGGAGGCAAGGTGAGCATTTCTCTTTAGCATCCAACATTGATTTGACGCTTGCATTGCTTTTCCGACTCTCCCTCTGAGTTTGCTAACGTAGGTGCTCAAAGGAATTGAATCCCCGATAGGATCGTGCATTTTTATTAAAAATCCAAAAAAAAAAGTGATAATTAATAAAATTGGGACTGCTAATATTACTTGACCCTAAAACCGATCAAAAAGAAAAATTCTTTTGGGGCGAGTAATCCCCTCATTGTCTTCGTTTTACATTGCTCACGCACACCCTAAGGACTAGTACCCAAATCCCATCTTCAGCCCCTAAGTGTGTGTTCAACTCTTTTGACTTCTCTCCTAACTCTAAAACAGACAAGATAAAAAGACCGCATTTGTGGTCTTCACCGAGTTGAGTAGGTGAATTGAGGGTTTGACTTGTTTTCATTTTTGCTTGTAATTGTTTTGTGTGTGTCCTAGATCGCTCCTGCGCACTTGCGCCTTTCTTCTCACTTCTCTTGACTTGACTGTCGTGCTCTCCCGATCATTTTCTTTTGTTTCGAGATGGCCGACTGGAGCGTATTTTATCCGGACTTTGCGGATCCCTCGTTCACTCCAGCCGGTCCACCTCCTTTTTTCCAGGAGGACTTTGCTCCTGACTTTTGTACATATCCGCCTCAGCCATAGTATCAGACCTCGGATTTCTATCCACACCCACCCCCACTTCCATATTCTCCACCTTCACATCCACCCGAGGCCGAGCTGTTGGAGTCACCTTTCATGGAGTCCACCCTTGAGCACTTGACCCAGATGATGGATCATATGAGACAGAGGATTGACCACCTCACTAGTACCAATAAGAGAGACCATGATGTTCCACCATTTGATGATATGGGTTCACTCGAGGATTTCCATGAGATCTTGCAATCACCAAAATTACAAAAAAAATGAGAAAAATTTAAAAACACAAAAAGAGTTCGGGAGACACATGATCGAGCCAGACTGTGAGGAGAGGTACCACTTGCCAGATTCTTTGTCCACACATCCATTCACACCTTGTCCCACCTCTGACCCCGAGGATGCCGCTGTACAGACTGCTCTTGGCATGCCTCGTGTATATGTTGATTCCGACCTTCTCCCTTGTATGGAGGAGGTCCAAAAATTCAAAAAAATGTTATCTGAACCTGAAGTGGTGGCCACCATTCATGAGATTATCCGTGCCCCACTTCAGCAGGCCATGACCGATTTATCTGCCCCTCTTCCCAAGAAGAGAAAGCGAAGGAGCAGATCTGAGCGACATATCTTGACCATGGCCACTGCCCACGCCATTACACACCGTCCCATTCCTCGGAAGAGGAACACTGCCACACCATTCATTAGCTGCACCATCTTTGACCGCACATGTGATCGCACTCTCCTAGACGGCGGTGCTTCGATTAGCATCATACCCTTCTCGCTGGTACAGTCTCTTCACTTAGGGCCTCTCAAAAAGACCAGGATGATCGTACAGTTTGCTGATGGATCAATAAAGAGGCTGAAGGGTATCCTTGAAAACGTCGTTATTTCGATTCAGGGCACGAGTCACGTAGTTGATTTTGTCGTATTGCCCATGGAGACCTCCACTGGGGAGCACTCTCCAATCATCCTGGGACGACCGTTCCTCACCTCTGCGAGGGTCGTTATTGATTACGGATCAGGAGAGATTCGCTTCCGTCCTGCTGACGAGAGCGAAGCGTTGATCACCGCACCTACTGCCGACCAGAGACCTGCACCTGATATGACCACACCTATCTTGGCTGACCTCGAGGACCATGACCTTGATGATACTATCAAAGAATTTTGTTGTCTATTGGATTCCACTGAGACCCGAGAATTCCTCCCGGTTGAGGAAACCTCGGAAAGCATGGACCTCGACGTTCCTTCTTCTGGGACTTGGCGTTGTGTTGATGACATCCGCGGGATCTACACGATTGACACTATTGAGCGGAGGGCAGACTTAGAGACTATACAGGACGACCATGTTTTGACTACTTCCACTGATGGGTTCGCTCCTGTCCATGTAGATACTGATGAGACTAAGGCCGAATTTGATTTAGTTGCTTTTCTTCAGAAATTCGGGCCTTTTGATGAGAAAGATGATCCGGTTGAGATTATAGAGGACGAACAGAGTTCGACTACTTCCACTGATGATTTCGTGCCTTTTGATTTTGACCTGGATGACACCTCGCAGGACGACTCCGAGTACACTACTTCCGATGATGATGAGTTTGTCCCATTCCACTTTGATACCAGCGAGACTCCCAAGGCCGGACCGAGTCACACTTCTTCCACTCACACGTCTGTGCCTTTACACCATAGGACCACCAAGGGAGAACCTAGACGTACTACTTCCATTGACCAGTTCGTCCCTTTCAGATTCGATTCCACTGAGGGCCTTCATCGTGTCGACCCTGATCGGCTTCCGTCCGCTGTGGACCCCGATGTCGACTTGCATCACACTAGATCTATCCCTCAGCGGTCTCGCAAGAAGGTTCGCTTTCAACCTTCTTGATCATATGTACATCCGTCTCTGTTGTATATCCTTTCTGGTATATCTTCCTATCTCCCGTTTTTACTCGTCCACCCATTCTCGTGTTTGCCTAACTTAGGACGTACTTTGTCCTAAGTATAGGGGGTGGACGAGCCGAGTGTTCTTTCATCGTTTCGTGTCATCACTCCTGTCGTTGCCTATACTTAGGGCTTCTTTCACCCTAAGTATAGGGGGAGCGATGCGTACATCCTCACAATCTCTTCTTTTATCTTCGTCTCTTTTTCTTCTTTTCTTCTTTTCTTCTTTTCCTTGTCTGTCTTCTTTATCTATCAAAGAGGTGCCGCCCTTGTAGTCAGTCTTCTATACTTAGGACGTACTTTGTCCTAAGTATAGGGGGGTGTGCACCCCGAGTTGTTCTATTCTTTGATCCTCTCCATTGTCTCCTCTTCTTGTCTATACTTAGGGATATCTTACCCTAAGTATAGGGGGAGACAATCTGAGTACGATCTGTTCATTCCCACCCTTGACCCTCCCTGCTTTGTGTACAGTCTGCTGTACTTAGGATTATTTAATCCTAAGTATAGGGGGGACGGTCAACTTCTCATTGATTCATTCATTTATTTTTTAGATTTTCCTATACTCAGTACGAGTTATGTCTTCTCTTTTCTCTCTGATCTATGAGGACATAGCTCAAGCTAAGTATAGGGGGGTCGTATATACTACGTATATACTTTAGCCATAACTCGTACTTTCGTATTTTCCTAATAAATATGGCTAATAATTCATCAAAAATTCATTAAAATTCCTTAATAAAAAGGTGTTTTATTCCTCAAATTCTTTTTGTATTTACTGATTAATAAATCAGGTGAAAATGTTTTTTGCAAAATGTTTGAAAAATAGTTTGAAAATCTTTGTGAACATTTATTGAAAACTATTTTGAAAATATTTTGTTACATGTTTTCAACCTGTGTAAAAATGTGGGGTTTGTAAAACTTATTTTCTTTGTGTGAAATAAAATGCTTGAAAAATGATTTGCAAATGGTTTGAAAAATGGTTGCAAAAATTTTTGAAAAATCTATCTATACTGTTTTGAAAACCTTTGCAAAATGATTTCCAAATGTGTGTACATGATTGTAAAATGTTTGTAAAAATTATTTTGGACTATAGTTTTCAAAAATTGTTTGAAAAACTTGTGTCAAATAAGTTTGAGGAATATTTACATCACACCAAAATCCACTGTATATATGTACTTATAAAATTAATCACTTACCTTTGTAAAATTCTTAAAATCCACTTCTTGTAGATATAAGAAGCACTCCCGTGTACATATTTTAACCTAGTTTTCAGCCAAAACTTTTTGTTTTCAAAAATCCCAAAAACATTTGCAAAATTAAAATCCAAAAACATTTGAAAAATTTCTTTGAAAAATACAAAAAAATGCATCTGCACATGCATGCATCATCATCATATTTTCAAAAATCCATAAAAAGGTCAAAATCCTTGAAAATTGCATCACAAAAATATTTTCTGCATTCTTCATATCATTTGCATAAGCATGAGCACTTGGCTACATCCGCCCCTACCCCTGCTTAGGGTTGAATCTCTATCTACGAGAAGATCCTTTCCCTCGGTTTTGCTGACCGAGATCGACCCTAGCCTGAGAAAGAAGAGGCATCTTCCCCGGCTCCAGTACTGAGCCTTGGATGACACCCCTAGGTTTGTTTTTTTCTGGAAACCGCGATCCACTATCGCGATTAGGAGGAAAAAAGGGAAAGATAATCTAAATAAAATCCGGAGATTGGAGATTGATTGGACCTTAAAATCTACCTAATAACAGGAACCTTATAGGAACTGGGTTTGAGGTACTTCAGGTCTAGTTGACTTAATTCTTTGAGGATCACGAGACTTAGTTCAATGGATTCTTGACTGCCTAAGTAGAGTATTTCGGAGCACACGCACGACTCTTGTTGATAATGACCTAACTTGGACACCTGCACCTTTCACATGGCTCAACTCAGTCGGAGTGGTGAGGGGATTGGATTTGCCGGTATGAGACGCACACAAGTGGAAACATTTGTCCTCCTCTAGGGAGGGAAGTGCACCCCAACCCGTCCAGTGATTAGGAAGTCTAAAGACAGGAGGCTGTGGGTTGCGATAAAGCTTCAAAAGAGGGATAGTCTACTAGCTCAAGAGGAAAAACTCCTTATGTAAATGCTGCTGTGAATAGTATTTCAAAAAAAAAAAGTTCAGGCATGTACAAAAATAAAAGCCTGCAAGTATGTACGAAGTCAATAAGCAAGCTTGAGTTCCAAAGTCAAATATGTGAGCCTGCAGCAGGATGACTTGACTACACTGGTCTTGCATCCCAGGATAGGTAGCTACACTGGCTACCGTCCATTCTTCTCTTCACCCCCTCCTCTTGAGTTGGTTGCACTTGAACTTAGAAGGGAATACCCCGCTCCTCGAGGATGGAGTTGCTGGATTGGGGAATCATTGGGTTGTCGTACTGGAGAAGTCAGTTTCTTTGTCATTCTAGTTGGGGAGAGCCACCATCACTTACACTGTACAAGTCAGATTCATAGTCGTAAGAGTTTGCGTATGAGTTGAAGTATTTCTGACCTGGCTATTGAGGAGACTTGGACAAAGTTTTGGGATTCTCAGGGACTGTTGTATTTCAAATTTGGTTCTCATTAAGGTTCCGCCCGCACTAAAATTCCAAAGGTCCGACTTAAGCTCCAAACTTTGATTTTGTGAAGACAAGTTTGATAATTAAATTTAGTCCGTCTTTCTTCTTTTTCTTTTCTTTATTTTTCTTTTTCTGCACTTATTGCATAAGTGTTTGCTAGGGACTAGCAAAGGCAAGTATAGGGGGATGATGAATCCACGTTTCATCATCTTTATTCTATCATTTTGGCCGTAAAAACCCTAGTAGATGCGTGTAAATATGCGTAATTCATGCATTTTAGCATTCATGTATATGTGTGTATATATTGTATAAAATGCGGTTTTAAAAGCCAAAATTATAGAATAAAGAAAAGAAAAGAAAAAAAGAATAAAATATTGTAAATATTTTATGACCCGAAACCCCGAGACCTAGGCATCATGATGAATAGGTCGACAAGGAATAAAGTAGGGGGAGATAAGGGCCAAATACCTATAATTAGTAATTCATTCTTTATTCATTTTGGGACCTATTTTTGGTTCCACTTTTTATACATCAAATAAAGAAACTTTGTACATGAAAGTTGTAGATAATTTTATAAAGAAAAATACAAAATTGATTTCACAGAAAAATAATACACAGATAAAAAGTTATGGTCTGAATAAAAATCCAGAAGCCCAACTTCCCAGACCCGTATCTCACAAATAAAAACTCCAAATGAAGTGTACTCACCTTTAATTGTATATATAAGAAAATAAGCTAATTAATGGTGGTGGTTTCGCATTTGGCGGAGCTACGGTTTGAAAGTTGACTTCTGGACCCTCATTGTACATTGTACAGATTAAAATATTCAATTTATTATTTATTTATTATTTTTATAATTTTATATTTTATAATATTGTAAATAATATTTATAATAATAATGTACATTAAAATAAGAATAAAAAAACCTAAATAAAAATAAAAATAAAATACTTAAAAATAAAATACATAGATACATTACCTGTACATATACCTATAAAAAACATATTTGTATTTTATTAAATATACAAAACATTTCATAAAAATAAATAAAAATATATTTGTGTAGATAAAAGTACTTTATAATTTTATAAAATACTAAATAAAAATAATAATATTAAAAATACCTAAATAAAAATAGAATACTTAAATATATAGATATATATACTATAAAGGGCATAACTGCAAACTTGTAAAAATACGTCTCATAAAAATAAATAAAAATCACCATAAATTAATTCATAAAAAAATAAACATTTTTTATTTTATAATTAAAAATCAATAAAATCGTTATCTAATTTTTATATATTTTAGAAATCTTTTTCACCAGGTTTTTCCTGGTTGGTCCACGTGGACCAACCAGGGGGCTAGGAGAGTTGTCCTCGGTCAACTCTCTGCCCAACACCTGGGTTATGTCAGAATAAGGTTTTTCTTGGATTTCGCGGATTTTTCCAGGCCAAGTCTTTCACCGATTGGCCTCGGTCCCTTCTGCAAAGTTGATGCCCTCTGATCCACCTAGCTCGCCCTAGGCTTAGATGGTCTTTTGACCATCGATGCGCGAGCTACGCCTCGTTGAAGGAGCCCACTCGGCCATGTTTCAAAAACGACCCATTCCTCCCATTTTCATTTTGAACCCTTTTTGCCCTAGCTAAGCCCTTCCCCTTGGCGCCCTGGATTGAGATAGGTGACAGCTACTCTCCGGCGAGCTCGCGGAGGCGTTTGGCCAAGCGGATCGTGGTGTCCAACCCCATCTCTGTCCTTGCGGCCGTGAGGTTCAAACCTTGGGTTTTTGGACCCTTGAGGTCACGTTTTTACTTTGTTTTCTTTGCTTCTGTAGTTTGTTTTTAAATATAGGATATGTATCAGGTCGTTGTATCCGCATTTCATCACTCGATCGCAAACCGCCGTCACCTCGCCGGAGCTTGCTCCGACGAGTGCCCCTTCACGTTATCCGCGCCCTATTTCACCGCGATCATCCTGGGAACCACTACCTGCTGTCATGGACTTTGTTTTGCAGGTCCCTGGAGCCGAAGGACCCCATCTGGGGTCGAGATTTTGAAGAAAGAAGGTTGCCTGGGTAGACTCCGTCCTCCCCCGTCGCAGCGGCTTATCGGTGGTCGTCCCGCCGTTTTTGAAGTCGTCGTTCGCTTGAGGGGCCTCCCAGGTGTCGTACTGGGCATTTTGAAGGGATCCTAACGCCGGAGAGCCTCCACCATCGCCAGAGGAAGTCCAGCTCGCCGCTGTTCTTTCTCTGTTCTTGCTGGGGACCTCTACACCGTCGATCAAGCCCAGATCTTCGTGAAGCACAGCTGCCGTTGGATTCTGATCACCCCAGCCGTTCGATCACGCAAGAAGCTTCTAATCTGGGCCGTCGGTCTCGAATCGGCATCTGCACCTGTGGCGTTGACGCGTGGCATAAGTGGGAGGCTCGCCTCCGTTCGATCTCGCCAAGGCAAGGGGATTTTGTGCTTTATACCCCGCCGAGTTTTGTTTTTGTTGTTTACTGTTATAACTTTCATTTGATGTGTTTTGTTTTTGGTCAAATTTGCGAACTTGCCCCCGAAAGTTTTGTATATTGCGGATTCGTCCCCGCCAGTCACGTGCTTCACGCATGTGACTTGGCCTTTTGCTGGAGAAGCCCCTCGAGTATTTTGTTTTCGTATTCAGTCCGTGAACATTTTTAGTTAGTTTAAAACTTCGGAAAATTTTGCATTGAAGCCCTCAATACTTTTGATAATTGCGAATTTGTCCTTGCCAGGCGCGTGTGCAAGCCACGTGCGCCTTGGCGTTTTTGCAAATTTCATCTTGCGGGTTTGGGATATTGATATTCAGTCTGCGAATTTTGTTAAATAGTTGTAACTTTCTGGGATATTTACTTTCTGGCCCTCGCATTTCTGACTATTTGCGCAATCACCCCTGTCAGGCCTTTCACTTTTTGCTTGCTTGTAGTATTTATTTGAAGCATCATTTGAAATCCAAAAATTCTCAAATTTTGAACTTAAGCACCTGGGGACTTGTACTTCCACGCCACAATTTTATTTTTTGATTTTATTTTATTTTTATATTTATTAAAAATCAAAAATATGCTTTTTGTGCACTGTCTAGCTTAGAAAATCACTAAAAAATATAAAAACACTCCAGAAAAATCCCAAAAAAATATATTTTGTGTCTTTTAGTTTGTTTTAACTCCCAGCCAAAAATCATTAAAAATTATAAAAGAAAACTCTAAAAAAATCACAAAACCCTAAAAAACTTTATAAAAATATTAAAAATTCTACAAAATCCCTAAACATACAAACTTTGTGCCTAAATTTTCCTTATTTCATTATCTTTCATTGAAAATTAACTTGGAGAATTTTTGTTACTGTTTTCTATTTTATTTCTCCATTTTAAGTTTCAGCCTTGTATTTTATTCACTGTTTGCTTTATTTTGCTAATTAAAAATACCAAAAACATTCTAAAAATTACCCAAAAATCACAAAAACAGTTAAAAAGTATAAAAAGACCAAAAAGACTTCATTTCCTAATTTTTGAACATTTTTATCTATTTTTATAAATCTCCCTTTCTTGCTTTTATTACATTGTTTTTACATTCCAATATTAAAAAAAATAAAATAAAAAAATATATAATATAAAAAGAAAATATAAAATCAATAAATTAAAAATCAAAATACAAAATTATAAAATTAAAAATTAAAAAAATATATAAAAATTAAAAACCCACAAAAAATTAGCTTAGTAGACACTTGATCACTTTCACACACATTTTGAGCATTTTTGCCCCGTTCTACCTGTCTGCTCCCTGTGTTCGACCTCTACACAATACTTGCACCTATACACATCTTGTTGTAGAGTTATAATAAATTTTAACTCCGCACATTTATTTTCATTGCTTGATTTATTTGTCGTGGGTTAATTGTTGATTAATTCGGCTTTCGTGAGCGGTCGCTCAGCGACACTGTAGTCCCACCTTGTGTGGACTATTCTGACCCTCGCAAAATCTGAGTTTTCAGGGTGCCAGTAGATGTACCAGTCGGGTCAGTAGGGCCCACATATTCAGCGTCATACCCAGCAACATCATTCATATGGTCATCAGGGCCAGTCTTCACATCCTTCATTTCCTTCTTCTTCTTCACAGCTTCAACAGTCATCTTCTGGTCTCATAGATTTCCAGTGATATATTTTAGAGGAGTTGCGTTCCTACAGGAATGAAGTGCAGGATTTGAGGGTCGATCTCAACTGTCTATCCCATTTGCATGATGAATGCACTTCACCTACTACATCCATTCCCACCCAGGTTCAGGATAATCCTAATAGCCTGAACAGATCTCAGCAGTAACAATAGTTATATCAAGTATACTACTCAGATTCTCACCAATCTGGGCACGAGATCTTTCCATTTGATTGTGTTAATCATATGTCTCAGGAGTGGAGGGACCGTGGTCGTACCTGATCAGGATAGGGACATGGAGATGACCAACTCTGGGGATCGACCTGAGGAGACTTCAGAGGATGATGAAGCCAAGCATCTTAAAATATATCACCATAGAGTGGAGCCTTCCCGAAGGAAATCGAAGATGAGTACGAGAGTGAAGAAACACGCCTCAGAATCAGAATCTACAGAGGACCTTGTACCTTCAGATGAGGAGAATGCACATTCAGCATGCATTCCGCATCCTATAGTAAATAATTCATTTGTTATTCAAGTTGTAAAAGATTCAAGTGTGAAAAACTCAGTTTCTCGTAATAATAAAGAGCATGTTACTATTTATGAGTCTGAGTCTTCACATGCCTATCCCTTTCCCTTGTTCTCTTACGGAAGGAAAACACATCATTAATAAGATTCAGAAAGATGATCCAAAAATGGCACGATTATATAGATATAATATCATGGTTAAAGTGCCATTTGATGAGTATATGGCCAATCATCCTGCATTTCAAAAGTATTTGAAGGTGAGATGCACACCTAGAAGAGTTAGCATGAAGAAATCGAACAGCTACGTCAAGACCCGCATTTTATTGGTTGCTACTACGTTTTGTCTCAAGAACCAAAAGTTGCCACAGAAGAAGAGAGACTTAGGTACACATTATGTGGAGAGTCATAATGATAACATAGCGTTTGCACACGCTCTCTTACATAATGGTTCTTCGATCAACTTATTACCCTTTGCCTTATATGAGAAACTGAAGTTGGGACCTTTATGCCGATCTAGAGGATTACTTCAGTTTGTGGATAAATCAATGAAAAATGCTAAGGGTGAGGTCAAGAATGTCATTATCTCGATTGAGGGACAAGACTATAGAGTGGACTTTACCATCCTTGATATAGATATTCTTAATCATTGGAGAGATTCACATATTATCCTTGGACTGCCCTTCCTTAGAACTGCTAGAGCTCCATTCGATTATTAGATAGGGATGATGAAGTTCCATTCTCCTGGCGGATAAGTGGAACTACAGATGAAGAAAATGAAATGGCAGCAACTTGGTTCCGAGTCTAGCACAGATTTCTCTTCCTTCTCTGAGGCCGACTGCGATGTAGTTAGCACAGTTGGGATTTGGGCACAGAACCCGATAGTACAGAACGAGACCCTCTCATCTAGAGAGGATAGTGTACACAGAGTAGTTATTGATACGTTTCTAGAATTCTCGAGTTATGTATCCGCATATTCTCTTGATGACCTAGACATTCATTTAGATTTGTTAGTTCCTTCTCCGTTGGAACAGTCGGGAGAATTAGATGTTGAGTCGGACGCGTCTTTGGCCGAATTACTATCTTTCTTTGGCAATCCGACTCCTTGTTCTTCAATTCAGTTGGTAGACGGCATTATAGATGATTCATATCCACTAAGTAGCACAGATCCAAATTTAGTGGTAGTTCAGCCTGATGTACCTGATGATTCATCCTTGCCAGAGTTGAAGCCACTATCTCCTACACTCAAGTATTCTTTCCTTACAGGACCAAAAAATAAGTTTCTTATCATTATTAGTTCTAAGTTGATTGTAGATCAGGAGACTAGGTTATTAGAAGTATTAGAGAGAACCGTAAGGCCATAGGATGGACTATGTCAGATCTTGTGGGTATAACCCCGCACTCTGTTCACACCACATTTTTATGAGGATAATGCTAAACCTTCCCATGAGTTCCAGAGGAGACTTAATCCAAAACTACAGGAAGTAGTTTAAAAGGAGATAGAAAAATGGTGCGGAGCGGGCTTTGTTAACCCTATCTCTAACTCCAAGTGGGTGGCACCTTTACATGTTGTCCCGAAGTAGTCAGGAATTTAGATGGTCACCAATGAGGAGGGAGTTGAGATTACGACAAAAATACCTACGTCGTGGCACGTCTGTGTCGATTACAGACGCGTGAATGCTGTGACCAAGAAAGATCACTTTCCTCTACCTTTTATTGATCAGATTTTGGAGATTAGCGTGGAAAGAATTATTTTGTTTTATTGATGGGTACTCTGGCTACAATCAAGTAGCCAATGCCCATGAGGACCAGGAAAAAACTACTTTTACATGTCCTTTCAGCACATACGCATTCAGGCACATGACGTTTGGGCTTTGCAACACCCCAGGTACTTTTCAAAGATGCAGGATTGCCGTGTTTGCCGAAAGGTTGGAGATTTCCTGGACGTCTTCATGGATGACTTCTCGATTCATGGAGATTCATTTGACTCTTGTTTAGTTCATTTGGACCGAGTTCTTCAAAGGTGTAGAGAGGTAAATCCGGTACTCTCCTGGGGAAAAAGTCATTTTATGGTTAAGGAGGGTATTATGTTGGGGCACTTCATCTCCAAAAAGGGAATGGAGGTTGACGCTGCTAAGGTGGATGTGATAAAGAAACTTGATCCACCAACCAACATCAAGTTAGTGAGGTCATTTCTGGGAAAGGTTGGATTTTATAGATGATTTATTCAGGATTTTTCTAAGATTGCCCGACCCCTGACTGAGCTCTTAGGAAAGGACATCAAGTTCTTTGTAGATCACAAGTGTCTTGAGGCCTTCGCGCTCCTTAAAAAGAGATTTGCGACCTACCGATACTCCTAATTGGTCTCTTCCCTTTTAAATCATGACTGATGCTTCGAATTTTGCTATAGGAGCTGTATTGGGGCAGTGGTGAGATCAGATTCCGTTTGTTATTCACCACGCAAGCAAGGTATTGGATCCAACATAGAGAAACTATACAATGATCGAGAAAGAAATGCTTGCAGTTGTTTGGGCTTTCGAGAAGTTTAGGTATGTGATCCTAGGCTCTAAAGTGATAGTATATACCGATCATTCAACCATTAGGTATCTCACGGAAATGAAGGATGCAAATGAGCATCTTCTTAGGTGGATATTGTTACTCCATGAGTTTGATTTGGAAATTAAGGATAAACATGAGATTAAGAATGTAGTGGTTGATCATCTTTCAAGGATTGAATTAAGGAATTCCCCTGATACTGAGCCTATTAGGGAGATCTTTCCAGATGAGTCAATCTGTGTACTTGACTCACTTCCATGGTATGCCAAAATGGTGAACTTTCTTGTCTTAAAGAAAGTTCCCCATGATTGGACTAGGATCAATATAGACCGACTCAAGTCAGATTTGAGGAACTACCATTGGGAGGATCCGTTCCTTTTCTTTGAAGGATCGGATTATGTCTGGAGGAGGTGTATTCCTCAGGAGGAATACCAGAGTGTCCTCATGTATTTTCATTCACTTGAGGTAGGGGGACACCATTCAGGAAAGAGAACCGCTCATAAGGTATTAGAGTGTGGTTTCTTTTGGCTGACCTTGGTTAGAGATGCCACTGATTTTGTACGGTCGTGCCCTGTTTGTCAGAGAATGGGAGGGATTGTTGGTTGTAGAGATGAGATGCCAATGCAATGTGTGATTTTTTGTGATGTTTTTGATGCTTAGGACATAGATTTCATGGGCCCCTTCCCTAATAGCTAAAATTTTGAGTTATCTTGTTACAGGTTGAATATTTGTCGAGATGGGTGGAGGCTATCCCAACCCAAACTGCAGATGGTAGGATTGTATGCAAGTTCATTAAGGATCACATTATTGCATGGTTCTGGGTGCCTAAAGTGTTGATTTCTGATGGGGGTAGACACTTTGCGAATAGAATGATGAAATCATTAGCAAAGGACTATATATTGAGCACAGAGTTACTAGTCCTTACCACCCTCAATCAAACGGCATGGCAGAGGTTTCAAATAGAGAGGTGAAGAGTATTCTTCAAAAGTTAGTATGTCCCGATAGGAAGAATTGGTCTCAGTTGTTAGATCAAGTTTTGTGGGCTTATAGGATGGCCTACAAGACTCTTCTTGGCACTTCACCTTTCAGGGTGATTTATGGTAAGCCATGCTATTTTCCCGCCTAAATAGTCCACAAATCTAAATGGGCAATAAAGAAAATAAACTAGAGCTGTCACTTAGGGAAATTACGTAGAAACCTTGACCTAAATGAACTAATGGAAATCCACAACCGAGCATATGACAATAGCATGATCTATATTAACAAAGTTAAGAAGTGGTATGATGTGCATATTAGATGCAAGAACTTAGTCCCTGGTCAAAAGGTATGGTTGTTTAATGCAAAGCAAAAGATTTTCCACGGGAAACTCAAGTCAAAGTGGACGGGTCCTTTTATTGTTAAGGAAGTGCATGAGAATGGTAGTGTGGAGATTTCAGAGTGTTCAGAGAATGTACCGTCATTTCTGGTTAACAGGCAGTTACTTATGCATTTTATAGAATCCAAGGAAAGGTAAACTCCTGTTGAGATGATCGACTTCATGCTTTTTGATCCAATTTCAGAATTCTCAGAGAGGGCATGATTATCATGACAGATTCACATCATTTGATTCAGTATCAAAAGATTCGTATTCACTCTGTTTCTATTTTTTGTTGATTCACTTTGCTTGCTTATTATTCTTTTTCCTACCTACACTTAGGCTATTATCAGCCTAGGTGTAGGGGGGATTTGTCCATACCTTCTCTTCTATTCGGGTCTCTCCTTTATATTCATTTACATCTCTTTACTTAGGTTTTTCAAAACCAAAGTATGGGGGGGTTCCTTGTAGAATTCATTATGACTAATTCTTTCTCATTCTTACACTTGTCTTATTCTCAACCCAGTTCTTGTAGATTGTTTTATGCTTAGTTGATCTATGTCTTCATATCACTTTGTGCTATGAGGACATAGCAAAAGCTAAGTATAAGGGGGTCTACCGTATATATCACATATATACTCTAGCCATAGCTCAAAATTTTAAAATTTTCAAACTCTTGGGGATATGGGTATCGTATTACATTTTTGAACTGAGTTTTGTATAAAATATTTTGAAATGATTTTTGAAAATTATATACATATTTGACATGGTTTTCAAGTGTTTTACATGCTTGTGAAAATTTGGATTTACATTGTTTAAAAAAATGCTTTGTAAAATGTTTTGAAAACCTATATCTATGGGACGATATTTGCAAAAAGTTTTCATTTCAAAATTAAGGGTGTAAATGATACTAACTAACTTAAATCAAAATCCAATAAAAATGAAAAAAATGAAAATTCATTAACTTTGTTGCGTCACTTTAGTATCCTTTAGTACTTTAAGGTTTTTAAGAGGTTACGACGACTACCTGAACCGTCATGTCATTATCGTTTATAAGGTTGTCTTGCCTTAGAGTCTTTCAGAGTTATACATGAAGGAAAGTCCGAATGTCAATTCTATATTTTGGAAGATTAAGTTGATAAAGATTTCTCTAAAAAGAGTGACGCTGATTGAGGAGGAGGATATATTGATAGAAGAATTAGATATGGAGGTACCCTTACCTTTTCTTGAGGATGTTTAGTTATTATATCCTTACCTTTCTTGTAAGTTGGGTCATTCCTCTATATCTAGTTTTTCTCTTTTAAGAAGAACCCAAAAGTTTGTTGCAGGATTTCAAGGTTTGATTCGCCTTCTCATAATTGCGAAAAATTTTGAGGCTTCTCATATAGATATGGATATCACTTTTGAGGAAGAATGGCATCATTCTAGAAGGTTGAAATTCCAAGTTGATGAAGATCTTTCTTACTCAGATTCTGAAGTGTTTTCTATTAGGAAGAAGCAATTGAAACATAAGGCAGTCTGTGATTTTAAACCTTGAAGATCCATCTTGATTTCTAAGGAGATGAAGTTTCTAGTGTTGCGTTGGGTATTCTAGTATGTTTTTCGTATTGTTCCTTTGTGATGTTCTGTCAAGGATACCTGGTATCTTGTCTTTATCTCAATAAATCTAATAATTCCTTAATTCTTTTGTAAATAATTAACTTACTAACTTATTATTTGGTGTCTTTCCCTGACGCTTTTACTATGCACTTAAGGCTTGAGATGATCTTTAACATTTCATTTAAGGAGTTCCTAGACTTAGAGTTATCATGTATTAATCATTAGGGTCTTGGACTTAAAAAATTCACACTCTCTTAGTTCAAATATATGCATGCTATATCCCATGCTTAATCTCCCTTAAAGAAATTTGACTATCACTCGCGTGCACAACTGCATTCATGATTGAGATGAGTCAAAGTATCGCTGAGGAAACTAAGATTGGAAGTTTGAGTTTGGACTTGATCTACATGATGCTCGAGGATGGGATAAAATTAATGAAGGCTTCATGAAACCTGAGTGTCAGCAAATTAGCCAGTATGGGACATGTTCTCATGTATTAATCATTAAGGTCTTGAACTTAAAAAATTCACACTCTCCTAGTTCAAAGATATGCATGCTATATCCCATGCTTAACCCCCCTTAATGGAATTTGACTATCACTCACATGCACGACTGCATTCATGATTGAGATGAGTTAAAGTATCATTGAGGAGATTGAGATTGGAAGTTTGAGTTTGGACTTGATCTACATGATGCTCGAGGATGGGATAAAATTAATGAAGGCTTCAGGAAACCTGAGTGTCAGCAAATTAGCCATTATGGGACATGTTCTCATGCTATCTCTTGAGTTTGACCTAAAGTGCCAGGGTGTGATGACATTAATTTAGTAAGTTAATCAGTGTGCGCCAATCTTTGGTAAAAGTAGTGGAGCTAGCCAATAAGAAGGGAAGTTCCCCCAAAACAAAAAAATTATGAAAAGAAAGAAGAAGCTCGTCACATTACAAAACTACATCATGTGAGTTATTATATTCAAGGAGAGCGCTCCCGACCTTTAAGTGTCCACTTAGATGACCAAATCATTAGGTTTTTATGAGTCAAACTAGTACCACAAAAAGGGCTATGCATCACTAGCGCTACAAGTCTGGGTGCAGGTATATTAGGTACCTTAAAAAGACACATCCCGGTGTACTACCATGAAAACAAGTATGGACGACTCAAATTTCTCTTTGATGGACACACTGATTGACAAAATAAAAATAAAATATTATTGAGTATTGGCACTTGAGAGAATAATGTTCCAATGAGAGGAAGAGACAATAAGTACACAATCCTTCATCTTCCATAATCTAGCTTTCCATCTATACCATTGAAGTCTGACAAACTTAAGAGACGGTGGATTGGGGCAAAAGCAGATTTATTCCCTAGAGTTGAGGGTTGGGTCTTTAGGAGAGCTTCTGAGATTGTAGTTTTTGGTGATATTTTGACTCCACTCTCATGGTTGCAGTCTACACTAAATCATACCTCTTGTGTGTGTGTGTGTGTGTGTTGTGTGTGTGTTCATTGAGAGTCTGACAATTAGAGGAGTTGAATTCCTTTTGATTGATACTAGGATCAACATAAAGTTTTGGGATTCCTAAAATCTAGAGTTCTAAGTTAAATCAATCCATGTGTATTCACTTGCACATGTCAGGGATCTCACTAATTAAACTAACTCCATAATTTATTTATTAGCTCAAGGATGAGCTTAGCTTAAATTTATGGGGGTGATAAATACCAGATTTTTCATCTTAATTCATTATTTTATCTCTCTTGCTCAAGTTAATCAACAAGATTCATCAATTAATAGCATTAATTAACAATTTTTGTATTGTAAATAATTGACACTAATTACATTATATTATTATAACCCTAGAATGGTGTAATATTCTATGTATTTATTCTTCATTAAAAATCAAATAAAATTGTATTAATATTATATATAAATTAACATAAAACAAAATAAAAATACAAAAATAAATAAATAAAAGAAAATAAAAGAAATTTGTTTTATATGTTTTTTATTCTTATTTAATTTTTATCTATGTATAGTTGACCTCTGATCTCTTTGAATTCTATATGAAAGTTGCAGATCTCATCGAGATTTAAAATTTTCATGTTTATGACTTTTCTTGATACATGTCCTAACTAATTATTTTGAAATTATATTTAGTTTCCTCATTTATCTGAATTCTTAATGAGCCACGTGGTGCCTCCGCAACCGCCCACATGGATCTGCCTCTTTATTCTAATCCGCCTTCATATGGACCTTTGGATCTTGATCCAACGACCCAGGCATCTTCTTAAACCTCTGCCCACACCCTTTCAAGAGTTGCAACCTTTCGCAAGACTGCAACTTCTCACCATTTTCTCGACAACCTCCACCAACTTCCCTTCCAACCAACATCGCCAACCTCTTCACCCTTCGATCTCAGTTCATGCCAACCCTCTAGATATGATCAACTCCTCCTTGTGTACTCAGCAGTGGTTGTTGAAACCACCACTTATCATCGCCAACCTCCGAACTTCTTATCCCATAAAACCTCTTCTCTGATCTCCTGCAACTGTATTCACCCTTGACGTGAGGTTCTTCCTAGCCATTCCTCCTCCCTGCGACAGAGAGTGGTGAAATAGAGAGCCACGACGGAGTAAAAGACCTCCGGCGAGATCCTTGGCATTTCAGCCAAGTTGCATGCCTTCTTGGGTTCTGCTCGAGCTCTGTTCTCTAGCCAAGAATGTGAATCGAAGATCTGAAGCTCTTGAGTTTCAATCAGGAATGCAAGTCTTCTCAATTCCATTGATTCAAACTCCATCTTCCAAGCAATCCTTTTCATTTAATTTTATTCTTTCTTACTCTATTCCATTTTTTCTAAGACCAATAACTTGATTACTCTCTGATCTGAATTATCGGATTCCTTCGCAAACGATCCAGCTTCCACGTGTATCTCTCCAACGAATCAATCCATTTCTCCATCTGTGTTCTTCATCGATTCATTCTCAAGTGACTTAGCATTCGAGAGCCCATTAGGTCTTGCTCTTTCACTTCTGCAAAGCCCTTAATTTTGCTTCACATTGCACTTCAAAACACTCGTAGGTGATTGCCCATTGTTTGAACTAACTTTGCAGGAGGCAAGAGCTTCAATGGTCAGAGATTGAAACACACCTCCGATCTCAATTTTTTTTACTCTGGCAGCACTAAGTCAATAGAGCTATTCCAAGTGCCTCATGTCATCTTTAGCCCTCAACCAACTTCGCAGAGCCTTTACGAATATCATTCGACCATCAGCAGTAACAGAGGAGCAAAGAGAAGCAGGAGCAACCTCGCCGGAGCGTAGTCTTGAGTGTCACCTTGTGTATAGGAGCAGAAGAATGAAGAAGAAGTATTAGCTGTTGATCTCCCTAAATTGGGAGAGATCCAATGGTTGGGAATACGCCACATCACATGTGCAAAGCAACGGTTCAACCCTTAGGGTCGATACCCAAACCTGAGTACGAGTCTCGTACAAAGCATCATGAGATGACACGTGGCCTGAGCCTCCTTTACCAAGCCTGACAGAGTAACATGCAAAGTACATGCGTCTGGTTATTTGCATAACCTACCCCCAACTTCTTACGATTTGCATATAAGTCCTCTCGCCCTATGTCAATTGCATAGTAACTCTTACAAGTTGTTTTAACTACATTTTAGTCCATGTGTCCTTATTTGTAATAAAACTTGGAGCTTTATTTGCATTTATGCCCATGGATTGATTGTTAAATAACATTTTATTTATAAATCCAATTAAAGTGATTTTGATCTTTTTTGAAAGCTATTTTATTTCTCTTTCTATTGGCATGCTTTTGGTTTTTTTGATATAAAAATCACGCATTAATTATTTCATCTTCTAAGTGCTTAATTAAGATTCTTAATTGAAGTTAAAAGTATCATTATTTTGAGCAATAGATCCCGATTAATTTCTTACTTCTTAGTGGATAATTATCAGTAAGTTCTGATCAGTTCCATTAGGTTAGTAATTAATTTAATTATTTGTTAAAAGGGATTTGTGTATCAAAATGGAATTGAATGTCATTATTACTTTGAGTTGCTTTCTAAATCTAGTACTGGTTAGATCTATTTATGGATTGGATTTTGGACCTCATTGAATTCAATCAATTCAAGAAATTGTTGTGATTAACTCCAATTATTCATTGAGTTTGTAATTGCATTGTGAGTGGGGAAAATTATTTGTGTGTGTATGATGTGAAAATTGTCTTTTTATGAAACATGCATTTCTCAATATAATTAACATAAGAATTGCCACTTAAAATATTTGTCATCTAAATTTAATCATTAAATTACTCGCATCCTTGTGTTCGACCTGGACATCCCAGGTTAAAAATTAAAACCGAATCCTCTTCACAGAGATTACTCATTCGAAACTGTATGACACTCTAAGTGCACGTGCTATAACGTATCATTATTAATACATGAATTTAGGGAATCATCAAGCATATTTTATAATTGTCTTTTTATTGTGCTTGCTATCTTTTTTACCAAACCTTTGAGATACATGTATTAAACATTTAGTTCTCTTTTGATGCATGTTATGTTATATTGGACTTGATTCTTGTTTTGAATAATTCGTTGAAAATGTTTATCTTAGTGAAATGCAATTATTCTTATGATGACATGTGATTGTTTGTGGTTTATTCGATTATTTTGAATGTCCTTCAACTCATGAAAAATTTTCCTTGCATTTTTTATTCGATGCAAATTATCATGAATTAAATGACGTGAATATTTTATAAATGGGTAATCCGGATCTCGTAGCATCACAGGATGGTACCAGAGCAGAGGTACCCCGCTACACTTATCTGTAGTAGTTCCGATCACATTGAGTTCTCGGATAGCGATCGTCCTCCTACTTGTCGTGAATCTGAGAGGGAATGAATGACATTCAAATTGAATAGTCACATGTGTCACCAATGATCCACCTTTTGCATCTAATGTCCATATAGTATCTGAAGAAGAGAAAATACAGTCAACCATCCTTGGTAACACCCACCATTATGACTAATGATGTTGGTTCTTGTGCAAAACCATGATGTCTAGGGTCATTCAAGAGCTAGTAGACTGCTTGGAGTGTATCCTGGTTGCACTTACAGACCTTTTGCAGCAGCAAACTTCTAGGAGGAAGCAACAGATCGCCATGAGGGACAACAACTGGAGATGAGAGGCCAACAGGATCAGATCTTAGCCTGGTAGAAATAGATATCCGATAGACATGCAGATATAGAGATGAGATCCACGGAGATGTATGACTTCTCCTACCATCCCTCCCAGGATGTTACGCCACAGGAGCAGCCACCTTAGTCCATAGAGGTTCAGCGGCCCTAGTCTGATGTCCCATCTGAGCATACACCTTTGCAGCATGTCTCCTCTAGGGGAACATTAGTGCACAGAATAGATGATGGAGGCTATGGGATGGAGAAGGATACCTTACCTTTTGTAGATGAGACAGCGCATGGCCACTTTACCTTACAGTGACATCAGTACATATTCACATCGTACTAGAGAGTTCATGTGCCCAAGTTCAAAAGCACGAGGATCCCAAATGAGGCAGAATAGTGGTTGAAGAGAGTTGTGAAGGTACTATGTATGGTTCACATTCCACGAGATGCATGGATTCCTTTTATAGAGTACTCCTTGGCTGAATTCGCCCAGAGGTAGTGGGAGGCGACAATGTCAAAGATGCGGCACGAGCCCACTGGGGACGACTTCAAGTCTAGCTTCCGATCTCATGTATTCTCCATAAAATGGAAGGAGCTCCAACACCGACTCTTTGTTGAGATTAGACCAAGACAGATAAGATACAAATAGTACTTTGTACGCTACACAGAGCCATCCTGCTACTCCCTAGCAATTTCTGCCTTTCCTTGGGAGAATCTGGAGAAGTTTACAGGGGGATGAGGGAAGAAGTACATGAGAAGATGGCTATGCCTCACATCCATCTCTCAGGCTACCAATGCAATGGAGAAATTCGAGAACATCAGAGAGAGGTTCTTTGAGAGTTCTTCGGGGGAAACACATGCACCTCAACATTCATATGGACCGATACAGTGATATTTCTAGCAGAAGTGGTCAGCTCAATGATTCCACCCTTGGGGATCAGCGTTTTCGGGCAGTGCTCGTTCATCTCCTATGACTACCCTAGGAGGGGCACTGGCCAGCCATGGCACAAGTGCAGCATGACCATCTGGGTCGTAGGGAGCAGGGAGACCCATAGCATGACTGACTTGGATCATTGGAACGTCTGCTCCGCCTACCCCGTCAGTATATTGTTTCTCGTTCCATTAGTGGGTTCACTACTTTGTGGCATGTAACTCTGCACAATACTCTCCCTTTCTCCCATACTTGTTACAAAATAGTGGTATCAACAAAGTTGGGAGAAGAAAATAAAATGGAGAAAACAAAAACCAATGAATCACTTAGTCGATTTCAATTTTTTGGCTTCTTTTTCATTTTTTTAATTATTTTTTCTTGACTATTCTATTTTTAATATCCATTTCTTTTTCTTTTTTTCAAATTAGTCGTTCATCATTTTTTTCCAGTTTTCCCTTCTTCTTTTCTTGTAAAATTTTTTTCTCGCGTACTGCTTTTCTTTTGTGTGTGGCTTTTCTCATTATTTTTTTAAAACATTACCCACATAGGGTCAACAAATACATCAACCCACTTGGGCTTGATTTCTCTCTCTCTCTCTCATTTTTTGTTCTTTTCTTCATGACCTAACTGGGCCCAAACTTCATGCTCCTCTTTTTTAAAGGCCCTATCACAGCTCTATGTAGGGTTCCCTGGAAACCGTTCCATCACAAGGCTCAAACTCAACAGGGGGAGTACTTTTCGAGATAGCGTTGCCGTTGTGGAGGATCACAACTGTTGGAGATGGCGATGGAGAAGCTCCTCCTGGGATCTAGAGGCCCGCCTCATCAGGGCCTTATCGCATGGAGATGAAGCTATGCAGTTGTCAAGAGGATGGGGATCTATCATCATCGTCGCTTGAGTTGAGGTAGCTAGGGCTACCTCTTGGAGGGAAGGGCTCCATCTGGAGGGGTTGCACATCGCCTGAGAAGGTGCGTTGTGCGAGGTGATACTTGGAGTCGTGGAAAAGCACCGTAGCAATGGCCTAGGAGATGTTGTAGAGGTGCTCAGTCACTGTTGTCGCCTTAAAGGGGAAGGTAGGCATGAGGTTGATGATGATGCAATCTTGAACAATTCTGGAACATAGGCAATTGGGTGGAGATGTGGAGATGTTGCCTGCTTGAGAGGCCCAGAGATGCAGCGGCGAAACTGGAGCTTGCTACTGGATGTGAAGAACAGCAATCTTCAAATATGCATCGGACAACCATCAGAACTTGAACATGATCTTCAAAATAATCTTCAAGAACATAATTACGGTTTCAATAGAAACCCTAGAATCAAATCTCGAAAATAAAAAACAACGAACATAAAATCCTCGAGAATCAAACCTGCTTTGATATCATGTTAGACAACTTAAATGTGGAAATGTATCAGAAATAAAGGATAAAGGATAACGAATAACTCGAGATTTTACATGGAACCCTACTTCTTAAGGAGCGGTATGAAACCATGAGAGAAGACCTCAAAGGGCCATATGTGTCTATTAACTTTCTCATCTGATACAAGAGGTCTGGGGTTTCTTGTATAGTCTCCACATACCCTCCACAAGTCCCACCACTAGTAGATGTGGGACTAAATACTAGATGTCGTAAATGGATCTTAGAGGGATCCATTTACCCATCTATACATATGACTCATATACTCCAACAACTAACACATGGGATGTGTGGTGGTACCATAATATTTAATACTCAACCCTTGTCCAAAGTCAAAGTCACTTATGCGGATGATTGGAGAAAAAGTAAAAGACATCAAGATCTGGGATGATGGGTAACCTATGTATGGACATCCCAAACCATGGGTATACAAATAAACATATATATAGGGGAAACTTCCAATGAGGTGGGACTTTCCTGGATGTATGGAAAGCCACATCAATTTAGGTAATGTTTCTATTTATTTACATTTTCTAACTCCATAAATCTAATAATAAATATTAGCATAGTATGTATATCAAGAAAAAATATGAAAATATTATTATATTGGACAAAAATATTAGTAATAATATTGGTGTTATATTTTACAAAACAGTATGATCATCATTATTTTTACAATGTTCAGTTTATATTTTACAAAAGTGTTACACAATTTACAAATTTGACAGTGGCTTTTTGAATTTGAGGAAAGGTCCACCTCATTAGAAGGGCCCCCTATATGGGAAAACTTCCAATGAGGTGAGACTTTCCTGGATGCATGGAAAGCCACATCAATTTAGGTAATGTTTCTATTTATTTACAATTTCTAACTCTATAAATTTAATAATAAATATTAGCATAGTATTATATCAAGAAAAAATATGAAAATATTATTATATTGGACAAAAATATTAGTAACAATATTGGTGCTATATTTTACAAAACAACATGATCATCATTATTTTTATAATTTGTAGTTTATAATTTACAAAAGTGTTACACAATTTACAAATTTGACAGTGGCTTTTTGAATTTTAAGAAAGGTCGACCTCATTGGAAGGGCCCCCTATATGGGGAAACTTCCAATGAGGTGGGACTTTCCTGGATGTATGGAAAGCCACATCAATTTAGGTAATGTTTCTATTTATTTACATTTTCTGACTCCATAAATTTAATAATAAATATTAGCATAGTATGTATATCAAGAAAAAATATGAAAATATTATTATATTGGAAAAAATATTAGTAACAATATTGGTGCTATATTTTACAAAACAGTATGATCATCATTATTTTTACAATGTGCACTTTATATTTTACAAAAGTGTTACACAATTTACAAATTTGACAGTGGCTTTTTGAATTTCAGGAAAGGTCCACCTGAAATGTGTGTGTGTGTGTGTGTGTGCGCCACGCGTGCGCGTGTGTGTACTCCTATACATATAAGACACATGAGGATAAATAAGTAATTATTTAAATGGTTCCAGCCATGACCTTAAGTGGTCAACAACTGCACCCTGGCCGTTTTGCGGCCGGTGGTTACGGGATGACCGGATCCGGCGGAGCCACAACGTGCGGGCGCGGAAAAATTGGGGTGGACGGCTCGAGGGGCTCGTACCCTATAAATAGCCTCCCAACAGAGGAGAAGCCATCATCCAAGAAAAGCCTTGAGTTCGGGAGCCCCCTACCATCCCTCTCTATATCCCGTCCTCTCTCTCTCTCGTTCTCTCTTAAAGATAGAGGTGGTTGTCGACGTACCTCACCATCTAAGACTGGTATCAGAGCTCGCATTCTCAATCTGGCCCCGATCACCGACTCTTTCGACGCCGACACTGCTAGGTCGACTACCTCGACCGCTGCCGCCCAACATCAAACTTGTGCTAGGGTTTTCTCGAGATCCAAAAATGACAAGCAAGACTATTGCCACTGAGATGGGAAAAATAGAGTACCTTAACGGTACTAATTATAAATTGTGGAGTAGAAAGATCTACTTTGGCCTACTACACGATAGCATGCACTCGCATACACTCCATAATAGACAAACCCGGCCCTACATTATCTGAAAATCCAACTGTGGAAGAAATTCGGTCCCACAAAAGTGGGAGAAAACAGATAATAGGGCTAGAAGTTTTATGCTAACCATATGGAGTTGAATCTGATTCGGGTCTTCGAGACCTGTAAATAAGCGTATGAGCTCTGGACTGCGGTTAAGGAAAAATATCACTCCAATTCGGAAGTAAGCATCCATCTTCTTCTACACAGGTACAACTCGTGTAGAATGAAGGAATCTGAAAGCGTCCTCGAGCACGTGAACTAGATGATCGTGATGGCCAAAGATCTAGCGGCTGCTGAATGCACAATTCCGGAGAGGATGCAGATAGCAACCATCTTAGGAAGTCTCATGTTGTCATTCAACATGGTTGCTACATCTTTGAGGATGAAAGGCAATATAAAGAGTGTGACGGACCTACCTACACAGGCGGCGATTGAACAAGACCTCTCAAAGCAAAGATCGAAAGTTGAGATCTTTGAGGTTGAGGAGGAAGAAGAATAAGCAAATGTCGTGCATGCGAAGAAAAGACTGGGCCCCTCCAAGGTGAATTTCAAGGCAAAGAGTGGGAAATACCCACGTGGCTCTTGCTACAGTTACGACAAATATGTCCATTTCAAGGTCAATTGTCCCAACAAAAGGAAGCCAGGAAATTCTAAAATGCCTGAAAATAAAGGTAAAAAGAAAATAGAATTCATGGTTGTCGTGGAATACAACTCCGTCATCACAAACAGTGATGGATGGTGGATTGACTCTGGAGCAACCAGACACATCGCAAAGACGAAGGAGGGCCTGGTGGACTTCAAGGAGCTGAGCAAAGGAGAACAGAGGATCTTCATGGGAACAACACCTACTAGGACGTAGAAGGTGTTGGGACATACATGCTTGACCTGGGGGATAGCATTATGGTACTGAATGATGTACTACCCGGGAATATGCAGGAACCTGATCTCTGTCCCAATGCTTCTCAAAAAGGATTTAGAAGTCCGCTTTTATAATAAACGTGTATCTATAGGCAAGAATAAGAAGGTCTATGCAATGGGAAAGTTTGTTCCTGAGCATGACCTGTTCTGTCTTCCTGTAATAAATTCTAGTGAATCATTGAATGTCTCTTCTAAGTATTCTTTGTGTTGTTTGTCTGATTATGACTTATGGCACATGAGACCGGGTCATCTAGGAAATTCTAATATGGATAAAATGATGAAGGAAAATCTGTTGCCTAAGATCACGGGGGCAAGGACATTGCCCTGCGAACACTGTCTGACCGGTAAAATGACGAGAAGAGCCTTCTCAATCGTAATTCGGTCAACAGAGTTACTAGTTTTGATTCATTCAGACATATGTGGACTATTGAGCGTCAGCACACATAGAAATAAGGAATACTTTATAACATTCATTGATGACTACTCAAAGTTCTCCTATGTCTATCTCTTAGGAAGAAAGTCGGAAGCACTTGAACCATTTAAGAGATATAAGACAGAAGTGAAGACAAGATTAGGAAAACCAATCAAGACTCTTAGGACAGATAGAGGTGGGGAATATACCTCAAAGAAGTTTGAGGAATATTGTATTCAGACGAGCATTCGTAGGCAGACTACAATGCCCTATACACCACAGCAGAATGGTGTAGCAGAAAGAAAGAATTGAACTTTGATGAATGCAGTAAGGTGTATGCTTTCGCACTCAGGACTCTCTAAGAAATTTTAGGGAGAGGCAGTGTTGACTGCAAATTACATACAGAACATGATTCCCACCAAGTCCGTAGAATTAACGCCATATGAAATATGGAATGGCAGAAAGCCCGAGTTGGGCCATCTCCGGAAATGGGGGATGTGTTGCATATGTTCTGGTAACAAGTCAGCTTAGGGACAAGCTAGACTTCAGGACACTAAAGTGCAAGTTTATTGGATATAGTGAATTCTAAAGGATATAGGTTCTTCCATGAAATTAAAGGTATGATCGAAAGTCGTGGTGCAACTTTTCTTGAAATTCTTCAAGAGTAGGAGCATGAATTAGAGGAATCAGATCCACTGATTGTCCTACAAGACAATGAAGACGACTTGAGCATTAGAAAGGAGCTTGAGGATGGTATTGATCATCCAAATGTAGAGAATGAACCTATGGAATAAGATGAACCTTTAGAAGAAGTGGGTGGACCCACACAACCCACGAGTATAATCGACAACAAGAGACCTAGAACACGGCCTGCATGGATGGAAGATTACCACTTCTATGATTGTGAGGCGTCGTGCTACACCGTGGATGAGGATGTCGCGGATTGTACATATCCCATATCCTTTGATGAAGCTATCGCTTCGTCTGAGTCAGAATCATGGTTGGCCACCATGAGGGATGAGTTGGAATCAATCAAGTGAAATGGTGTTTAGGAATTATGTGATTTGCCAGAAGGTAGGCAATCCATAGGATGTAAGTGGGTATTCAAGAAGAAGTACCAAGACAATGGTACCGTTGACAAATACAAAGCCAGATAAGTTACCAAGGGTTATACTCAGCAAGCTGGAATAGATTTCCAGGAAAACCTATTCTCCAGTGGCTAAGTTTGCATCCATTCGGATGATCTTAGCCATAGTCGCATATATGGATTTGGAATTGTTCCAATTGGATGTGAAGATGGCCTTCCTTAATAGAGAATTAAAGGAGGAAATTTATATGCAACAACCTGATGGATCTCAGGTTGAAGGTCAGGAGAAAAGGTTTACAAATTAATAAAGTCATTATATGGCTTGAAGTAGTCTTCACGGCAATGGTGTCTCAAATTCCATGAGAAAGTTATCCAATTTAAATTTGTTGCAAATAAATTGGATAACTGTGTGTATGTCATGAAGAGTGGGAGCAGGTTTGCAATCATGTCATTGTATGTGGATGATATTCTGCTTGCAGGTAATGACTTACAAATGCTTAATGAAATCAAACAAAAATTGAGCAATGAATTTGAGATGAAGGACATGGGCGAAGCATCCTATGTTCCTGGAATTCAAATAACAAGAGACATGGACTCAAGGATATTGAGCCTTAGTCAAGAAAGATATTTGCATACTATATTAAGGAGATTTGGAATGCAGAATAGCACTCCAGCTCCAACACCACTTGTGATGGGAAAGAGATTCAGTAAGAGTCAGTGTCCCGGAAAGGGACAGAAACCTTTAGATGTACCATATGCACAAGCGGTGGGAAGTCTAATGTATGCAACGATGTGTACTCGACCTGATTTAACTTATCCAGTATGCTTAGTCAGTAGATATCAAAGCAATCCCGGTCCAGCACATTGGGAAGATGTAAAGAGGATTCTTCGATATCTGAAAGGGACAGTACATCTGAAACTTGTGTATCAAGCATAATCGCTTGAAGTGGTAGGATACTCTGATGCCGATTTCGGAGGGGGTGTGGATGATAGAAAATCCACATCGGGTTACTTGTTCACGTTTGGTGGTGCTGCCGTTTCATGGGGCAGCAAGAAACAAGGATGTGTATATCGACATACACAGGAGGCTGAGTACATTGCATGTAGCATGGCCACCACTCTTGCTGTATGGATCAGGCATTTTCTAGAGAACTTCAGCATCGAATCGGTCAAAGGGCCAATTGAAATGTATTGTGACAATCAAGCTGTGATAAGCTTGATCAATAGTGGGACTAATAATTCTAAAGGAAAACACATTGAGATCCAATATCACTATATACAAGATCAAGATATAGTGGGGAAGCAAGAAATCATGGTAACCTACATACCTACCAATGATATGTTGGCTGATTCTCTAACCAAGAGAAAAGCAGCAGGAACATACATTAAACATGGGTTTAATGGGACTCAGGAATGTATGAGTCAAAGAAGAGGTTTCATAGATAATGATCCTCACATGATAAATCTCCATGTATATACTACACGAATAGTGGAAGCATATATGTTTTGACCACTTCGATCAAGTGGGAGATGTTTGAATGGTTCCAGCCATGACCTTAAGTAGTCAACAACCGCACCCCAGTCGTTTCGTGGTCAGCGGTTACGGGATGACTGGATCTGATGGATCCACAACATGCGGGTGCAGAAAAATGGGGGCAGACGGCTCGAGGGGCTCGCACCCTATAAATAACCTCCCAACGGAGGAGAAGCCATCATCCAAGAAAAGCCTCGAGTTTGGGAGCCCCCTACCAGACTAATGTCCCCATGATGATCTACTAGGTGGATGAATCCTTTCTCCAATAGCATCACGTCCTCTCTCTCTCTCTCTCATTCTCTCTTAAAGATAGAGGCGGTCGTTGACGTACCTCACCATATAAGAGTAATAGATATCCACACCATATAAATGGAATGAGTGGGATTTAAATGTAAGAGACATATATTCATAAATGCAAAATTCTAGGTGCACACTACTCCACCCTTAAAGAAATAATTTTAAAGATCCATTTACACCACTTGTGACCTATTATAAGTGAAATGAACATATACATAAGTGTACATGTAAGACATGGAGAATGATAAGAACCCAGACACATGTATCTACATATGTATGTATATAAATATGTAATTACTATCGTCCCTAGTATTCCTACCTTTTGGGGGGTAAACCAATGATCAACATCGGTCATACTACATTAATGGATAACCAACTATATCATCATGCCTTCCTTCCAACAATAAGACTACTCTACAACAAAAGAGGAACCATCTAGGATCAGGGATCATTTTAAAATACGAGTAAGGACTCAAGATGGACATTAAAACTGATTGATGTTGAATCGGATAATTAGTTTGATGAGAATCAATGATGATAGATATTTTTATCGGGCGAAGTGCTCCTTACACCTGACCGTGCGAGGGTGCGGTGAAACTCAACTGGGTTGGAGTTAGGATGCCCAAAATTGGTAGCGGTTGCCTTGAGCACATGTCTAGGATCCCAATCTCTTCTTTGGTTTTTATCGTAATCTCGTAGTTTTTCCTCTTCTTTGGGATCCATGTGCCTTCACTTGACATGTCCCGCTGGCCATGAGTTTCTGTTAGAGTTCCTAGGCAGGAGGACCCTTGATTTTTCTTTGAGCTTCTTTGGTCATGTTCCTACATCATCTCGGGCAGGAGTGGAGTTGAATCAGACCGGAGAGTCTCTCTCGCCCGTCTCAGGGGTCGTAGTTGGAGTTTGTCCTGGATCCCTCCTAGATTGCACTTCCGTTGGGGGAGCGAGACGAGTGACTCCCTTAGGGGAGGCTTCTTCATCTCTTTGAGTTTGTTTATTGTTTCTCCATTAGGCTTTGGTGAGGAAAAAGATCATGACATAGAAATCGTCATCAATCATCTACATCTTAATGAGATCCATCACTACATCCTACAAATGAAATCAATGGAAGGACATGACCTATATTTATATCTCTTACCCCCACATCGATCTTATAATTAACAAATGAATTTGTTAAATGTTGGGCTTTGGGGTGTGGTGAGTGAGAGATAGGGTTAATGTGTTGGGTGCTTAGTGTTGATATTAGAACATGGACGAGTCTTAGAGTATTGTGTTGTTAGATAACCATATTATCATGCAAGTAGTTAATTTCATGAATGTTGTCATTGCCCATCTACTTGCTTCTCTTATATTATATCTACTTAAGTTCATGTTTAATTTTAATACGAAATGCTTGCACACAAAAATTGTTGACGTATCCTTGTCCCTAATATGGATGGTAGGGAAGGGGCCTCTGGTCGCGTAGTCTGATTGGTGGTGTTCCTAACTTTTTACGTGGACGGTGCGAAGACATGTTTTTGATGGTGTTCATGATAGAATCTTTTATAGTGGTCTTTTTATTGTGATTTCTCTCTTTTATCAAACATGTTTTTGATGGTGTACATGATAGAATCTTTTATAGTGGTCTTTTTATTGTGATTTCTCTCTTTTATCAAGTTCTCTTTTGATGCATGTTATGCTATATGGGATTTGATGCTTGTTTTGAACATTTTGTTGGAAATATTTATCTTAGTGGAATACAATTCTTATTCCGATGACATGTTAGTGTATGTGGTTTATTCCATTATTGTAAACATCATTCAACTCGTGAAAATTTTACTTGTATTTTTGCATTTGATGCGAACTATCGTGAATTAAATGATGCAAATATTGTGTAAATGAGTAAACCAGATACCGGGGCGTCATATGACATCCTTACTATCACCGTCCAGATTAATCAGCTACCTTCACCTATTCTTAGTGGAGTAACTCTATTCTTCGTATTCTCTAGTAACGAAGAACCTTTCTCCTGGCCTTTATATATTGTTTTTTTTCCTTACACTGGGCTTTTCCATAATTTTTATACTATAAAGATGTTATATGAGTGTGCAATCAAATGTATGTTTTTGGAGTATTCCATGACCCAAAAGGGGTACAGGTGTTATTACCCGATTGGGCATCGATTCCGTGTTTCGAATGTTGCCACATTCTTTAAATAGAATAGTTTCTTTTCTAAGTCTATTATTGAAATTATCTTGTAGTTTTCTTACTCCATTTCGAGTCTATCATTGGAGGCACCATATAGAGTCAGATTATGTCCCGTTACTTGTTCCTACCTTGTATGATGATGAGTTCCATTGAAAGATCCAACGAAGGTCAAGGAACTCCAGCAAAGGGATAGTTGCAAGGTTAGATTCTCTGAACCACAAAGCAAGCTCAATAATACTTAGATCAAAGCTCGAAACATGGCCTCAGAGCCTATGATTGCATCAGAGCTTTGGATTTTTGAACCCAAGCTAGTGACATATGAGGGGGTGAGCGGAGGACCAATGTAGGGAAAAAAAATGGGTGCCTAATGGTCTTAATCTTGTGTTGGATCAATGTATATTAATGTGAGTGGATCGTTAAGAAGAGGAGGTGTGATGAGGGAGTTGCTAATGGTGGAGAGCAAAGAAGATCAACAAAAATGAAGAAGATGAGGAGCATATGAAGAAGGGATGGATTGAATGGTGCAAATCGAAAATTGGGAAGAAAACAAATGAAAAAGGAAGAAAGATAAAAACCAAAATTTGGGGAATTTTATTTTTATCATATTATATTTTGGATATTATATACTTATATATTAGTTGACCTATTTTTTTCATTTATTTATTTTATTAAGTTAAAATTAGGGGTAGATAGGATCATAAACATTAAAAGTGCATAAAAATTTAGAAAATAAAAACCCAAATTTTATTTTTGTACCATTTTACATATATATATATATATTCTTTCTAACAAGGATATAACTTTTCAACTTCAAATCATTGTTTTCTTATATCCATGATTTAAAAATAAAAATCTCAAATTTACTAAAATTAAAAAGGATATAACTTTTCAACTTCAAATCATTCTTTTCTTATATCCATGATTTAAAAATAAAAATCTCAAATTTACTAAAATTAAAAAAAGTGTCTAAAACCAAAAATATTTTTTCGTAATTTTTTGAGAAATTCATATCAAATAATATTAAAAATAAATCTAAAAAGAAGGCGATGTAAAAATCAAAAAGTTATTCAAACATTCAATAAAACCACATGTACTAAAAAAGGAAATAAAAATGTAAATTTAAATAAACTAAAATCCATAAAATTAAAAAATAAATGAATAAATGTAATAACAGAACTCTTGATTTAAAAATACACAAACAAATCTTAAAAAAAAGAAAAAAAAATATAAAACCTAATAACACAAAAACATAATAACCTCATGTATTGAATACCTATATGTACACTACTTAGCCATATTTCCTTCTGGCATCAACGCATATATACATACACTATACATATCATTAGGAGTTATACAAATTTCCAAAGTCTTATTGCATTTATTGCAGTGAAAATAACGAGAAAACCCAAGTTTTTAACAAAATGGGGTAGGCATGCATCATATTTTTATCACATATTCCCATGATGATGATCGGTCTAACATGTGGATCATGCTCTCGATCCTCTAGTGCATCCTCTAAAATTGGTATATCTATTTCTCTCCCACCTATTTCTCCTCAACGATGTCATCTCTCTCTAACATCTACCATTCATTCTCATTGGTCTTTGATTTTTTTATTGCATTGTTTGTAGGGATACCATAAGATTTGTGTTCATTGCAGCCTGACTGGTCTTCATTATCTTGGGATCCATCCTAGAGATTGCATATGGAAGTGAAGGCGGAGTTGGGTTAGGTTCCGGAGAAAAGAAAGTTTTCGTATCATTAAAGGAAGAAGTTTTGAGATTGGCGTCAATCTCAAAATGGGAATTAAATAAGGGAACAACATGGTTTTGATCGATCATAAACAATAGGATGGTAAAGAAAGGTGACTTGATAAAGCGGATATCTCGATCCAATGAAGATTAATGGGGACGTACAAAAGAAGTGGAGCTACAAAGTCCACCTGAAGAGATCTCGTGTCCATCATCCTAACGGAAATGAAGTTGAAAAGTTATTAAGAGATAAATATGCACGTATGAGAAATCATGAAAAAACAAACTATAAACAAGCAATCTAAAACAATGAAAAACCCAAACACATGATTTCATCGACTTATCGAAGATGTAAAAATTTGCTATTTAAGATGTTTCAATTTTATCTTTACAATTACACTAAGTTGTCACTACATGGTTTATATGTTACATGTACACCTCTCTATATAGCTCGCATCCAAGTTGTGTTCGACTCTACTCATGGATTCCTCATTCCTAGATCTACCAAGTCTCATATATGTATACCATAGAGGTGACAACGACTAGAGTCTCCTATAACTTCATAGATGTAATTGTGTCTAGCCTAAGGATTGAATACCGATGATGCTACTATCGCTATATACCCTGCTCGAGAGTACATGGGACAAGTCTTGATGGGTTAAACAAACTATTATTCCATCATGATTCTTAATTAATAAATACTTTTGGGGGCTACAATACACCCCTAAATGGCTTGATAGTTGGGGAAATCTGGTAATAATAGTCTAAAGTTCCGACTCTAGCTTGGCTGATGTGTTCCTCGATCTATACTCTCACAATGAGGGCACATGGTATTAGAATCACAAATATACGTCAATGGATTTGGTCTTTTTGTTTCCCACTGGTTGATGGGGTGCGGGTAGATCCGACTAAAAAGCTGGATCATTGCAAATACAATAATCTCAAAACAAACACAACCTTACATAACACTTTTAATAACAAGATAAACAATCAAACCACAAATGCACATTTAACATGGAAACCCTCCTGAGTAAAAACTACAATCAGAATTTCCCGACCCGAGCTTTGGGTCTTACCACTAAACAGAATTGATTACAGGGGGCATCCCAATTGTTTTATGCATGCAACTTACACTCATATTTCAATTAATCAAAACATAACAACCACAATATCAAATTAAATATAAGAATACGAAGCACAACTGGAATGATCTTATAGAGTGAGGAGCATGCTTGTAAGATAATCGCAGAGATTCAAAGTTGTAGGCACAAATCGTGAATCATAAAATAGCCCTTAAAACTTACTCTTAGAGAATAGAATTGTTGCTCATTGTTGTGTGTCGAACAAGTGAGGTCTAGGGCCTTATTTATGGGCATAAGTTCTCCATAGTCGTTAGAGGTAAAAAGGGTAAGGAAAAGCTTTTGAAAATGCCATCTGATCGATCAGGTACAAATGATTACCAATCAGAGTGAGATTATCGATCATGTCAAATATATTGACCGCTCATAATTCAAAAAAGTGATCAATCGGGTAAAGAGATGATCGATCATTTAGTGATCATTAACTGAACATTGGAATCTAAACATTGATTGATCAGGAAAAGAGGGTGGTCGATTAGGGTGGATCAATCAATCAAGAGATCTGATCGATTAAAAGTGAATTATCAATGTAAGAAGGTTGATCGATCAGTTTGACATTTTGATATAAATTTCAAAGTCAAAGGCCTCTAAATTCAATATGCAATATACTCTTTGAGGTCCTTTTCAAACTAAGATAATTACATAATGCAAGAATCAATAAAAATTAAAAAATCATCAGACTTATTCTTGAGCTTGAGATTCTTTCTTTGAGTTTGAGCTTGAGCTTTTGTTGGAATTTCTTACTTGAGCTCCAATATACTTTTGAGCTTCTTCTTAGTCCAATAGCTTTCCTGCTTTTGATCTGGCTTCAAGATTACTGCATAAGTTTCGTTATCATCAAAATATGCAAGCTCGTACATGAACTAACAAACTCCCCCTTTTTTATGATGAAAAAGTAGTTTGAGGTATTTGCAAAGACATTGTGCATGAAACAAATTTGAAAACAATTTCTCTTCCCATGAAAACTTTAGGAACTTTTTGTAAATATTTTTCTCTCTCTCCTTTTTTGATATAATCCAAAAGATCTAAAAAAAATAGGAATTGTTAAATAATACTAATTATTAGATAAATAAATGACCAAAATACATCTCTTATTTTTTTTGTTTGAAAATATGCTTTTAATTCAAGCTCCTCTTACATTAGATATCCCCCTTAATATTTATTGAAAGGCTCCCCTTAATGATAAGAGTCGAGGGATCAAAGCCAATTCATGATATGCACGATTAACATAATGAAAGGATAAGAAACGATTAGGGATTTTGGCAGTAGACTTCTAGTCTTGGGGCCTTCTCCATGACGTGGTTGGTTTTGAAAATCATTTCTCCTTGAAGAGGTCCATCTTGGATGTTAATAAAACCTCCTTAATTTTCTTTTTCGTTGGACTTCGGTACCCACAAACTTTTTTTGGTACCCTTTCTTTTCTGGTCCTTCAGGGTTAGATTGCATTGTACCTTTGCTTACCGTAATTCGTCTTCTTTTCTTAGAGGAACTAGAAGAATTGTTTTATATTTTTCATTTTCCTTCTCATTAGCATGCACAAAAGTATTATTTCTTTTTAGGTAAGCAATTCCTTTTCTAAGCAAGTGATTTCTTCTTTAAAACTACCAAGGTCTTGTTTTAATATGTTATTTTCCTTTTTCAAGACATCTATGTCATTCACCAAAAGAGATTTTCATCTACTATTTTTTGTCGATCTTTTTAAGCAAATTTACTTCTTTTTTAAGCTTCATAACTTGTCTAAACAGTTCTTGAGAGGTATTATAAAATTTACTGAAAGAATCGAATGAGTCAGATTTGACCAGTCCAAATAGTCTTATGAATGTGCTTTCACTTTCTTCTTCATTGTTACTTGTATCTTTCCAGGATACTAGTAGTGCTTTCCTCTAGGACTTCTTCTTGTATTTGTAATTCTTCTTCGGTTCAAGATGGTCCTTCTTCATGTTGCATTGGAAGTATTTTATTTCTCTTTCTCTCTTTCTCTTCTTCTTGAGAAGCAACTTGAAATGTTGGGTCATCAATGCAGTATTATAATAGCAATCACGTCCTTCTCAAACTTCCTTGCTTGTTGCTAAGTCTTGACTCTTCGACTACTTTTATTCTTCTTTTTTCATGTTCTCTAGCTTTGTTTAATATGCAAGAGGATTAGCTATGAGATCCTCCAGAGGTGTTTTGTTGAAGTCTATTGACTCTTTTATGGCTATGAGATGTGATGATTTTACTTGGCAGTTCTCCAAGTAGGAAGGTTCTCTCCAAGTTTCTTAACTGGTTTATAATAGCGGTGAACCGGACATTCATATCTTTGACGCTTTCCCCTTTCTGCATTTTAAATGTCTCATAATTTAGAGTGAGCATTCTGAAGCCATGTTCTTTTACTTTGGAGTACCTTCATGTGTAGTCTCCAAGTATTTCCAGATCTTGTATGCCATCTTCATATGCAATGATCAAAACTCGGCTTCATATAGGGTGCAATATATAGAGTTCATTGCATTCTAGTTGAGAGTCATCTGCAATAACTCTTTGATGGAGTATCATGTTTCCTTCTCTTCCATGATCTTGAATCTTTCCTTATCACATTCAAGATTGCAAAATATGATGACAGGAGAAAGATCATCATCTTGGTTTACTAGCTTGAGTAGTTTGTCTTGTTGATGTAGGGAGGACACGTCATTGAGTTCCCCTAAGTGTGTGATACTAAGGTGCTAGCCATGTATGTTGGACAATGACTTCCTACATAAGAACAAGGCTTTGATACCGATTGGTGTTTCGTACTTTGCTAATAGGATGCGAGTGGATAAGATTCTTGCACACGTAATAATCTCAAAACAACAACAATGTTATCACTTTTAATCAACAAGATAAATAATCAAACTATAAGTGCACATGTAATTAATGTGAAATCCCTCCTGAGTAAGAGTCATGTCCAAAGTCTCCCGCTTCGAGCTTTCAACCTGACCCAACCGAGTCTTACCACTAAACTAGATTGCATATGTGGGCAACCCAATCGCATTACAATAAGTTAATTATGTTGACAACTTACAACTATATTACAATTAATTAAAGCCTAGCAACCTTAATATCAAAGTAATATGCAAGAAATAATATGAAGCGAAGCTATAATGATCTTATAGAACTAGGAGCATGCTTGTAAGATGATGGTAGAGATTCAATGTTGTAGGCTTGAATCGTAGATCGGAAAATAGCTCTTAGAAAATTCTCTTAGATGATAGACTGGAGAGTAGAGAGAAGATACATTATAGGCCTAGGTTCTCACTATTGGAAGCAAAAATGGCAAGGAAAAACTTCCTAAAATGCCATATGTTTGATCAAGTACAAACGATTGCCAAAGTGCGATGATTGGTCAATGCCAAAGAGATTGACTGATCATTATTCAAAAAGTGATCGATCAGGTAAAAAGGATGATTGATCATTTAGTGACCATTAATTGAATGCTAGAATTAAGACTTCAATCAATTAGGCAAAGAGGATGATCGATCTGGGATAATCGATCGGTTAAGAAATCCAGTCGATTAAGGGTAACTAATAAAGGCAAGAAGGTTTATAGATCAACTTGACATTTTCACTTGAATGTCAAAGATCTTTAAATGCAAGATTCTCTTTGAGGTTTCTTACAAACTAAGATAATTACAGAATGCATGACTCAATCAAGAAAAGTCTTCAACTTCTTCTTGAGTTTAAGATCCTTTCTTTGAGCTTGAGCTTTTGCTGGAGTTCTATACTTAAGTTCTTTTAAGATTTTTATCTTCTTCTCCACTTAAACTTGAGCTCCTCATGGTTGATCTTCTTCTTAGTCCAATAGCTTTCCTTCTTTTGAGCTAGCTTTAACTAACTACGCAAGTTGTAATCATAAAAATATTCATGCTCATGCATGAACTAACAAGGTTATATGTCATATTTGAGATATATGAGTGTGAACGTTCAATCAAATGTGCATTCACATGCCAACCATTGTGGTTTATGGCCTCAATATTTAAGTAGTCAAAGTCAACTTTATTATAAGTTTAATGTTGCAAATGAAAGAAATATTTTTTAGCTTTATTCTGATATTTTTTAGATATTTTTGATACAGTTAAGTTGGGCTCAATTCCTTCTAAAAAAATACAGGTACATAGAGATAGGTTCCAACTGCAATATGTGGAGGGTGAAACAATGATGTGTGCAAAGTAGAAGGCATACCTTGATCCATCTCTCTACATGCAAGTGCTTCGCAATATTGAAAAGTTGGCTCTAAATTTTTACAAGCGGATAGAAATATTTAGTTTCATTATTTAATTAGTTATATGCAGTTGAAGTAGTTAAATTTTCAAAAAAATGAAATAGTTTTACAATCAAATAGTCTAAACGAATAAAAGTGAAAACAAAATAAGAAGAATGTTAAAAATTGAATGTTGTGTTGAGTGTCCCAATGTCCTTCAACCATAACGTGACATTCAAATAAATGTCTAGATCGGTAGGTACATCTAGGGAAGCCTTAAGGGCTTGCTTTCTTTAAATCATGATGAAAAGGAAAATAATTATTAGAAAACGACCATCTTTTCTTCTCTACAATCAGATGAAGGTCGGTCTCTGATCATTTTAGTTTACTCAACTCTTGAGAAAATTAATCTCTCGAGTTGGATCATGGAAGAATAATTAGGACAAGAAAGATAATGAAACCAAAATGAAACAAAAAATGGAAGCGGGGGAGGTCCGACATGGACTCAACAACAACGACGTCAAAAAAGCGGGGGAACTGGTAGGGAAAAACCTAAGCACTAAGGTGCCTACATAAGTTGAGCCTTCCCAACAACAATGTCAAAAAATTGCTGCATCTCTACCCTAATTTCTTAAGAACTTGGTATAATTTTTGTTTATATTGAGATAAAAGAAACTAAATTTTAGTTTTCAAAAAACTCATAATGATTTTATTAGTGATAAGTATATAGCAGTGTCAATCTCGGAGAGGCCAAATGTTAAGTAGCTAACTAGCATATATATAGATATTTCGTACTTAAGGATATTGTGGTTTCATGGTTTAGATTTTGGTATTTTTAGTTGGTTTTATGTTTTATGATTTATTATGTATTTTTGAACTAATAAAAGTTGTATTTATATGTTTTTTTATTTTTTGCTTGTTTTAAATTTAAATGTTTTATTTGAAGTTAAATTTTTATTGTGTATCTTTGTTATATGAATTTTTGTTTGTTTCTAAAAAGCTTTTTTATTTTTACGAAGACCTTTAAATGTTTTTTTCTTTTTATAAATCTTCGAGGACTTTATATTACATATTACAACAACAAAGCCTTTTCCCACATTAAGTAGGGTCGACTCATGTATTCTTTGCTTCCATTCGGATCTATCTTAGGTCTATCTCGAACTTAGATCCAAAAACTAAGATCCCTTCATACAGTATCATTCCAATACTTCTTGGGCATTCCTCGCCTTCTCTTGGATGGCTCAACATCCCAAAACTCACATCTCCTAACTAGTGCATCGGACGACCTCCTTTGCAAATGGCCAAACCACCTTAAGCGGTTTTCTCACATCCTATCCTCGATCGGAGTTATACCAACTTTCCTTCTGAATGCATCATTCTGAATCCGATCTTTACGTGTATGTCCACACATCCACCTTAGTATTTTCATTTCTGCTATCATCATTCTCTACACATGTCTATAGTTCACAGGCCAACAATCAGATCCATAGATCATATCAAGTCTCATGGCTGCTTTGTAAAACTTTTCTTTTATTTTCAAAGGAATTTTCTTATCACAGAGAACAGTATAGGCTCCTCTCCGCTTTAGCCAACATGCATTTATTCTATTAATAACAACTCCATCAATTTCTCCATATTGTTGCAAAATAGATCTCAAGTATCTAAAAGAATATCTCCTATGAATGTTATCGTTACCAGTCATCACATCGATCCCATCACAATTGCTTCCATCAAAATTACACTCCATATATTAAGTCACAGGCCTACTTATACGAAATCTTTTAGTCTCCGATGCATGTCTCTGGACATCCATCTCTTGTCTCATCAATCAACACAATATCGTCAGCGAATAACATATACCAAGGTATCTCATCCTGAATGTGACTTGTCAACATGTCCATAATCTAAGTAAGAAGGAATGGACTCAACGCTAAACCTTGATGCAGACTTAAGTTGATGTCAAAATAATCAGTCTTCCCAAACTGGATCCTTACATAAGATGAAGACCTATCATACATATCCTTTATGAGGTTAATGTATAGGATATGTACTTGCCTCTTCTCCAAAACTCTCCACAATATCTCTCGTGAGACAGAATCATAAGCCTTCTGTAAATCAATAAAAATCATATGGAGGTTCTTCCTTTAGCTCTCTAAATCTCCATCGTTCTCCTCAGCAAATAGATGGCTTCAATAGTTGAGCGACTTGACATGAATCCGAATTGGTTTTCTATTACTTTGGAAACTTGCCTCAACCATCTTTCGATCTCACATTCCCAAATTTTCATAGTGTTACTCATCAGCTTGATACCTCTATAATTCGAACATATTTGAATGTTTCTTTTGTTCTTATAAAGAGGTAATGCTTCTCCTCCAATCTTCTGGCATTTCTTGCTTCGCCAAATAACATTGAATAAATTTGTGAGCCAAGTCGAACCATGCTCACTTAAAATTCTACATACTTCTATAGGAATGTCATTAGGTCCTATACCTTTCTCGAGTATCATAACCTTTAAAGCCCCCTCTATTTCGTTCCTTCGTATTCATCTATAGCTTGCACGATTCAAGTAACTTCCACTGCAGCCTAGATCTCCCAAAGTGCTCTCTCTATTTCCTTTCCCAATGAAAAGCTTATGAAAATATTTCTTCCATATAGTCTTTATATCCTTTTGAGTAACAAGTATGTGACGTTCCTCATCCTTAATGCTTTCTCACTTGAGAAAGGTTTTTGGTCTTTCTTTCTCTTGCATTGACTGATCTGAATATATCCTTCTAGCCCTCCTTAGAATCAAGATTTTTGTATAAAATTTCATAAGCTTTTGACTTAGCTTTGCTTATAGCCTTCTTTGTTTCCTTCTTCGCTATTTTCTAGTTTGTGATAGTTTTCTCTATTATATCCTTAGACGTAGATTTAAAACATGCTCTTTTTCATTTTGAGCTCCTCTTGCATCCCTCGCTCCACCACCAAGCCTCCTTTTGGCCCGGAGCTCCTCCCTTTGACTCATCTAGCATCTCTTTGTCTACCCTCCGAATACGAGATGCCACCGCCTCTCGCATCTCGTTTGCACTTCCAGTACAATCCCAAAATAAGTCTTCTAAAACCTTCTCCCTGAAGCTTGATTGTTTTAATTGAAGATTCCACCATCTAGTTCTAGTGATCTTGGAAACCCTCCTTTTCTTTACCATCCTTTTTATTTGCACATCCATGACTAACAAACGATGTTGGGTTGTCAAACTCTCTCTTGGGATTACTTTGCAATCTTTGAATACAACCTATCTCTTCTCATCAATGCAAAGTAATCTATCTGTGTTCTAGTTGGGTCACTCTTTTAAGTAATTAAATACTCATCCCTTTTCTTTAAGAGATTGTTTGCTATAAAAAATCATAATCCATTAGAAAATCTAGAGTGAATTTTCACTCTTCATTTATATCCTCGAAGCCAAGGCCTCCCTGAACACTAGCATGTCATAAAGCATCCTTTCCCACATGTCCATTAACATCTCCTCCTAAGTAAATCATCTTAACCAAATAAGATGATTTCTCCACATGTTCATCGCCTCCACCTCTTCGTGAGATTCCATGCATAATCTTAACCAATCCTCCCAAAAAGTTTGGTTAGTCCTTTCATTTAAACCAATTTACGGTGCATAAACTGAGATGATATTCAAAATTTCTTCTTCGAGCACCAATTTTAGCAAAATGATCTGATCCCTGAATCTTTGCACCTCAACCGCACAATCCTTCAAATCCTTTTGAACAACCACTCCAACACCATTTCTGCTCTTATCATTACCTAAATACAAAAGTTTAAAGCTTGTCTTCTCAATCTCCCTTGCTTTCTCTCCAATCCATTTTGTCTTTTGGAGATAGTATCTGAATATTCCTTTTTTCCATCATAACTACAATCTCCATAGATTTGCATGTAAAAGTGTCGATATTCGAACTATATATCCGCAACTTCCTTTGCAACATGTTTTGGACTAACTTCTTTACTCACATGCATCCATCATACGAGAACCCTTGCAAATTTTGGATTGCATCCAGACGGTGATGCAGTGGAACTAGCTTGTTTAGTCACATGTGGTCTTCATGCGAGAACCCTTGTAAATTTTGAACTACATCTGGGCAGCGATGTAGCGGCACTTGTCAACTTCCCATTGCCTTCGGGCGATGCAATGTGTTGCTAATAGGGAACGCCCCATTGAAATCTAAAAAGTTGGCTTAACCATGTTGAAAAGATCTAAATTGTTTTGAGACAAATTCCCAAATAGTGTTCCTAGAAAGAACGCTATTTAGGAATTTGTCTTTCTTGCGCTGGTTGTCGGCTACCTGACACGCAACCCTCCCCAATTTACCTGGACTTGGGATCGTCCATGGCTGAGTTAAAAATAAAGAAAAACCTAAAAGGTTTTAATAAAAACATTAAAACTTTTCAAAAATAAAAAAAACATATTTCAAAAATAAAATGTATATATAGTAACAACACTATATTTAAATTAAAATAATTAAACATATTACTACAACTCTTATTGGTTTAGAAATACATAAAAAGCATTAAATATGAATCAAACTAAAAACCTCAAAACCTAAAACCGTATAAACATAACAACCACATCTATTAAATGCATGTATATGCACTAGCATCGTCTCTCTCTGCGATCGGCACTTCTATATACGTATCTCTGTACACATAATTAATGATTTTAACTAATTTTAAAAAGTATGATCACTTTTACATGGGTGAAAGCAAAAAACTGGATTGAAGTGCATCAAAGGTTTACAGTCAACTAAAATGAGTAAGAAATACATTGATTGTCTAACCGCTCAACTAACATGCTTGATGAGTCGACTGATAGAGATCCATTGCACCTATAAGATGTCTAAGATCAGGAACCAAAAATATAAATAAGAATGTTATAACTATTGCATGATCTGAAACATTGAGTCGGTCGAGAATGTCTCTCTTGATATTTTATATATCTACCTTTTGGAATTTGTTCCTGTTAAGAAAATCGGAAGCGGAAGCGAAAACATGGATAAGGAATAAAGAACGATAAGAACGTGGGATTTTATGTGGAACCCTACTCCGTGAGGAGCGGGATGAAACCACGAGAGAAGTCCTCAAAGGGGCAATTGCTTCATTGCTTTTTCTCATCTGTTACAGGAGGCCTAGGGCTCCTTATATAGTCTCCACAGGGCCTTAAAGTCCCACTACTGGACGATGTGGGAAAAACATGACGGATGGAGTAAATGGATCCTAGAGAGATCCATTTACCCATATCCCTTACATATGACGTATACATCAAATACTCCAACACTCCCCCTCAAGCTGGAGCATGCAATGCTCAGCTTGGACAAATAGATAGAAACTCAACTCAACGCTACAGGACACTACGGACAATATCAACCCAACGTGCACAACTGCTGCTGTCGAGGACGTTGCTTCTCATCACGTGCATGTGAGGAGGATGAATGGGCTGGAGTGTGAGTCTGTTGAATCTCCTTGTTGGAGAGCATGTGCTCTGAACTGCGTCTGTCAGAGTCACTGCAACTGGAAATGAGTCTCCTCGTCGGAGTACTCTGGCCCACCACAATAATGTGGACAACTGCTCCATCTCTGAAAAGGGTCGAACTGAAAAAGGCCATGGTTGTGCAATCCTTGTCGGAGTCCACAGTCGCTGGAGAATGGAGTCTGAAAAAGTCTCCTCTTCGGAGAACTGGGTCTCTCCCATCTGGCTCAGAGAATGGTGCACTGCTCTGGTGTACCTATGATACCACATGAAAACCTTGCCAACATGGCATAGGGAATGGTCCTCTACTCTGGAGTCCCTATGGCTCACATGAAAACTCTGGCTGACAAAACAAGAATAATGATGGGGACCTCAGAACTGATGGTATACATGTGCTCATCAGAAAAGACCGCATACTCTGCGTGTCTGAAACTGGAGTCTCTCTATGGAGAACTCGAAAATGGGCCTCAACATGGAGTGCCTCGAACTTGGACTCTGACCAATCTGTCGTGTCTGAACAACTGCGCATCTGAATTTGGATCTGGATCAAGACTTGTGACTCTACATATATACTCCCCCTTCCTCCCATACTTGTCGGAAAAATCAACATCGACCAAGTTGGGAGAAGACAAGATAGTGGGGAAAACAACAAGAACATGAAACTTGTGCCTTCTTCGTATAAATAGCCGCCATGATTTTTCTTTTGATTTTTTTTAACATAAGCCGTTCATTCATCATTTTTTATCGGCTTTTGCACTTTTTTAAAAAATGCATACGGCTTTTTTTTGTACGCGTCTTTTCAAAAATTCATCATCATTTTTTTGAATCTCTCTCTCTCCTTTTTTTATCCCTCTCTTTTTTTTAAAACAATTCTGGACTACCCCCCCCTTTTCTGCTTGCCCCCTCCTTTTTTCTTTTTTTGGTGTCGCAGCTCCACTTGGGCTTCTCCCTTTTTTACATAGTAGGCCCATTTGGGCCAAAATAGAAACTGAGCCTTAGGGTTCCCTGAATGTAACCCCTTCTTATCTCAGCGCCGCCCCCATCGGGGATTCATCTTCAACGCCCCGTCTGGGCTTCAGGGCCATGCGCCTAGGGGAAACATGCCAGGAGAGGGATGCGGCAGGGGCAGGCATGCACGCTGGGCGAGGCACCTGGAGGTTCCGCCACCTTGTGCGGCTAGGGATCCTGGAGAGAGGGGCTTGCGGCATAAGGCGGGGTTGGAGGAGAGCGCGCGTGGAGCGCCGCCTGCGCCTGTGCATGCTTGATGCGAAGGAGCTTGTCGTGTTAGGAGGGGTGTGATGCTCTGCGCACTTGAGGAGAGGACTTCGCGCGTACGGTTGAAGCGTGATGCGCAGCTGCACCTGATACGTGGCGAGGAGCAAGATTATCTGCCTGAATCTGAGTGGCATCGCCTGGACAAGGTACACGCGCGAGGTCTCACGCTGGAATGGGGCATCGCTTAGAACGGGATTTGCCGCTGATTGGAGGAGATCTCCTGATACCGCTCATGCGCAGGGATCGCCTGCTGGTGTGCGCATCGCTGGAGCGGAGCAGAGCATTGGCCTGGGGATCAATTTCCCTGGAGCAGAGATTGAGGGCACTCACGGAGATGCCGCCCTCAAGGGCTCGCCATGTGCGGCTGCGGCTGCAGGTAGGTTTGAGCATCGGGTCGGGCGAGCCGGGTCAGACCTTAGCCCGAACCCGAGCCCGTTAATGTAGTCGGGTTTCGGGTCGGGCTGCAGCCCGTTAATTTTTTGTTGGGTCAGCCCAAACCTGAACCCGGCCCGAAGTTAAACGGGCCGGGTTCGGGTTGGGTCGGCCCAGCACGTGGAGTCAAAGCGGGGTACTACCGTTCTGACCCTTCTGGGGCGCTTGCCGGCCGGTGGGGCAATGGGGTGGGCAGCCGACTGGAAGGTGGGAACGAGGGTTGGGAAGGGGGGCACCGAGCGGGGATGGGAAGGGGGGAAGAGGCGATTCAGCCCTTGGAACTGGGAGCATGCGATTCTAGGAGGGGCGAGCTGGGAAGGGGGCAAGCTAGGGCAGCGTGGCGGTGCCCGAAGGCGGCGAGGGGCGGTGTCGCGGTGTGGGTCGTGCAGCGGTGGGGACTTGGGAGTTTGGGGACCTGGGGCTGGGGTGAGTGCCGGGGAAGGGAAAGGGTATAGTGAGTACTGAGTAGGGTTTTGGGCTCGGTTGGGACTTGGGGCGTCTATTTAGCCGAGGGGGTCGGGTCGGGTGGGTTGGGGGGAGGGGCCGGGGGGAGTCTGGTCGAGCGCGTTGGGGCGAGGGGGTTGGGGGGAGTCGGGTCGGGCTGGCCCATTAAGGCACGGCGGGTCGGGTTGCCGGGTCAGGCCTCGGGTCGGGTTATACACAACCTGAGCCCGGCCCGTTTTAAGAGTGGGAGGTGTTTTTGAGCCCAAGCCCGACCTGACAATAAACGGGTTCGGGCTCGGCATATAGGGCTAGGTTACGGGCCGGGTCGAGCTGGCCCAGCCCAATGCTCAACCCTAGCTGCAGGGTAGCACCTGGATCTTCGTGCACCATGTGGAACCCTGGTATCACAGGTCATCTCATGGAGCGACGTTAGGGCAAAGACTTCAATACTCGTCGCCATCATGGGAAGCATTGCAGATCAGAGGAGCATGACATATTGATAGAATAAGGGTTGAAACAAAACCCGTAAAAATTTTCTATCCCTCGATCATATGACGAACAAGAACAATAATCAAAATAAATCTTCAAAAAAAACTTTACAACCCAAAAAACGAACCCGCTCTGATACCATGTTAAGAAAATCGGTAGCGGAAGCGAAAACATGGATAAGGAATAAAGAACGATAAGAACGTGGGATTTTATGTGGAACCCTACTCCGTGAGGAGCGGGATGAAACCACGGGAGAAGCCCTCGAAGGGGCATTTGCTTCATTGCTTTACAGGAGGCCCGGGGCTCCTTATATAGTCTCCACAGGGCATCCAAGTCCCACTAGTGGACGATGTGGGACAAACCTGTTGGATGGGGTAGGGATCCATTTACCCATCTCCCTTACATATGACACATACATCAAATATTCCAATGGTTCCCAAGGAAGAAACGAAATGTAGCGAATCTTGCGATTAGGAAGAAACTAGTCCGTGATTCACTTGCACTTTTGTAGCTTCCCCATTTTAATTCTAGCGGAATATTTATCTTTATATTTCTGCTCTAATAAAGAACTTTATGCTTAATCTCATAGCACAGCACTTTGAGACAAGTCTCTTTTGTACTGTGCTCAAGTTTTAATTGTCTTTTTTTTGGTTGAATGGTGTGTGATTGGGCCAAATTTTTGAATTTTTCCATGCTTTGTTTGGATGAGAAATAGTTTTGATTAAGTCATAGTTTAGCACCGAAGGATCGGATCAACGCGGAGCCTAAATGGCTTGAGCATGGTTTTACGGAAAGGATATTACCATGTCAATAAAAAAGAAGGCCTAAATATAGGGCACAAATGCAATGTGAGGAAAAAGCCGCATCAACAAGCAACCTGGCCTACACAACCGAATGGTTGGACCTAAATCATTGCTCATGTTTCCATGCCTTGATACTGATATCAAAACTAACATATGAAACAATTATTTTATATGGTTTTTATCAGTTGTTCCCCTTTGAGATATTGCGATATCATGTGTGCTCCTCCCTTTTTGCAATAACAGTTGTGCCCCTAATTTCTTGTCACTCTATCACTTGCACCGCTCGAGTTAGTTGCAGTGCATCCACAACGTAAATGGACATTAACTTTGTAGAAAGGAGGGGAATTAAATTAAGAAATTGGGTTGAAAGGCCTTTCTATCCCTCCCCCCCCCCACCCTAGCCTCCTCCCCCTCCTCCGCCACCAGCATCCTCCCCCTTCACCGCCCCCAGCCTCCTCCCCCATCCTCTCCTCCGCCCCAGTCTTCTCCCCTTTCTCCGCCCCCAGCCTCTTCTCCCTCATCTCTCCCGCCCCCAGCCTCTCCTCAAGTGGAGGCTACCAATGTGTATCCCCATGCTAAATAAAATATCAGAGGTAGCGGGTGGGCCTCCACGGTAAAAATCACACCATGATATGTGGGGGGTAAATATCGCTTCTCTCCAACAATTTGCTACGTAAAAGCACAAACAAACAATGGAACCGCCCCTACCCCATCCCCACCCGCTTTGTCAAAGTATACGCCATCCTCCTCCCCCAACCCTAACCCCCCTCCTACCACCACCCCTCTCCTCAAATCCCCGCAACCCATCTCTGGCTAGGGTTTCACCCAATGGAGGGGGGATCGACTGGCGGCAGACGGGAGGCGGAGCTCATCAACAAGACCCTCAAAGTGGAGCACAAGCTCTTGTACTTCGACCCATGGAAGGACATATTGATATCGGTATCGATATTGGTACCATGTCGATACCGATATATCGGCGATATATTGACACCATACCGCCGACATCGGGATTCAGCTCGCCTTTTTTGCCTGTCGATACCCGATATCGGACATATCGGTGATATATCAGTGACCTGTCGATACCGATATATCGCCGATATATCAGGATACGGCCTTCCATGCTTCGACCTCAAGGAGAACCCCCATGGCAGGTACCTCAAGATCTCCAAGAAGACAGCCTCCAACCGCTCCATCATCATCGTCCCTGCAATCAGGATCTCCTGGTTCATCGATCTCTTTAACTATTACGTCAGCAGCGAGGAGATCTTCAATAAGGAATTGCAAGTCGACACCAAGGTCTTCCTCCTTAATTTTCATTCATTGTACTACGTTTGAGGCAATGGAGATGGTGGTTTTCTTCAGGTGTAGGGTGAGGCCCAGGTCTTGGGGTGAGACTCAAGAGGAATAGCTCGAGGAGGTCCACCATGAGGATGGTGGCTCATCTCAGATTCCATAGCTTTGTGAGGTCATGTAAGGCTACCTTTCGTCCTTGACTGTGTGTTTCCGTCGAGGATGACGGAGGAGGCCAGAGGCCGCGTGGACGGGTCGGAGGAGGATGGGTGGGGGTAGTGTGTGGACAGTTATACATCTCTTAACATTACTATGATTTGAAAAAAACATGGTTAAGTTCAACTTATTGACGGCTAAAGTAATGGAGGGGCACAAGTGATCGAACGACAAGAAGTTAGGGACACAACTGATATTCCAAAAAAGGAAGAGGCATAATTGATATTGCAATATTTTATAGGGGCGCAACTGATTAAAATCCTATTTTCTATACCTGCATAATCATAATATAGATTAAAAGATTAAGGAACAAAACTAAACCTCAATCTCAGTGTCATATACAAATCACCCTCAATTGCTCCAGGCACTATCAAGGTCCCCACAGACAATTTGGAGATGGTAACCATATTTTGCCAAAAACAAAGCCAAACAAAAATAGACTTCAAGCTGGAAACATTACATAACAAAACAGCAGCAAGAAATCAGCCACTTCCAAATCAAACTAACACCAAATAACTGCTACAAACTCACATACACATCAAACATCTCCAACTTAATAATAGCAGTTAATAAAAATATAATGATCGTAGGTAAACAAGGCCTTTTTTCCTTTTCCTTTAATACTTTCTTCATTTTAAACTGTTCCGTCAATTTCAGTCTGTGGTCATTGGTTGAATGCAACACCGAAAACGTGCCTTACGCACAGTGGTCATGATCTCCATCTCTGCTTCTTCAAGCATCCTGACAACCTGACTGAATGGAGGGCGGACTTCAGGATTGGCATCCCAGCACCGACTCATGATATCCCCGAGAGCAGGAAGGCAGTCGGGCGGTATAATAGGCCGGACGTCCTTGTTAACAACAGCAAATGCAGCCTGAACAGCAGTCATGTTTTGGAATGGAAGCATGCCCGTTATCAGCTCCCAGAGTACAATGCCAAAGCTATATACATCAACCTTTTGGTCGTAAGGCCTGTGTTGGATCATTTCCCTGCATGTAAAACCAAATAGAAACTAGTGAATGCACAAGAACGTTTTTATGGAATAGTAGTACAATGGAAACTCAAGAAAATTTGATGTTGCCCTGGTCTTCTTATATGGTTTCACCTCTGGATATCCTCCAAAAATGTTTCAATATTTCAGATGTCATTTTTTATCCGCATTTACATTTTATCCATGTGATTTCTTGCTCCACAAGCATCAATATTACTTCATTTAACAAAGCCACTTATAGGACTTTGTTCAACTGTGGGTAACCAAGTGAAGAACCTTTAATTCGATGATCAGTAAATACACCATGGGTAACCAAGTGCTTTCTTACTTGGCTGATGACCAAAGTATCACGAAGTACCGCTTTGCCCAGATGCCATATCATCCATCAAGAGCATGGTGTGGTGTATGAGAACAGGTAGTCCTCCTTAATGAGCCAAGAAGACAAAAGCCACTTCAAATCAAATATATTTTATCACAGGGATCACTGATAAATCTCACAAATACCTCCAATGTTGTAATCGCACAAATCATCTCTAAAGTTACTAGATAGAAACCATAGACCACATTGTCCCATTTGTTGGGGTTTTTGCAATGTCCCGAAGCTTTCCTACTAGGCACTATGTAACCACTCATCTTGGTAAAAGCACCTCTCACCCTTCGCTGGAAATCAAGCCCCTGAGATATTGGGATATATAGTAGGAAAAGATCTTCCAGTGGAAAAAGCGAGAATTTCTCATATGGGTAGAACGACGAGAGGCATCGGACGAGAAGAGGTGCGAGGTGACGAGGCTTTATAACATATTTCTATAGTTGCGAGTGTAGCAGATCGATTGAGCGACCCGAGAAGGAAAGGTAGGGATCCTCTTTGCCATGAAAGATATCAATGAGCTTCAGGAGACTGATGCTAATTGCAGCTTGACCTAGTGATAAGAGCAGTGTGGTTCAAATCTAATTATTTGGCTGCTACAAATGAGATCAACTAAAGCACTGGCTACAGTGCAGAAAGAATGCTCAAAACAAAGGGCAGATATGCTAGTATCCAAACAAACAAAATTGCGGCAACGTTTGTGAAATCATCCAGACCAAAACAGCATGCTGATAAGATCAAGAATTAGGGACATGCTCAATGAGCATTTTATTTAGTTTCCTGGTATTTTATTTTTGACAAATAACTGAAGATAAATTGGTAATCCATAAATATGATATAGGAATCCGATAAATTGCTTTATTTGAATGTGCAGTCCCCTGGGAGTCAACTAGGATTTGATTTTATTGTTTTTCTAACCCGTTCCTCTCTATATAAATGTGCTAATAAATTAGAAAAAACATGTTATGAGTTACTGGATTAAAAATTGGAGTCGGTCCACATCCCCCTTCCCTAGTTGTTTTCTTGGCAGCGGCCGGCACCTCGTCCCATTTCTCTCTCATCCTGCGAAATTTTGCCAATTTCTCGAAATTTCTCATCATCCCCAATATTGTAGCACAGGTCCATCATCTGCTTCATGCTTTCTCTGAAGGCTCGAGCTTTTTATAGGTGGCTCTTATTGTAAAGAGAAAAAGAACGAAATTATCAAGGTTCTGAATTCTATATAGTATTGAAAACTACATGCACGTTGCAAATGTAGCATACACATGAAGTGAGGTGACTTTAGCACGAACAAGCAACAATGATGGTATAATAATCTTCTTCAAAATATTCCAAGGGATGTTTCATGTTCATCGAAATTCACAAGACAAATAGGAAAAAGAGGGGCGCATGAGGACTTCCTTTTCATCTTTCAACAATTATCAACACTTGGATTTGTTGCATTCAAACAAAAATTTAGATCATTCACGGACATGACAAAATGGCTTATCCTTAATAGTCCTCTCCAACACTTCTTTATATTGAGATACATATTGTAACCTTAGATTTTTTTTTTTATTTTGTTGCTCTTACGTCGAATGCCTTTGTAATTCTCCTAATCGTCTCCTCTTGGCTAAAAGCGGAGACTCGAGAGAGAATGCTAAGAGCAAGAATCAAATATAGCCACCATCTAAGACATTTGACCTCCTACCAATATAGTGATTTCAGGATATTCCATGCACTGCAGTAAGTCGTTCGGGGCCTTCCCGACCGGAGAAGAGAGTCCAAACCTCATCCTGTACCGATTGAATTGGTAGCAGTGAGTGAGTCAGGGTCATGTCAACTTGGTGAAATCCCCCGGGTCCCTCCCGCTTAATGTTTCTTTCTTAGTTTAAATCGACTATCTATAAAGGGAGGCTTTCTGTCCTCGCTTCGACCTTGTTAGCAACCACCACAAAAAGATCTATCGTGGTACTTCTGGCTATACCCACAAAAGGGCAAAAAGCAACAACTATAAAAGATATTCACTTCTTGTAATCACCATATACATATATAGGGGGGTTGAATGGGGCTACCCCAGGGGGGGAGGGGGGGCAACTTGGTTATCCTACCATTCATTTTTTATTAAGGTATTTTTTGATAACATGTTGGGGGATTTAATTCACTAGAGGACAACATGTTCTCATTAAAATTTCGTGTAAAACAAACAAACCTGACCCGACCATCAAGAAGGGGTCATTTCCAGCAATTCTGAGACCGTTAAAATTCGACAGGTTTGATGGATGGGATAGGAGTCTCGAATTGAGTTGAAATTGTAATGAAAATATGTTGACATATAGTGATCTAAAACCCACCATGTGCTATCAGAAAATACTGCAAAAAATTGAGAACTGAAGTGTGGGAGCCAAGTTGGCTCCCCCCTGGGGTTAGCCACATTTTACCCTATATATAGACATACAACAGATTTAGAGTGCTATTCATTCCAAGAAAATCAATATTGTTTTACAACGTGCTACTGGAGGATCTTAGACCGCAATTCTAAACTTCGTTTGAAACCACAACCCCCTCCTCCAATACCTCTCCTTGCACTGTCAACCTTCTTCATCAGTTGACGACACCGTTGTATTCTTTTCATTCCAAGAAAATCATTATCATTTTACAACATGGTAACAGAGGACCAATCTGAGATTGTGGTTCTAAAATGTGATTTGTGTGTGTGTGTGTGGGGGGGGGGGGGGGGGGGTTAACCACTTGTGCCCCTTAACTTCTGCAATATCACAATATCAGTTATACCCCCCCCCCCCCCTTTTGGAATATCCAGGGTGCCCCTACCTTCTTGTAGTTATATCACTTGCATTGTTGTAAAAGTCGGTTGACTAGCCCAATTAGTCGGTCTGACTACTCTAGTCGGTGGAGTAGCCGATTGACTATTAACTAATCTGTCTATTGTAGGTCAGTCGACTACTCGGTTCAATTAGTCGATCAATTTTTACATAAAGAAACCGTGTTTTTTTCATTTTTGATTTTTTTAGAAGTAAATTTATTATAATATGCTTAATATTTTATTTCAATTCAAATACTTCTTTTATTTCATTATGATGGTATAGAAAAAGTAAAAATCTAGGTAAACATATAAGAATATAAAAAAATGGTGAAGCCTTCTCCCACTATAAGTAGGGTCGGCTACATGGATTCTTATTCGAATCCATGTTAAAAGATTTGACTAGTTTTTACGATGGCTATCGACTACCTAACGCAACCCTCACAAGGGGAGATTTGAACCATGGTCTTTTGGGTATTAGGCGCACTGCACTACCACCATACCATTTAAGTGGGTACAAACATATAAGAATATATGTATAAAATTTATTTATATATTATAAATTATTTAAAAAATCAAAACCAACTAAAGGCCCACTAAAGTTGATTAGTCGTTCGACTGTCGATTAATACTTAGCCAATGACCCGGCTGACAGAGTACTGACTAGCGATTTCTGCAACGTTGATCACTTGTACCCCTAGGGTTAAATGACATCCATTCACATCCCAAACGGACGTTAACTTTTTGATACAAGGGTAATTCAAAAGAATACATGCAGTAGATTTGTCATTTTCGTCAATTGGGTTGCACCTACCTTCTTTTTTCGAGAAATTATGGGATGAACCTCCAATGGAGGTCCATCCAATAATTCCTTTAATTAATCACTACAAACACACGTTACAGAAGCAAAGTTTTTACCAAGGTGGCATGTTGAATTACATTCTCACAATATAACCTCTCACTTTTTAAGAAAAAATAATTTCTGGACAACCAGATGGCCCACAGATGTGCACACACCCCGACCATGCCTTCGTTAGAGCCAAGCCAAACTCTATCAAAAGAGCCACATAATAAGGTCTCCTCATCCCAGTGGATGTCAGGGATGCTTGCAACTGCTCATACATCCCTTGAACCTGAGCATCTAAAGAACAAGTGCTCACAATTTTCGATCGCTTCTCCACATATCCTGCAAGCCTCGTCGTGGCCATGAAAGATCTTGGCTCGTTTAACTACCGTCATAAATCGACATCTTCTCAACAACCACATGAAAACCTTAACCCTCATGGGGATTTTCCAACACCAAATCTAGGCACAGTCCCTCGATGTCTCCTCTTTGCCTGCAACACCATGATTGGAGATCACCTTGTACTCCATTTTAAGTAAAAAATCATGTCTCTCCATCACCACAAATCCCTCCCCTCTGATGGCTCCTCCAACCTCTCCATCTTGCATGTCAATGCTATGAAGTTCTGACAATTTTGCGCCATCCCAAGCATCAGCTACCCTCACCTCTTTATCTGTGGCCAAGGCAAAAAGCCTTCGAAACAAGTCACACATGCCCCTTCTTTTGACCAGTCATCCCTCCTAAAAGAAAACCATCTTCCATCACCTAGAATAGGTCGAAGAGAGGTAGCTATCTTAGGCATTATCGAACAAACACCCCTCCAGAAGGTGGAGGACCACCACAACCACCCGAGCATAAAGTCTAGATGAGACACCATATACGGACTTCACCAACTTAGAGAGTAAGGCAATCCCCTCACCCTAGATCCTCATAACCCACTTCGAAAGCAGCCCCTTGTTCATGTCACTAAGACGTAGTATCCCAAGACCTCCCTCCTTGGTGGGGCTTGCCACTACATCCCAGCCAACCAACACGAGACCCATGCCTTCCCCAGAAGACCTTCATAGAAAACACCGCATCATCACCTCTAGTCTCTTACAGATGCCCACAGGTACCCCGCGTGTGGAGAGAGAGAAAACAAGAATTGCAGATAGAACAACCTTCAGCAAGATCAATCTCCCTCCCCTCGACAAGCACGAAGCCTTTTATACTGCCAACTTCTTTTCCAGCTTCTCAACAACTCGTAACCAATCCACTTGTCTAAGTCTCCATTGATCAATGACAGGCCAAGATAGGTTATAGGCAAACTATTTCGCATAGTACCCAAAATTGCCCCACATGTGTACACCAATTTTGGAGACAGATTGAAGGGGACAAAAACTGACTTTACACCGTTGACCCTCAGCCCTGACAACCCTCCAAAATTATCGAAGACCGTCTGATTACCTTACACTCCATTGTGCCACATTCAATGAAAAGATGGTGTTGTCAGCATAATGTAAAATTGGGATCGAGAGACCATCCCTCGTGTAGCCCCTGACAAAACCACCTTCCCCTACAAGCCCTGCCATTGATGGCTAATGCAAAAGCCTCCGTAGCTAAAACAAACAGCAAGGGCGCTAGTAGGCAACCTTTCTTCACTCCATGCTATAGATGGAAGAAACAATGGCCTACCTTTTACCAAGACCAAGCAAGACGAAGTAGTAATACACATCTTCATTCAATCAACCCACACATCGAGAAGTCCTTGCAAACCAATGATACCCTATATAAAGTTCCAATTCATACAATCGTAAGCCTTCAAGAAGTCCACCTTCCATAGAAAATCAGCCACCCTTTTTTCCAATATGTAACGATCTTTGAAGCCATGACGACCCCATCCAACAAATGACACAATGCAATAAAAGCAGTTTGAGTCGGTAAAACGAGCACATCAAGAACCCCCCAAGTCGATTAGTCAGGACCTTGGTCACAATGAGATAAATAGTGTTGGAAAGAGCGATGGGCCTAAAATCTTCATTTGTTCAGCCACCTCTTTCTTCGGGAGCTGGAAGATCAATGATTTATCCAGCTTCTCCAACCCTCTGTTCACGCTTCTAAACTCCGTTATCAAAACTATAACATTTTCCTTGACCATGTCTCAGAATTCTCTGTAAAAAAAGATCGATATACCATCCAATCTCGAACATCCATCTGCATTAAGATAAAAAAAGCTCTATGCACTTCCTCCCTAGAGAAATCAGAGATAATCCTTTTACTTTGCTCAGGACCCCGAGATCTAACTCTCTTCCCACACCATCTGGCCCTAGAGGACAGCACCCTCTTGTTGACCTCACGAAAGTGTGCCACCATTGTCGTACCATCTCCCTGGATCTGTTCAACTGCAACCTGCAGGTCATGTATATAATTCCTCCTACCAATGGCCACGACATGAAAATACCTAGTGTTTGTGTCACCCTCCTTCACCCATTTCTTCCTTGACCTCTGCCTCCATTCCACCTTATTTTTATCCTCCTCGATAACCACCTTATGATGCTCACTTCTAGCAAACCTCTCTTCCATGCTAAGCTCCCTACCGTCTTCCACACCTATGTCTTTTCTCCTTTCCTCCCTCATCACCGCAGTTCCCTCTTGTGCTTCTTCAACACCTCTCTTAACCCAGTAATTTTATGAGCCATCCTCTGCGTTGTTGACCCATGGGCCTGAAATGATAACCAAAACTCATCGAGCAATCCTCTAAAGCCCTCTTCCCCTATCCAAGATTTCTCAAATCTGAACATGGAGTGAGGAATCAAACCCTAGCTTGAATCCTAGCAAATTGGCGTACAATTCGATCTCAACCTTGGCAGCACCCGAGTCGAGGACAAAGGGAACAACTCCAGGAGCTCCACTGACACTAAGAAGCGGTCCAACCAAGATCTAAAGGATCTATTTCTCCAAGTGAATCGATCGTTCATGGCATCCACAACCTCCAGTGCCAACTCCTTGATAAAGTCTAAGAAAGCCATCGAGTCAGGGTCCTGACCGCCCCCGTCACCAGGCCGATCCAGAGCGAACAGGATCACGTTAAAGTCTTCGTTAATAAGCCAAGGGACATTCTTAAAGCCCCCCCCCTAACGGATCAAAGCTCCTCCAGAACTGCCAGGCTTTGCGGACCATTAGTTGTCCCATACACTGAAGAAAACAGCGCATTCCTTCCCCCCGGACATGTACTTCAAGGCAACTGAGACCGATCTGAGGCCCAACCTTTGCTCTAGCAAATCAAAGAGGTCCCCATCCAAGGCAAGCACAACATTGTCAGCACTCCCAGTAATCGGGATCACCTTGAAAACGGACAGCCTGGGACTTGGCACCGACTTCCACAATGCCTCGTCCCATGACTCGATCTTCGACTCTTGTACAAAAGCCACAACTACATTCCAAGTACACATCAGATTCCCCACAGCGCATCTCTTCTCATGACCCCCAACCCTCGGACATTCCACAAGACAACCAATAATGACTCTCATCTACATTATGACCTGGGAAACCAACGTGGTATCAACTGTGTCACCCAACTCTACAGGTGTATCTGCTACCGGCTTATCACTTTCATCTGGGTTGCAACATTTCGTACCGTAATGCTCGTTGAAACGACCAACTCCGAGTCATCTGCAAGCTCCTGCTCAAGCCACTCCATGGCATTTAGCTTCCTCATCATGAGAAGACCAAAATGGGGTCCTTACTCCTACTACTATGTGCCAACTCCTTATCCTTTCCCCTGACCCCTGGCGGTCTTAAGGACATGAATGGCAGCCTTCACCTCCTACTTGTTCGCCCGAGGACTTCCTCTCCTCTCTAACCACTTCAAACTCTCCATACCGTTCGTGCCACCAAAATAAAAACACCATGTGCCATCCATAACATGAAAAGACACAAGTACAGCCCCCTCACACGGTTCAGCTCCCCCACCGATCACAGGACGTGTCATGGCTTTGGTTAGAGATAGTTGCATGGCCAAAAGCATCGTCTACATCCCATAGCTATCCTCCCGCATCACAAACCCAACTGCTCGACCGCTCAAGAAACAAGCACCATGAGACAAGCCTAGACCTGAACCACCCAAGGACGGTTTACCAACATTAACTCCGACCAAATGAGTCCAGACTCAAGGAGGATAACAACGATCAAAAGTTCCATCAGACCTCCACATGCCACGCCCACCGCCTGGACTGGGGGCTTCAGATCTGGAGCACCACCCGCACGTCCCACTTTAGAAGCCCCAATCAGGCGCCTCGAGCCACTTAGATCCATAAACCTCGACCTTAAATTGGTCAGACTCTATTGTGGTTGGTGATAATGCAGTCGAAGGCAACCAGGTTGTGTTGTTGGCTCTTCAGTCTCACTTTGAACCTTTTGGTAGGAGGGGTGTTCGTGCTGGTTGGGGATGGAGGAGAAGAGAGGTCTCGATGATCTCAGATCTGCAGGCGAGCTCCCTTTTGCCTGAGTTTTTGGAAGAGGAGATAAAGAAAGCTTTTCTCTAGCTCAACGGTGATGAGGCACCGAGGCCGGATGGTTTCCCTATTCTCTTATATAGGGAATTCTGGGATGTGATCAAGACTGATGTGGTTGAGGTGATCCAGGAGTTTTGGGATGCCAATAGGGGGTTTGAAAAGCTAAATAAAGCCCTCCTATTTCTTTTACCAAAAAGGGAGGTTCCCAACAAGGTGGAAGACTATAGGCTCATAGCTCTCTCCAATGCTATTTTCCTCATCATTGCAAAGATTCCAGCCAATCGCCTTCGAGAGGTACTGACGTATATCATCTCTCAGGAGCAAACAACTTTTGTCCTTGGGAGATTCACGGCGGATGGGTTGGTGTTAGCGTCTGAATTGGTGTCAGAATGGAGGAGCAAGATCAAAGGGTTGCTTTGGAAAATCGACTTTGCTAAGGCATATAACTGTGTCAGTTGGCAGTTCATGCAGACCTCTCTGGAGAAGAGGGTTTATCCTAAGTTGTGGATTGCATGGATTAAGTGGCATATCACAACGACCTCCTATGGGGTGCTCACCAATGGCAAGCCAGAGGGAGGCTATTTTCAACCATAGCGAGGGGTTAGGCAGGGATGCACCTTGCTCCCCTGCTCTTCATCATTGTGGCAGATGTGTTGGCAGTTCTGATGCGACAGGAGACGAATGGGGACTGGCGTGACGGTTATACTAATGGCTATATCTCGATTCCTCTGATCCAATATGTGGATGACACTATGTTGTTCCAAGGGGGCGAACTTGGATAAGGTCCAGCGGACAACACGTATAGTTGACATTTTTGGGACATCTCGAGGTTGCAAACCAACAGTGAGAAATTGGTTGGGGTACCTTTTGAGGTGTCGGAGCAGAAGGCACAGGCGGCAGCAACCATTTTGGGATGCCCTATCGGTGGTTTGCGTATCACATATATGGGGCTCCCGTTGGTGGTGGAGCGGTTGCGTGTCTGTGATTGGAGACCCGTGATTGCAAGATTTGAGGGAAGATTGGTGGGATGGAAGGCAACTATGCTATCTAAAGGGGGAAAACATATTCTCTTGAAGCATGTCCTCTCAACCATCCCTATTTTTTCTATTCCACGAGGTTTTCTACCGATCGAGGTTCGCTCAAAGATGGAGGCGCTGATAAGGCGATTTTTTTGGTCAGATGGGAAGCAAGCAAGGAAAGGGGTGCACTTGGTGGATTGGGGAAAGATCACAGCTGCGAAGAAGAAGGGTGGCTTGGGGGTAGAGAGATTGGAGGCGATGAACAAAGCACTGGTGGTAAAGTAGGTGGTTCGATTATGGGGGAGTTCGGAGTACTTGGTGTGTTAGCTCATGAGGAGGATTTATAACATTTCTATGTCCTTGGAGGCCACACCGATGCATGGCCCCTCGGTGATGTGGTAGGCAATCACAAAGACCCTACCCAAGGTTCAGAAATGCGGTATGCGGTATTTGTTCGGTCATGCGGTCTAAAGCGAGTAAGTACATATGCAGAGGAGTATACGGAAGTATATGTGGTTTATGTGGTTTATAATATTTTAATTTAAACTATTATAAATAAACAATAATATGTGATTATATAAAAAAAAGTTATGATATAACAAAATCCAAAATTTCAAATAAGATAATACAATCAATAAGATATATAAGCATGATATTATAAATTGATTATTTTTAGTGTGTATTTTGAATTTAATGCACAACATATACAAATTTGGATTCAACAGGGAACACATGAATTCTATAAGAAAATCTTTAATGTATATATAGATCCTATAGATAACAAAAGCTAAAGTATAATCATAGGTATACAAATCATACACCCAAAATTATACACATGTATCTCCAAGGAACAAAATATGTTGACACAAAATATACGGGAAGATTGTATTTGCGTATAAAATTTATTAGAAACACAAAAATGTAAAGTGCCAGACTGTTAGTCGATTATTTCATGTTTTATTTAAAGAATTAGAATGAATTTCATTAGATCGAAAATTCAAAAAACAGTAAACATTTCATGAATAAGTGTTGACAACAATGGGAAAATGGATATGAGAAACATCCTACATTATATTCCCAAATGCAATATATACGAGAATAATGAAAAGATGCATTAATGTAAATGATGATATAAGAGTTGCTCATTAAAAAAATCGAGTTAATGTGTCATTAACATGTCATGGATTAACATGAATCATATCAGATATGTGGACCTCATATACGACGCATGGACCGCATTTCCGAACACTGACCCTACCTGAGATGGCGATAAGGATGCAGCCTGTCCTGATAGATGAGGAGAGGTTTAGATTCTGGCATGATGATTGGATGGGAGATGGGGTCTTACAGGAGAGATTCCCTAGACTCTTTAACCTGGCACATGGGAGGGATGCACAGGTGTGCAATATGTGGGAGCATGGTGCATGGTAGGATGGAGGACTTACTCAGAATGCAGAGGGAGTTAGCAGAGGTTCAAGGATCTGCGGATGGCAAAGATCAATTCACTTGGGGTGATGGTAGATTCACGATGAAGAAGGCATAACATTTCTTCAGCGATGATGCTGAGCAGGTGCACGGGGACGTCATGCTAAATTTTTTTTTGAAGTCAAACAAGGGGGAAACACTCAGCGGTGATCGCCCTGGGAATATATTAAAAGAAATGAAAAGCTATTACATCATAAAGAAGCAGCGATCCAAGAATCCAACAATCACGACGCGTGCATACAGACATTCTCCCTATAAAACCAAGAACCAGAGAAGATCAGGGCATTCCTCGCCAGCCAGATGGCCCAAACAATGGCCACCAGCCGGAACAGACTCCTCCTCAGTCGATGCCTAGCCGCCAACAAAGATCCGCAGAAGGAAGCAAGGGGCCCCGGGTCGACCCACTCCAGGGTCGGGTCCAATCACAAAGGCGCAGTCTCCCGACACAAGAAGAATAGGTGCTCAACAGACTCAATGTCAGCCCCACATAAAGGGCAATTGTCCGAAACCGACCCAAGCAGCCCAGGACAGCGGTCGCGGGTCATCGGCCTCTTCCTCCTAAACAGCCACAAGAAAAAGCCAATCCTCTCGGGGAGGCCAAGGCCCCAAAAGAAACTGCAATCCCTCTTCAGCTCGACGGGCCTCGACGGGGGAGGACGGCAAATGGCCCTGTACGCCCTTCTAACCGAGAAGCCGTCCCCACGCCACACCCAATGATCTCTATCACTAGAGGGGCCCCCAAAGACCCTCAGTGAATCAAGTAAAGATAAGAACTCCTCCAATCGAGGATCCGAGAAGTTAGAGCGAAACACCGGCATCTAGTTCCCCTCCTCCCAACATGAAGCAACCCGAGCCTCCTGGTCCGAAGCCAAAGCAAATAGACGGGGGGAAACGGACGCAAAGCGCACCACCATCCATCCAGTCATCCCTCCAGAAGGCGAAAGACTCCCCGTTCCCAAGCACTAGTCTGGAAAGAGCACGAAATCTGGGGATGAACGACAGGATCCCCTTCCAAAAGGGCGAAGGACGCACCCGAAGACCGACGCTCTTCGGAGCAGAGGCCGAGATGCTGTAGATCCGACGAACCAACATAGTGCAGAGGTCCTCAGAGCACCCCCAGATCCTGCTCACCCATTTCAACAGAAGAGCCTCATTAAACGCGTCAAGACGCCTGATCCCGAGACCTCCCTCGCTCTTTGGGAGGGTGATAGTCTCCCAGTCTACCAGATGAACGTCGGGAGCCCCCTGTCCGCTCTCCCAGTCCACCAGATGAACGACGTCATGCTAGATGTGGGGATCATATGGAGGAGAAAGGTGCTTAACAGAGTCAAGATCTTCATGTGGTTGTTCAGTATTGCAAGGTTCTTATGAAGAGCTGTCAGGGACAGCTTGACAGCTTTTGGGTGTTAAAGATCACAACTGCGACAGATGTGGATCTGAGATGGAAGACTTGGACCATTTGTTATTCCCTTGTGCACACTCGACGCAGGTATGGAGCAGGACGAATATTTTGTGGCTTATGGCAGACGATGTGTCCAGCTTTTGGAGTTGCATTAGAGCGGTGTGCGGCAATAGTCAGGTTGATAGTTCATACATATTCGCCATTTTGTGGGCAATTTGGTGGGGGAGAAACGAAACAACATTTCGTGGCAATCGTTCTACTATGAAAAGGTTCTTGAGCATTGTAGGTTGATGCGTGAATCATGGAATCATGTATCATAGTGCAAATTTTGTATCTTGCATCTTGTATCATAGCGTCCAGTAAGTTTTTCTCTGTTTCGATGAAATAAAAGTGCAGTGGTTCCCAATCTTGGGATGCCATCCTTTTTCTTCTAAAATAATGGCCAGATATGGACCTGCCTAGAAGACCATGAGATACGCTCCAAAAAGGAGGAATTGGATCCTCAAACCCAACCCAACTTTATCAAAGCAGAAGTGGTCCCAAGGCAACCGCTTCTATAAAAGATCGAGTCCTTGAATCTTCGGTCGAAAGAAAATGCATCCCCAAAAATTTCGCCTTTCCCACCACCGAAATTCTAGGGCTCAAATATTCTTGACCCTTTTCTTCTGATCTTTTACTTTCTCTAGCTTGCAACCTTATTGTAGAAATGAAACTGGATCAGTTACATGAACAAATACACCACACCCATCTAAGAATAAATAAGCTTTACTTAAATTCCTTTCATTTTTATATTGACATATGATTTTGATTTATATTTTTTTATAAAAGTTGTTTATTTTTATTATAAGCGTAATCTTACAATAAATTCTACTTCAAGTCTATTTTAAATGAGAGGTACATTTCTCAAGTGATTGGTTATATATAAGTTAGTTTTGTCTTGGAAATTCAATCGAGTATGAATGTTATTTGATTATCATTTATTAATGATATATTGTAGAGCTTTGAAGGGTGTTCTTGGAAATAATTGGGCTTTGGTATAGCTTAACACTCTAAATTAATCATGAACTTCATCAATATCCGACTAGAGAGATCATGTTTTTTATTTATCTAGCTCGTCTTTGTATCCTTATTTGGTAACTTGTAGTATTCTTGTTTTATCATTTGTTGAAAATTAATTGTAAAAAATAAACTAATGAATCATTTCTAAAAAGAAACTTAAATTTCAAATTCAATTTAATCAGTTAGTTTGATTGTGTGGTCTTCGAATTTTTGTAATGGATTAATGGAATCCTTCAATTTTTCATTTGATTAGGTCTTTCTCATTTTTACATCTATTCATATTATCGATTTTTAAGATATTATTCAAATGTCGAGGGCTAGTGTGCTATAATATAGATTACAAACATGAGAGAGCAGATTATTGCAGCGGGAAAATGTGAGTGTAAAAATCCGACCCAATCCGTAATCCGATGGATTGGACCGGATTGGATTGGATTGGATTGAAGTATTTGATGGATTGGATTCGAAAAATAAAAATACGTTAAGATTGGATTGGACATGGATTAAGCTAAAATCTGATCCATGTGCACCCCTATGAATGGTATCCCATGCTTTTCACATTGGCAGAGGATAAGCTAACCACGGTGTCTCAAGTGTGGTTTGTTGGTACATGGGATCCCTTCTTTGTGTAGGAGTTCTCAGAGCATAGGACAACATATTTTCTTAGCATGATGAGCGAGCTGGAAAAACCCAATGGCCCCTCCCTTGGAAGGGATCATTGTGTGTGGACGAATGAGCCCTTCTCCATTAAGAAGGCGTACATTGCTTTCTCCCACACACAAGAAGTCATGCAGGAGGACTTTCGACAGGATTGCATGCTTATATGGAGTAAGATCTCGCAACGCTTCAAGGTATTCCTATGGCTCATCAAACATGGCCAGGCCAGCTACTTACCAAGGCACGTAGAGGAAAGATCCTCAAAACCGGTGACTCGTTTTGCATGCAACGTGGAAATGATATTAATAGCATGGATCACCTTTTCTTCAGGTGTAAAATATCGATGAAGGTCTGGGATGGTACTGGAATTTCGAGGCTCGGGACTGATTATTGCGAAGTTTTCTGGGACTCCATCAAAGATTTCTGTGGCAACTCATATGATGATTACATTGTCCCCTTTGCCAAGCTGTAGGCAATTTAGTACGCTAGGAATGAGCTCATTTTCCACTACCAATCTTTTTGCTCTGAGAATATCCTTGAACATTGTAGGGCCCTCTATATAGTATGGTCTAATGTAAGCTAATTGTTTATGATGTAATATAATATGGTGGTGGGCCGCTCAGGGCTTCACCCTTCAATTTTTTTTACAAAAAAGTCCCATCTATATCATTCATTTTACAATCATAACTATATACATGAACACCAACTCGTTCAGAGACGATTTATTCAAGCCAAGAAATTGAGACAGGTTATTCTAGCCAAGAAGAATTGATGCAGTCCAAACATTTTTTATTTTGTAATTTTTTTAATTAAAACAAGAAGTATGTGTCTTTTTGTGTAAGGAAGTTTCTTTTGGTTCAAGAGGGATGCAAACAATCGTATACGGATAAAGATATATGTGCCACTATATTTATTTTTAATACGAATACAAGCGTGGTCACTGATATTGACGGTTATGAAATTGGTCTTATCACATCCTTTAAAATGCATACATATATAAAACATATACACAGATAGGATGTGAATAATTACATAATTATTCTATAGATTAGCTTACTTATATAGGTATTAAATGGCTTACATATGATATATTTAATTTCATAATAATTATGTCAAATATGGTGAAAATGGTATAAAAAGTATTTTATATGTAATTAAAAATTTTTATAATTAAATTTATATATGAAAATGGATTTACTGACATGGATACATATATGATATCAAAGTAATATATATATATATCAAATTTAAAATGAATATGGATATAGAGGTCAAAATATGAATAAAATAATAGATTTTTACATCCATACCTCTAAATGCTTTCATATTTATACATATAACCTTCAATTATCGTGAATTAAACTCAAAATCCCAAACTGTCACTCAATCTTACATCCATAACCCTCCATTGTATTAGTCCATTAACTCAATCATTCATGTGAGTTAATCTAACCACATTATTGTTAGAAAATAAACATGCGGAAGCGAACATGGAAAAAGATAAAGAAATATAAAGAACGCGGGATTTTACGTGGAACCCTACTCCGTGAGGAGCGGGATGAAACCACGAGAGAAGCCCTCAACGGGGCGTGTTTGTCTATTGACTTTCTCAATGGATACAGGAGGTCTGGGGCTCCTTATATAGCCTCTCCAGAGCCTCCAAGTCCCACCATTGGACGATGTGGGACTAAACACTGGATGGGGTAAATGGATCTCCTCCAGGATCCATTTACCCTGCTACAACTCAATATGGCGCATACACGAATACTCCAACACTCCCCCTCAAGCTAGAGCATGCAATGCTCAGCTTGGACAAACAGTAATAAACTCAACTCAATGCTACAGGACACTACGGACAATATCAACCCAACGCGCACATTGCTGCAGTCGAGGACGTTGCTTCTCATGTCGTGCAGGTGAGGAGGACGAACGGGCTGGAGTGTGAATCAACTGAAGACTCGGAATCTGACCGTCGAGTCTGAACTTGCGCCTGAAGTCTCCTCGTCGGAGAACTGGATCTCTCCCATCTGGCTCAGAGAATGGTGCACTGCTCTGGTGTACCTATGATACCACATGAAAACCCTTACCCTCAAGGGAATGGTCCTCTACTCTGGAGTCCCTATGGCTCACATGAAAACTCTGGCCTGACAACAACAAGAATGATGGGGACCGTGAAACAAATGATGGCAACTTATGCTCATCTGACAATGACCGTACACTCGTGTGTGTCTGAAACTGGAGACTCGAAACATTCTGATGTCGAGTCTGGAACTGGATCTGAACCGTAGAGTCTGGAATCTGATCGGTCTGGAAATCTGAATCTGCATCTGGAATACAAGACCTGTGACTCTACACAACACTCCCCCTTTCTCCCATACTTGTCGGAAAACATGATCGTCGACCAAGTTGGGAGAAGACAAGACAGAAGGGGAAAGCAAAACATACTTGCGGCTTTTCTTTTTTTTTTTAAGCCGTCATGTTTTTCCTTCTTCTTTTTTGAAAAAACAATTTTTTTCAAAGTCGTTTCACCTTTTTTTTCTCGGCTTTCAATCAATTTTTTTTTGAAATGCGTGCGGCCTTTTTTATTGCACGCGCCTCTTCTTCTTCTTCTTTTTTGATAACTTCGCCCAACAAGCTGGGCCCAAATAGTTCAATCCCCTTTTTTTATATGCATCACTCCTCCCTCCCTTTTCTTTTCTTTTTTTTTAAAAAACAAATCTCGACCATAAGGGGCCCAAACCATCTCACGGCTTTCCTCCTTTTTTTTAATACACGGCAGGCCCATTAGGCCCGCACAACATTTCCCCCACTTCAATTTTTTTTAAATGGAGACCGAAGGGGAATCGCCCCCTTGTTTCCACGCAATAGGGTTCCCAAAGGGAACCCCCTTCGATGAAACACGCCACCGCCGCCTGGGCTTGCGGCAGGGGCTTCCGCTGCCCCGCGCCTGGGGGCTCGCCGAGGTGCGCCGAGGGAGGAGTGCAGCACCACCTGGGCTCGCGAAGAGCCTCCGCCTTGGCGATTCTGCTCGGATGGAGTACGCGGGGGTGCGCCTGGAGTGCGCGCTTGGCAGCGGGGGTGCGCCTGGGATTGCCACCTAAATCGCGGCTAGGATGTCTGGGTGCGCGCGAGGTTACGCAATGAGGAAGGAGCTCCTCGCGCGCCTTTGGAGCTCTCGCTAGGAGGGGCTTCACGCGGGCATGGAGGTGGGGTGCGCCGCCGCCGCTGGAGTTGAAGCGGCTCGCCTGGGAGGGTGCGCGCGGAACTGATGGGTTCGCACACGAAGAGTCGCCTGCTGGCCGATGAAACTGGAGTGCACGATGCGCGCCAAGGCTGTGGCGCACGATCACTGCTGGACTCGCGCCGGGGATGTGCGCGCCGTGCCTGGATAACGCCGCTGCCGCGTGGATGGCTTTGCCTCACGCGGCTGGAGAAGGCACCGAGAACTTGGAGGCCGAGAAAGCGCCGCCTGGACTGCTGGTCTGAAAACCGCCTGGATTGCCTGAGGCATGTGCGGCTACGGCGCCGCTAGGGTTTCCTAGCAAACGAACTTGAACCTCAAATAGCCGTGAACACAAACAGGAATTGATCTGCCACCTGGAGATCACCTTAGGGAGAATGAGAGCAATATTCTTCAACAAACAAATCTTCAAGAACATGGAACTTCAAAATACGAATCTCGGAAAAATAAAGAGCTTGAAATCCTCGAGAACGGCCCGCTCTGATACCATGTTAGAAAATAAACATGCGGAAGCGAACATGGAAAAAGATAAAGAAATATAAAGAACGCGGGATTTTACGTGGAACCCTACTCTGTGAGGAGCGGGATGAAACCACGAGAGAAGCCCTCAACGGGGCATGTTTGTCTATTGACTTTCTCAATGGATACAGGAGGTCTGGGGCTCCTTATATAGCCTCTCCAGAGCCTTTAAGTCCCACCACTGGACGATGTGGGACTAAACACTGGATAGGGTAAATGGATCTCCTCCAGGATCCATTTACCCTGCTACAACTCAATATGGCGCATACACGAATACTCCAACAATTATATTTTAGGGTTACTATTTACTTATTTTCTAGTTTTTTAAATTTTTAAATAGTAGGCAACCAACCTCCTCTTCCTTCTTCCTTTTCCTTCTTCCCCTCCTCCCTCGACCCACCACCACTATCAGCAGTCAGCATCACATGCCTCCTCCTCCCTCGACCCTCTCCTCCCTTACCCCAACACCATTGCCGGCTACCAACACCCCCTCCCCTCCTCCCCCGATCCCCCCCCCGGGTCGCTAGCTACCGACACCACCCTCCTCCGCCGATGACCCCCAACTCCTCCCTAAACATACATGTGATTCAAAGCTCCTCTCTGTAGTAAAGATCCAAGGGGGGAGAATGTGGAAGAGGTTGGAAGCAGGGGAATCTAAGTTGAGAGTGAAGCCAAGGTTGATGCAATCACGGAGTTCGTCTAAGTTCCCATTGGTGATGCTACGAGCAAGAGGGGAGAGGAGGTGAATGTGGTGTTCCTTGTGGAGGCCCTAGCAGTGGATCTAAATTTCCATGCGGTTGAAGTCCGAGGATCGAAACTTGTACTTTTGGAAGGGGAGGGGCAATGGTTGTCGCTCAGGGAGATCTTCAGAATTGGAATGGATATGAGAGGAGAGGAGCTTCGAATCACAAGAAATCCAAAGGTTTGTGGAGAATTTTCTAATAATTAGGGATAAACCGAGATGGGAGAGATGAACCCCCTCCATTTTTCTAATGTGTTGATCAACCCGAACGCCGCTACAAGATTCTCGTTGTGGTGCCCGAGTCTCGCTTGTCCATCTACCTCATCACATGTGTATCCAACTCGTTCCTTCTTTACTAATGTGCCTTCCAGGAAGGTGTAGATATGTTGTACCCTCGGGTGTGAAAAATCATCGTCATGCAAAGTACTAACACGAAGGTTTGTGTTCTTCTCAAAGAGAAGCAATGATTCCATTGCAAGGTTGTGCTATGCGTAACCACCAATCATTGAAGCTTATGGGACCATGAATATTGGGAAGCATGGCAGAGAGGGAGGAAGATTAGGAAGAGGGCGAGAAAATTTTGGTGAATATTATGAATGGAGAAGGGCAAATTCATTACATTTTAACGGATTCCATGTAATTTAACGGTCGATAGACGGAAGTTTTTTTTGGAAAATATAGAGTGGCGTCCCAAGGCAGGACCCACCACAGAAATATATTAAATTTTAAAACTAATCAAGTTACAAGGTTCCAAGCCGAACCTAGTCCCCTAAAATGTCTCAATTCATTCTGAGGATACAAACATTGACCCCAAAAGATACAAACACTTCTAGTACTCCAAATAACCCAAAAAGTGCAAAGACAGGAGAATAGTCCTCGTGTGAGTTCTCGTAAACCATTCTAACAGATCTCCAAAAGGACGGAACATTATCGGTCCCAAGCCAAGGAATTCCAACCTCAGCCCATACCCGTCTCGAGTCGAGAGGTTGCAACCAAACAGAAGATGATGCAAGTCCTCATTGCCATCGACATAGCTTCCACGTATCACATCACATGTATTAAAAATCTTGTCTCGTCATACCTTTGTAAGCAAACGACCATGTCTGACCAGGCAAACGAACACCTTAATCCGTAATGGAATCTTACTACGTCGGGATATTGCAAATTTACAAACTCGTATGACATCTTCATGTGATGCACCCTCGCAGTGAGAGAAAGAAAGATACACCCTATTGACATTATGGCGATCATCACTCCATGCAACACAGTTGCGACTTAAAGCCTTGAAGTCCACCAGATCATCAAGCAATGCCATGAACTCAACCAAACGCTAGTCTGAAAAGTCTATAGTAAAATTCGGAGTCCAAGTGTCATCGGTCCAAGCCCGACAAACCAAAATGCCATGATCGTCTGCCAATGCAAATAAACAATGATATATCTCATAGAGCGCGCCCGAACCCATCCTGATGTCTAGCCAGATTCAAAATAAATCACCACTTCCCACCATAGGCTGCATATATGGGCTCACCTCTGGAAGAAGCTTCATGATTCCTTACAACAAAGATGAAGAGGGCCATATACCCAATGCAACCACATATCCGTGGATGTCGTAAATCGCCCGCATCCGACGGCAAACTAATGCATCACCACCTAATCGCTCGCATCAGGCGGCAAACTAATGCATCCCCACCTCCCCACAAACGAAGAATCCACTTGCATAATAGGGCCTTTTTCATGCAAACAAGTTTCAGGACACCAAGCCCATCGTTTCTTTTGAACCTCGTCAAAATATCCCAATGAACATGGTGACTAACGCGCTTGTCTTGCCTACCATCCGTCCAGAAAAATCTACACGTTATTGCCTCAAGCCTTGACCACATCCCCCTAGGGAGAAGCCTTTCTCCCTAGAAGAACAAACAAATATGTGAATCATCGAAAGGACATGCTTGAGCAGAATCAACTTTCCGCCATGCAACAATGTTTTCACCTTCCAACATGTCAATCTACTCTTAAATCTGTCTGATATCAATTTCCAGTCAGTGACTTGTAGACGCCCCAAAACCAAAGGTAAACCAAGATAAACCACCAAGAGTGAACCATGAGTACAACAAAGAATGGAGCCAACCTCGAGGATCACTGCCTCTGTGAATCCGAATGGCACGAAAAAATAACTTCTTCTTATTCAGTTGTAGCCCCAAAATGTCTTTAAAAATATCTAGAATATACGCAATATATCGTAGTTGTGCTACCTCGCCCCTGAGAATGATCATGGTCTCATCTGTGTACTGAAGAATAGGTATAGAGGTGTCATCCATGTTGCATCCAGGACACAAACCGACCTCATACGCCTATCGCATCATAAGAGCCAAGGCATCAGATGCATTCACGAATAGGAGAGGTACCAATGGGCAGCCCTGACGCACGCATCATTATGGTTGAAAGTACCCCCCTCTGGGCGCCCATTAACAAGCACTGCATAGGAGGCCATTGTAATGCATCTTTTCATCCTAGCGATCCATCTATCCAAGAAACCGTGTCGCCATAAAGATGCCAAAAGAAATCGCCAATCTATGCAGTCATATACCTTGGAGAAACTAACCTTCCACATCGGTCTTTTCTCATGCATACCTTTCCAATCCAGAACCATCTCAGAAACTAGGACCCAACCATCAGCCATGTGTCTTCCTGGATGGAAGACGCCCAAAGGAATCATCAATCTATGCAGTCAGCCATGGACGAAAGTTAATACAGGGTTATGTCATGTAATGGTTAACAACTATTCAGGGTTTTCTTTGTAATTCGCAATTATCAAGGCCTATAGGCGTAACTATGAAACTATTCAGGGTTATGGATGTAAAAAATCCCATAAAACATATATAGTAGAAGATCGAATATGAATATATCCATATCTATTTGCATCACTGGGTGTGTCTCTTTTGGCTCTATATAAAAGCAACCATACTTTTGTAAGGAGATATAGATTGGATGAGAGAACTATGATTTAGCCATTGTCTTTATCTCTCTTTCTCTAATTTTCTTCCTTTTCCTCTGCCCTCGGATCCCCTTCTCATCCCCATTTCGTCTCTCTCGCACTTCGTGGTGTGCTTCCTCTCTCATCTTGTACATTTTCCTGCATTCCCACCCAAAACCTCATGTGCCTAGCATGTTTCTCCTTACCCTCGCTCGCGTACTCTATCTCCATTCTTCCTATTCAAAAATTTAGGTTAAGTAGCACTTCTTAAGACCTCATGAAGTGCTTGAAATGGTTTACCATCGCTTCATCTACATCTACGAAAGTAAACCTCAACCAAGCAAATGAAGTTCATTTTTCGCCTCTTGTTAGCCACTGAATGGATGAAAGTAGTGTTTGTATCACTTTTCCTGAGCCAAAGCTATCTAGATCTCTATCTCCATTCTAAGACTGCAACTGAGCTTTCTTGTATGTTAGTATGAAATGTTTTATCATACCTAATACCTCTTTAGCATTATTTTTAACACAATTTATCATTGATTTTCACATCTTCTTGTTGTTTCCACCAACTTCATATAGCGTCTTCTCCTTGAAACTTTCTCACCTTTTCAAGATTTCACTAATTAATTTTTGTCATCTCTACATTTATTTTCTTTTCCAAATCCTTATTTGTACATCGAAAACCAATAAATGTATAGTTAAATTCTAACTTGGAATGATTTTATAAAATCTTAACAATACAAGTGATTGATTCTCCTCTAGGTGAAGTACTCAAGCTATGAGCATGTCAGACTATTATTAGAAGTGATCAAGTGTTCCTTCCTTTTCTTGAAAAAAGGCACGTGTCATAAAATGCTACCAACTACCACATAACCAAAAAAATCTTTTTATTCTTTCATTTCCACCACCATAACCGTAGCCATAATGTATAACTGAAGCTCCAAAGCATCTTTCCTGATATTTCTATGTAAATCTTTGCCCAAACATATCATGCTCTATGTAGGTTTCGTGACAACCCTTGACGTGCTCCTTAAACTCCTTTTTTTCTTTCCTTCAGACCAACTTGTGTTGCAAGTAAGTAAATGACATTGAGACAATACTTTTTGCACGAGAAGCAATAGATTTGGGGGTTGGCATGTCCGGGGAGGGAGGAGGTGATGCATTGTGGAATATTGTCCGTTCAAGGCAGCGTAGGGAAAGGCAAGTGGTGACCGTAGACCATCGGGGTAGAGGAACACACCCAGGGCCTCCATCTCAAGTTCTCGACCGACAAGAAAAACCATTCAGCAAAGATTGGTTTCGCCACGGCTCGTTGAAACACTTGGCGAGTGCTTTCCAAGAACCGATACGATGTTTCCGGTGCAAGGGATATGCGCACCGAGCGAGAGCGTGCACTTGGGGATCCGGTGCAGTTCGTGCTCGAGTGGTGGATGCGACACGGGAAGGACCGATTCTAATCGACGAAGGAGGAGGCTCGCATACATTGTTCCGTGGCACCTTGGATGTGGGATCGGCTACGGCAGGGAGGTTCGGTGGAGATGTGGCATTACTAAGCCTGTGGCGCGTGATGGCACGGGGCTTGAAGGCAAGTGAAGCCAAGACCCTGCTGCACTTGAGCCAAAACAGAAAATCCTTCCTTCGTTGGAGACCTCCGGGTAACTTCGATGGGCGACTCAACTTTCGCCTCCTCAACACGGTTTGGGTGTGCGGAGTACATGTCCTATTGAGAAGAGAAGAGATGGTACGAAAAATCCTATTTGGTGTTACGCAGGTGGATGGATTAGTGTGTGATGGTTGCTCTCCAGGTGGAGAGGTAGAACTGGTTGCCCGCGTTCGGAAGTTCAACCCTCTGGCTTTGGGCTGGAGGAAAGTGCACATTAATGGCGTAGCTCTGGAGATCGAATTGGCATCTGCGGGATTCTACTTCTGCCCCGGAGTGTCAGAGAACCCAGCTTCTGGGTTGCGCAAGGCTTGGTCGGAGATAGTCAAAGGAAATACGGTGGCACCGCGCGAAGGGCCGTCGGTGAGGAAATCAGGTCGAATCCATCAGCACGGAAATCGCGGGCAATTATTGGCATGTCTTTACCATGATGGAAATGTAAATCATCGAAGGCTGTTACGCTTCCCGAATTAGATGGCAGAGGGATGACATGTAGAAACTCGAACACGCCCCCCAAGGAGTTCACATATTTGGAAGCAACCGCTGCACCGCTTGGAAAAAGTATTCGGATCCTGGAGTAAGGGTCAATGCAAGTTGGGGAGGAGAGGGATCCGAATCCTGAAGACCAAGCTTGGTTGCTGAGTCATCTTTCGGAGCAGGAGATCGATAAGGAGATGGATCTGACGTCAGAAACACGGGTTGTGGTGGATGCAAATCAGATAGCATGCGTGGAGCAGAGTATGGCTCCGACGGAGGTTTCAGATCCTCGGGCAAATGGTTCTGCAAACCGGTCACCATTTGGAGGAGCGTTTAGAGGTCACACAAGATAACGGATCCGTTCCCATTGAAGGGAACAAATCCGATCAAGGAGAGTCCAGACCTAAGTGCAGCCCGATTGACATGGAGGAAGCGGGGCTTCCAGCTCAAGGACGTGTGAACAGACCGCTTAGTGGTGTTACCGTGGTGGAAGAGAGGAATGTACATGCGGTTCCAGGTATAGAGGAAGGGCTTGCGGAGGCGCTGCTCGAGCGACAGGAAGGGCAGGCGTAGATGGTGCTCGAGCAGCAGGCGACTCCAGTTTATCCTCGTGTACCAGGTATAGCATCAAAAGTCATTTCTTATGCGTGCAACCTGATCGACCTGGAGGCTGCGGGACCTCCAGATCCGGGACATGTGAATAGCCCGCTTGGTGGCGTCACCGAGGTAAAAGAGAGAAGCATATATGCGGCTCCAGATATAGAGGAAGGACATGCGGAGGCAGAGATTGAGCAGCAGGAAGGGCCCTTCCTCGTCGGTGACTCGAGGGGGCTGATACAGGTGGCCAATACTGGAGATGCAGGAGTTTTAGGGAGGCAGTCAAGGGGAGAATCCTCACGAGCGGTCAGTAGAGGGCATAGTTTTGGTGTGTGTTTTGAGAAGGGGGTGACGTTGCGATCAAGTAGGAGATGCAGGGCAGAATGTTTAGTTGTATCAGAACGGTCAGCGAATCTTCCGAAACCTTCCAAGGAGGATGAGCGTGGTTATCGCTTTCGAGTTTCAGGATGAGGAACGGGACAGTATTGCGGAGCCGCTTGGGTGCCCGTTGGGCATTCTACCGATCACTTATCTCGACCTTCCATTGGTTGCTGGCAGGCTTAAAATATCATATTGGGACGCGATTGTTCAGAAGATGGAGTCCAGGCTGGCTGGGTGGAAAGCGGCTTCATTATCAAAAGGAGGGAAACTTGTTTTGTTGAAGCATGTGATGTCAGCTATCCCTTTATTCTTTTTCTCTACCAGACTGATGCATGTAGGGGTTAGAAAGAAGATTGAAAGGTTGATGAGAAGATTTTTCTGGTCAGATGGGAAGCAGCAAAGGGCGGGTCTGCATCTGGTTGGATGGAGGGAGCTCACAAGGGCTCGAGATCCGGGAGGTTTAGGGGTGCGAGACGCGGAATGCATGAACAAAGCCTTGTTGGCCAAGTGGGTAATTCGTATATGGGATCAGTCTGAGGACCTGGTTATTAGATTGCTTCGAGAGATTTATGGGGTAAAAGGAGGCCTGGTGGCAGGGGCTTGTCGTTTCGAATCACCTTTATGCATGAGGTTTTACCGCTGATGACTCCCAAGTTGAAGCCTAAGATGGGAGATGGTTGTAGCTTCATATTCTGGAGGGACAACTGGATCGGGGACGGATCCCTGGAGATGAGATTTCCGAGAATTTATGCATTGGCGACAACAAAGGAAAACATTTTGAGGTTTGTAGCTCAATCAGGGGCATGGATGCCGGAGTTTGCTGGGGTCCTCTCAGCTAGAAGGAGAGAAGAGCTTGGTACCTTACAGTCGGAAACACTATCCCCGGATATTTTTGCCCCGTACAAGGATCATTATGAATGGATGGGCACGAAATTTTCGATCAAACAGATGTATAGGGAACTCAAAACCAGTTCGGAAGGTCAAGATCGGGAACTTTGTCAGGATGTAAAGATTATTTGGGCAAGCAAGATTCCAACCAGGATAAAGGTCTTCCTATGGTGCATATGGAAAAAAGACTCTGTGACAAAGTTAGGAGAGCGAGTAAAGAAAGACTCTGTGACAAAGTTAGAAGAGCGAGGATCTTTGGGCTACAGGACATGACGGGTGATAAGTATGGGGAACAAACGGAGAATTCAGAGCATCTCTTCTTCACTTGCGTGGTCGTGGCACAGGTTTGGAGGGAGCTAGCGATTCCATGGGTGAAGGTGGACGGATCGGCAGTCTTCTGGGAGTCGGTAAGGAAGGTGGGAAGCAACTCCTTGGATGACGTCGTTAAGCCATATGCGGCGCTCTGGCAATTTGATTAGCACGAAACGATCTTATTTTTAGAAATCAAAGGTTTTATTCAGAAAATGTGGTCTCTCACTATAAGGCTCTAACGAGCTTTTGGGAGTCCAGGTAATGTAATTTGTATTTTCCTTTTTTCTGATTTAATATAATGCTCTAGCGGTGACTCCCATCTTGGGAGCTCACCCTCTTTTTTATCAAAAAAAAGTATGTAAATGACATTTAGAATCATACTCCAAACCAAAGTAATCATGGTCATTGAATCTCCAAATCCTTTAATTCCAATGTATTCTCCTTTCAGTTTTACGAACAACAATACTGTTGGAGTATATGTTGTGCATCACTTATGTGGGAGATGGGTAAATAGATCTCTCCAGGATCTATTTACCACATCCAGGTCTTTAGTCTCACATCTACCAGTTGTGAAATGTGGAGACTCAGTGAGGGTTATATAAGAAGCCCCTCACCCTCTGTATCCAGTGAGAAAGTGCAATGCATGCATCAGCCCTTTGAGGCGTTCTCCGTGGTTTCATCCCGCTCCTTAGGGAGTAGGGTTCTACGTTAAATCCTGATGTTTTTCAAGTTTTATTTCTTTATTCTCTGATATTTTTCGCATTCCTCTTTTCTAACATGGTATCAGAGCGGGTTCATTTCTCAAGGATTTATTTTCATTATTTATTCGAGATTCGATTGTTTCTTTGAAGATGATTATTATTGTTTGTTCAAGTCCAAGTTCTAGGGTTTCTATTGAAACCCTAAATTCTGTATATTTTGGAACGTCATTGTCGAAGTTTCTGAAGATCACAACTGTCGCCTAGTTCCAGGCATCTAGGATTCCTTGGAACCCTAGTTCACAAGGGCAACCCATCGGTGGGACAGCGCCTTCCAGATCCATCTCCGGCAGTAATTTCCACGCAGCGACGGTGCTGCACGCATCTCCACACAGTGTGATGCTGCACCTCCTCTCCAGGTGGCATCACCTCTCGTCGTTCTGATTCTTCATCGCCTCACGATTCTCCCATCAGCGGCGTAATGCCTCAGGTCACCTTCTAGATCTATCTCTGTTAGCTTCGTGCAGTGCTCGCGGCGCACCTCCAGATGATCTTGCATCTCCGAGCGAGTCCCAAGTCACCCGCAAGTCTCAAGCCTGGAGCGAAAAAAAATTAAAAGACAATTTGCGCAATGGTGCCCCAGCCACATCACGTGGATCTATCTCCATCTCTCGGATCCTGCAGGCGGCGCGAGATCGAACCCCAAGAGGAAACCTCTATCTGCATAGGCGGCGCTCCCCTTCTCCCCTTAGCGCGCATCTTCAAGCCAGGCGGTGTTGAAGCCCCAACCTCGCGTTGCCGCACAACTCTCTGGGCAGTCCTCCGATCTTCGCTGCCCTCTCCAAGTCCGACGACGCGCATCGCATCAGGCGGTTGGCTTCACACTTTGGTTCAGATCTCTTGGCGGCGAAGGTGTCAACAATAATAGGCCTCCCTCCTTTGCGTGAACCTCCAGCATCAGGCGATGGCGAGCCGTGTCATGCGCTCTAGGCTGCGCTCTTGGCGACCCTCCAAGCCATGGCATGCGCAGCCCCATCTTGGGTGACGGCAGCGGCATGAGAAGAGACCCCCATCGGGGGCGGGTTTTTTTGTGAACAACATTTCTAGAAACCCTAAATAGGGTTAAGCCCCACGGTGGCTGCAAGTTTAAAAAATCCTTTTGATATTGTAAGGGCTCAACAAAAATTAAAAAAAAGAGAGGAAGAAAAAAAAGAGGGCGTTCAAAAAAAAGGAAAGCCATAAAAATGAACACTTTATTTGGGGCAAAAAAGGGAGACGGGTATTAGAAAAAGGGAATGAAATAGCCGAGAAAAAATTCATTTAAAAATTTGATTGAGAAAATCCGAGAAAAAAATGTGACGGCTTATTTGGTTTTGTTTCCTCCCCATCTTTGTTGTCTTCTCCCAACTTGGTCGATGTTTGTCATTCCGGCCAGTATGAGAGAAAGGGGGAGTATTGTGTAGAGTTACAAGCTACATTGACAGATTCTCCAGATTCCAGATTCAGATATTCCAGGCCAGCTACTTGTTCAGACTCTACAGAGACAGTTTGTAAGTTTCAGACTCGACGACATATTGGTTCCGAGTCTTCATTCAGGCATGCACATGTATGCAGTCTTTTTCAGATGTGCACATGTATGCCATCATTGTTTGTGGTCCCCATATTTTATGTTTAGGCCAGGGTTTTCATGTGAATCATAGGGACTCTAGAGTAGAGATCCCATTCCCTATGCCATGTGGGCAAGGGTGTTCATTTGGTTTCATAGAAACTCCAGAGTAGAGATCTCATTCTCTGAGCCAGATGGGAGAGACCCAGTTCTCCGACGAGGAGACTTTTTCAGACTCCATTTTCCAGCGATCGTGGACTCCGACGATGATTGCACTCCACGGCTTTTCAGTTCGGCCCTTTCAGAGATGGAGCAGTTGTCCACATATTGTGGCGGGCCGGAGTACTCCGACGAGGAGACTCATTTTCAGTTGTGGTGATTCTGACAAGCGAAGTACAGAGTATATGTTCTCCGACGAGGAGATTCAATTTCACTCGCACTCCAGCTCGTTCGTCCTCCTCACCTGCACGGCATGAGAAGCAACATCCTCGACAGCAGCCGACAGTTGTACGCATTGAGTTGATATTGTTTGTATTGTCATGTAGCATGACTTGAAATTTCTTTTTGTTTGTCCAAGCTGAGCATTGCAGGCTCCAGCTTGAGGGGGTGTTGGAGTATATGTTGTGCGTCACTTATGTAGGAGATGGGTAAATGGATCTCTCCATGATCCATTTATCACATCCAAGTCTTTAGTCCAACATCTACCAGTTGTGAGATGTGGAGACTCAGTGAGGGCTATATAAGAAGCCCCTCATCTTCTGTATCCAATGAGAAAGTGCAATGCATACATCAGCCCTTTGAGGCATTCTCCTGTGGTTTCATCCCGCTCCTTAGAGAGTAGGGTTCCACATTAAATCTCGGTGTTTTCTAAGTTTTATTTCTTTTTCTCTGATATGCTTCTGCATTCCTATTTTCTACCAAATACCAACCTCTCTTCAATCTTGCTCTACTTCTAAATACCATAACTTAAAACCACTCTGACCTTTCACCTTTCTTGAATTACATGACTTGGAACAAATCTTTAATCTGAACCTCATACATCACGAAAAGGCAAAAAATAAGCGGATCATATCCATATAAAACAAGTGCTCACCGCATGAGAGATGATATAATCGTAATAAAAAAATCATAAAGCGAAACAACATGGATGCGAGAACGATTCTCACTCCGTTTCAAAACCATAAAAGTGAGGGAAATTACCTTGGATGGGGTGAACAACCTCTAAGCGAAGAGGCCTCCTACATGCGAGGTGAGGATGAGACACATGTGTCTCCTCTTTATTGGCTTCTTCTCCACGTATGAGATGATCGCGCCTTGATCATCTTGACGTCCTCTATAATCACATGTCGCACAGGAATCTTCCTCTTCTTCACAAGCACGGTAACACGAAGGAGATGGTTTCCTTTTTTAATCCATGTTGACAGTCACGAGAGAGAGGAAGATGAGTAGTTTGCAACCCTTTAGGGTTTGGAGAGGGAGAGAATGTGAGGGTAGAGGCTATGAGCTTATGATATTTGGGAAGAGGGAGAGGCTTCTCAAGTCTCTCGTCTTCTAGGATTTATTTTATGTGTGGTGGAAAAAAACTCACCTCTCCTTATATAAGGAGGGGAAGGCCAACATGTAGTGGAGAGAGGAGATTCCTTACATCAATTATTCTCCTCGTAGAAATATGCCTTTAAACATTTGAATGGTAGATTTTCATATTCTTTATAAGGAATGAATTTAATTCCTATAATACCAATGATTAAATAATAACATTTATATTTATTAGTTGATGAATGTAAATCCAATTCACATTCTAACAGGCATATACACATAATTCCTAATATTAAATGTGAATATGTTCACATTTAGTTACATAAATATGAATCTAATTCATACTTTTCCTAACACAACTTTTCCTAACACAGAAAATGTGAATCATATCCATATTATTTAATTAGAGAATCACATTCACATTAATGTGAATCATATTCACATCTTTCCCAACAATTGTGAATCATATTCACATTAGCCTATATGTGTAAATCCTATTTACACATTAATCCTCAATTTTTCATATTCTACAAGTCCTAATCATATTAGGACATTTGTGCATGGACATTTGTGCATCACATGTGAATGCTTGGAGATAATTTTGGGGAGATTACAAGAAACGTGTATGGTGCCTAGACATTAGATAGGATCTAATATATGTATTCAAACCATCTTGAGATATGTGTTCGAGCCAAATACTTGTCAAATACTGAACCAAACCTATAATTGATTCTTAACTCTTTCAGATCAATTTTCAACTCTTGAATCTAGATTTAGTTTAAATTGAGATCAAATCTCATTCATTAATGCTCACAGATGGAGTCACTAAAATCCATCCAACCCCATCACTCCCTCGGGTTGTTTTAGAAAGGCAGTCCATGCAGTCATTTATGCACCCGCATATGTGAAGGCACACCCTATTCCGATATATCATATCTGATTTATATGTGGGAATATGGAGTATGTGGTCCGAGTATAACGTATATGCAGCCACATATGTACTAGAACTAATACCTTGATCTATTTGGACACACACCCAAGTAAATAACCCTACAAGCACCTCGACTAGAAAAAACTCTAGCGCTTTGCTTCCCCGCTCGCTCGAGGCTCTTCTTGTCGTTCTCTCTATCACTGTCTTCAACCATTGTAATGCCGTCACACTCTCCCTCTCTCATCGTCGCATGCGCTACTATCTGTCATTGCCATCTCTCAGGTGAGAGTTCTACGATTAGTACTTTAAGTTCCAAGCTTTTAGTCCCATTGATAGCATCTATTCCAGGCAAGGACATGACCAGGTGCGATAACGACCATTCGAGATTAGGTTTCGATTAACCAACCCTCCGTGGATTGTTTCTCATGTAACCTTTTTAGTTTCAAATTCAGTCCAATCCCATGCTTCTTCTTCAACTCTTCTTTTTTAAATTCAGAGGACCCACTAATATCCACATTAGCGTTTTGGATTAGTTTTTTTTTTACGCTCAAAAAAGGGGGAGACACTCATAGGTGTTCGCCCCAATGTATTAAAAAGTAAAGAAAAGAGTACTTACAAGAAGGAAGAACAAAATAAAAACAAAGGGTAGATGGTATCAGATAAGAGATACCACCCACGCACCCGTACAACGCTACTCGGAAGTCCAATAATGACAAAAGTGTGCCGCCGAGATGCAAATATTTTCCTTGTAAAACCTCTGCCGAGCAAAGAGTGCCTCGTTTCTTCCCAACCATATGCTCCACAACCACGCAATCGGGTCCACCAAAGCCACGACCGTCCCCTGGAATTAATCAAGCTGTCGCAGAACGCATCAAAGTTCGATAAATTCAGCCAACCCAGATCGTCCCAGATAGCACGAACACGGTCGCACTGGAAGAAGAGGTGCCCGCTGGTTTCCTCCTCCGTACCGCAGAGACCGCATATTTGTGAGACATTAGGAAACATCATAGCACATCGGTCTCGAGTAAGCAGCCGACCACGCCTAAGAAGCCATAAAAAGATACCAACCCGTTCCGGCAATTTGAGTCCCCAAATGAACTTGCAATGATTCAGCAAGGTCGCGTCGACCCCCACAGCGGGGGGTAGAAGAGCGAGGTACGCCTTCCGCGAAGAGAAAGGACCGTCCCTCCAAGCCAAGTGATCACGCCCCCCAGTGGGCGTGGGAGCATCCGAAAGAAAAGCCAGCATGGAAGTGAAGTCGAACAGACGCTGATCCGATAAATTAGCAGCGAATAAGGGGAACCAGCAGCCATCGGACCAGCAGGAAGCCACGGTGGCGAATTTGTCGATCACCAGCGCGAACAGCCGAGGAAACAAAGTCTGCAAAACACCCCTCCCGGTCCAATCATCCGACCAAAAGCGGAAAGAATTCCCATCGCCAAGAATAGGTTTGAATAAAGATCTGTTGCGGTTAACTGCAGAGAAGACACCGCGCCAGAAAGAGGAGTTGTTACCCTCGAGTCGCCCCCGCGATATGGAGATGAGATCGATCCCCGCCGCCTCCCTTAGGCACTTCAACATGAAATTCTCTTCCCGCCCCCACACCTTCGCCGCCTACTTGAGAAGCATAGCCTCGTTCACCACCTCCAGCCGTCTCACACCCAAACCCCCTTCCCGCTTGGGGCGCAAGACGTCCTCCCACCCCACCAAATGGACCCCCCTTCGCCCATCGCCCTTCTTTCCCCAAAGAAAGCCCCGCATGCATTTTTCCAATCTCATCCGAATCCCCTTGGGCAAGCCACGCACGGACAGGAAATAAATTGGGATTGAAGAGAGCACGGATTTAAGAAGAACTAACCGACCCCCCCTGGAGAGAAGCGCCGCGCGCCAGCCAGCCAGCCTAGCCTCCATCTTCTCAACCACCTTCCGGCAATCACGCAACCGGGCACGGCCCACCGTCAGAGGTAAACCGAGATACTCCAACGGGAGACTGCTCGGGGAAGAGCCCATCAAACTGGCACAATCCACGGCCTCCTCCGGCGTCATAGCAAACGGAACGACTTTTGATTTGTTCCCGTTGATGAGGAGGCCCGACATTTCACAGAATAGTTGTAGCGTAGTAGCCATACCCGAGGCATTAGCGCGGCCACCCTCGATAAAGCATAATGTGTCATCAGCAAACTGTATAAGAGGAATATGATATGGGCCCAAAGAGCATCCGCGAGTAAGACCGGCCTCGGCCAGACCATCAATCATACGCGGCAAGACATCCACCGCCAAAACAAAGAGGAGGGGAGCAAGGGGGCACCCTTGCCGGACCCCCCTGCGAGGCTGGAAAGTCCCCCCAACCGGACGTCCATTGAGGGAAACGGAGAAGGAAGCGGTGGTCACACGTTGCCGAACCCAAGAGATCCAAATCGCTGGGAAACCCCGCCGCTTAAGCACCGACCATAGGAAGCGCCAATCCAGTGAATCATAAGCCTTTGCAAAGTCAATTTTCCACAACAGTCCCTTTGTATAATTTCTGCGCCAAACATCGATGATCTCTGAGGCCACCGCATAACATTCCGATATTTGCCTTCCTTGAACAAAAGCGGCCTGTGAAGGCGAAATGAGCGAGTCGAGGAGTGGCGCAAGCCGTCTGGCGAGAGCCTTAGCAATTATTAAGTAGATCCCATTAGATATAGAAATAGGACGGAAATCCTCGATACGGTTGGCCGAGGGGGACTTAGGGATCAAAACAATACTAGCCCTGTTGATTTTGTTGAAGCCTCTGTTCCCCTCACAAAATTCAAGTGCAACGTCCAAGACGTCATTTGCGACCACATCCCAAAAATCCCGATAGAAGGAGATAGGGAAACCGTCAGGACCGGGGGCAGCGTCCATGTTGAGATCCCAAACCGCCCCCTTGAGCTCATCCAAAGAAAAGGGCCGGAATCGCCGCAGCATCCGAAGGCGCAAGGAGAGAAGCCCCACGGCCAGACCACCGCCACGAACGCGAAGGTTGACGATCAAACACGCCCTTAAAATATGTTCCCAGAGCTACGCCCAAATCCCTCTCCCCCTGAATGAAAGAGCCATTGACCGAGAGGGAAGAGATAGTATTAGCACGTTTTCGAGCACTGGCAACCCGATGAAAGAAAGCAGCGTTCGCGTCCCCATGTTTGATCCATCTCAGGCGCGAGCACTGGCGCCACTCGATTGCCCTTTTCCTGTCCTCCGCCGAAACCACCTGCACAGTCGAGGCACGTTCAGCCAACTCCTCGGGAGATAACTCCCTGTCGTTCTCTAAACGATCCAAGCGCAAAATGAAGTCATCAACCTCCGTACGAGCGGATAAGCGTGTCTGACGAGTATTAATTTTAAAGGACGCCAATAATTTTCTGAGGGACGAAATTTTATGATCGAACCGTCGGGCAGCACTGCCGGCATAAATTGACTGGGACCAATGATTTCGCACAATGTCCCTGAAGTTCGCTTCCAACAACCAGCTCCGTTCATAGCGAAAGTGTCCACGAGGGCGAGATGATTCACATGAATCCCAAATAATGGGACTATGATCAGAGAAAGATCGCGGCCGTGAGCAAACCGAGCACAGCGGGAAGAGTTCCATCAAGCGACCATTCGCCAAGAACCTGTCGAGCCGAGACCGAGAAGAATTATTCCTCCAAGTGTATTTAATGTCATTTGCCACCTGCCCCTCAAGAGCCAACTCGTGAATGAAATCCAAAAAATCACGGGAACCCGGATCATGACCCCCACGACCCCGGGGACGGTCATTCGAAAGCAATGTTACATTGAAATCGCCCCCCAAAATCCAAGGAGTTTCCCCAAAAGCCACGGCATCGTCGCGCAAATCATCCCATAGTTCCCGACGAGCGATATGGCAAATAGGCGCGTATACACACGTGAAAGCCAGTGAAGCATTAGAATCGGACCTTGTGAGTAGCACAGAAATGGAATGTCGCCCAACACGAGCAGAGGAGAAAGAGAATCTCGACGACCGCCAAGCCAAAATAATCTCGCCCGAAGCGCCGACCGCATCCAATGAACGAAAATCATCCAAACCCCCAGCACCGAAGGACTTCCATAAAATTTCATCCACCCCCGATAATTTTGTTTCTTGAAGAAGGGCAATGTCACAATCCCATTCCACCAAACGATAGCCCAAAGCACGCCTACGATCTGGGTCACCAAGACCACGAACATTCCAGGATAATACTTTCATTAAACACCAAGCACTCCCCCAAAAGCTCGGACAAAAAGCAGACCAACTCCAGACTAATCCCGAGTAGAGCGACGCCCAATGTAGCGAAGTCCAGCTACCTCCGCCACCTCCTCGCGCAGCAGCTGAGAGGAAGAAAGAGATTATTCCCCAATGGTTGGGGGACGACGACGAGTGTACATATTTCCAAACCTGTAAGGGGAAGCAATCACTGCATTCCAAGCATTCCAAGCAAGACAAGGGTGATATGAAGAAGCACGCATATCGCCTGAAGAAGACCCCAGAGAGCCGCCACCTGTCCGAGAGACCGGAGTAGAATAAGAGCCCTGGAAGTCAAGAGTAAGAATCATACCAGCGTCCTCAGGCGGAGAGTAAATCGTAGTGTCGCCCTCGGAGGTAACCGAGTTAGCCGTTAGGAGAGGCGTAGAGATAGAATCTTCCATATGGATCACCGGGGAGAAAGGCACCGAGGTAATGGGTTGTGGGCACTGATAATCGGGTGTCCATATAAAGGGCTCTGAAAGCATAACCGGATCGGGTCCATCCCGCGCAAGATCCCAAACGTCAGAGTTATCGGATCCGGAAGCAGAGATAATTGGAAGCGACGAACCATGCTCCGAGAAGTCCACGTGTACCGGATTGGCCGACACAATGGAAGTAGCAGAAGAATGCGAATCGACCTCGATAAGATCCCAAGTCACGAAACGGCAAACACCCTGTCCCGCACGCGCGACCCGAGGGATTCCAGGCGACATCCCCGAACAGGCGCCATGCACTTGCGACGCTTCGAAATTATCCCTGCAAATGGACACGTGGCGGGAAGAAGGAGAAACGTCAAGGCCCGCTTCGGAGAACGAACCGCCACCAAGGACGACCGGCGAGGGCGGAGCAGAGGGCGGAGCCACCGCCGGCTCCGGAAAAGAGAATTCGAGCTTGAAGGTCCATCGCCCCAGACATAGCTTCTCGAACAAAACCTTGCCTGCCAACGACCTGCTTAACGTCGACGAGCATTCAATGAGTAGCCAAGTACACATCCAATCTGATCCCGGAGCAAGCCCGTCGTCGAGAACAGCCAGAACCTGACCCCAGCTGCCAATGACTTTGGATAGGCAATGCACCGTGCGTGACAAGAATGGGACTCCACGCACTTCGACCACGCAAACCTCGGAGCCAAAGGTCGCGCCATCCGCAACACGCAGTCGCCGCCACTTCACGAGCGAATCATCGGCCAGACGAAGAAGGCTCTCCCGTTGCTCCGGGGACAACCCACGAACACAGCATCTATAGTCGTCGAGAAAGAACAAATCCCCGTGAAAATCGTCGCCCAAGAGCTGAAGGGTACCTGTGCGAATCTCCTCCCGACCCACTCCAGGTCGCTGCAGAACACCCACAACAGCCAAGCGCTCCGCATGGACCGCCCGCGACTCCTCCCGCGACGAAGCACCCTGCGCACTCGCTCCCTCCAACGGAACCCCAGCCGCCGGCATCGGAAGGGAGCCCCCTCTTCGCTTGTCAACCCCAAGACCACGCATGTCATGCATGCGTTCCTCGATCGCCACCTCGTCGCCTTGCTGTAGCACCACCTCATCGTGGAGAACCCCCGACCCACAGCCCACGTCAGAAGAGCGTGGGAGCGGGTGAGAGGCGTTCCCCCCCACCGGCCCTTTAGAAGAGTTACCGCCACCGCCATCTCGCACAACTTGAGCAAACGAGCGAGAGTCCATGATAGCCGAACCTTGAAGTCGAGGACGCGATCCCGAATGGCCAGAATGCAAGCGTTTCTTGTAACCATCACCAGCGCGAGAAACCCTGCACGAAAACATGCGATGACCTACCTTGCCGCAAAGAAAGCAGCGAGGAGGAGCTCGACATGTAGAGGCGATATGACCTCGGCCTTCACAACGAAAGCACCGCTTCCCCGCTTTTGCATGAGTGACCTTCTCCCACGCACCACCCCCGCCTTCTAGTGCACCGTTAGCTGCGCTCCCCCCGTAAGCCTCACCGCGAGTAGCCCTGTCTGCGCCATCTTGGTCTCCTTGGTGACGATGAGCCCCTTGAGCCTTCGGACGCCACGAGCGCTGCTCCCTCCTCATCGCTGCTCCCAAGGAGGGATCTTCTCCCGTTTTGGATTAATTAGACAAAAAATAGTCCTTGAAACTATTGAATTCAAGGTTAAAGTTGCTTAAAATGATTGTAAAATTTGGCATTTTAGCTATGAATATCACACTGGTCTAGAGCAGTTTGAGAATTATCATAAGCTTGCAGAGAGAACTTCAATAAGATTTACAGATGTTTGGTTACATTTGTTTCTGTTTCCAAAGATCAGGTTCACTGATTGTTGTGAAAGAAAAATAAAGGTCATCAGTCTGTATCATTCTTTCCCTTGATTTTTAAAAACAACTCAAACGGATTTAGAATTCCATCTTCCTTTAAATGCTTTGCATACATAGAAGTAATATTTTAATTTGTGTTCTAGTTCTGAAAAGATGACACTAGAAACATTATATAGGTTGATTCCATTTATAAGTCATGTGCTTGACTGCATGTAGTTAAAAAAGTAGGGAATCTATGAAATTTTAATTCAATTGCTTGAAAGATAAATCTATAATATTTGAATGAATTAATATATTTTTAACTATTTTCATCAAAATAATACAAAATTGCACGCATACTCCATTGCCTATCCACTCACTCACTTCAGACTGCTTGACTGAACAAATACAGCATACCAACTTTCTTAACTTTGCTCTCATAGTAGAAGCGTCATGGCATATAATCTATTATGATCGCATCAATTTAGAGATTTTTCAATACTCCTACATCCTAGATACTAGGAAGACTTTTATTAACCTGGAGTTCTTACCCATCTTTTAGATGTATCCTTTGTGATTTGACAAGAAGATTTCTCCAATTGACCATCGGATGACAATGTTAATCATATGCTTTCCAGAAGCATATATTAACATTCTCGAGTTCATATCATGTTTCTCAAACAGATGACCACCGGTGGAATTCACCTTGACCATAACGTCTCATGAGTGAGCCTCATGTCTGCTGGGTTCGTTGAGAATGAACTTGTATGATCCTTTTGAGAAATCATACATCTCATATGTCATTGTATACATACCATCTTGTCGTTATATAGACCTTATCAGGTCATCAATCTGTTGGTCTGCCAAATCTGCATATTCAGACATAAAACTGTATATGTGTATCTGATCCAAGGATGTGTGCATGCCTCGTGATAGTCTTACGATAGAGATCTTAGTTATCTTAATTTTGTCAAGTTAACACTTTAGCCCGAATCATCTGACATCTTTAAATCTATATTCTTATGTAGACGACCTGCATCAAGAGAGCCAGTTGGAAGTCAGCTTTTTGGATAAGATTGTCATCTCTTCTCAGATTGGAGATCCTCTTCGAATATCACTTTATGATACGAGTTGTATCCTCGATCTATTTACATAGATCTACAACCATGCATCAACCTTTATGATCTAACCATTTAATCAGCAGGTGTGTGATACTCAAAGTGGGTTGTGGTACGTATCGCTACTTGTACTAAGGGACCTTTGCAAACATAAAAAGTGTTCTATTTCGGAGATTGAGTGATATAAGTACCCAATAACATTTATTGCGAAATAGATCGTCATGCATGTCCAACACTGCTACCAATCAGCTTAGATGTAAGCACATTTCTATTCCCACAAATCTTTTTAGTTCTCCAAACACTGCATGCCATTTTCCAATCCCATTTTCTTTCCAAATATGCACTACATTCTTCAAACTATTCACATACCCCCAATACCACTATACCTCCTCTCCTAACCCAATGGATTACTCCCGACACCAAGTCCAATTGATCGTATCTCCAAGATTGTTGATCTCTTGAGACGTTGATTTTACTCAACTTTCAATGATTAGTGGTCGAACATCCTTCTCTTCTCATCCAGAGTCATTCGAATCATTCACATCACCTCAATATAACTCCAGCTCCACTCATGATGCAAGTATTCCCGCAACTACAAGTCATCATATCAAAGTTGATTGCATTCCAGTTCCATCTCAAGCTTTTTGGTATGAGAAATACAAGCTTGTCACTCATAAAGCTCGTATCTTTCATACCCACATAAAGACTACTTTTTTAAAACAAAAACTTATATGAATATTTGTAATACTATTTATATGTTGTCATTTATGTGTGCAGTAGAATAAAAATGTATGCATCAAGAAGACGAGCAACAAAGTAAGGGGACAATACTTTAGATAGCAGACGACGAAGGGAAGGGCATAAATGTATATGGAGCAACTTTGTAGGGAATGGCTTTAAATATAAAGAATACATAAGCATTTTGGCAATATTAATGCTAATGGACATCAATGAACACACGAAATACTATGGATAGTACAATTGGAGAAAAAAGAAATAGAAGAGATCTATCATAACAAATTATGATCAAAAGTCATCACCAATAAATTATTGCAGTGCAGGCATCAGAGGACCTTATCGAAATAATTTTACTGCTTCAGCAACATGAGTGGCAACAGACACAGAAGAAAAGCATTTTATATTCTGAAGAATATTATAGCAGACAAAAGTTGGTGTAGCTTCACAATGCATGCAACAATAGAAAGCATGGCTTAGCAATGAGCTTCACTTAAGTAGTAATCTAAGTGTGAAATAATGCATTATCATCTATCACTTACGGAGCCATCCAGCGGTAAGTGCCTGTCTCAGGAGTCATCCCCTCCGTTTTCACTTCAATGCGTGCCACCCCGAAATCCGCTATCTTGATTGATTTGTCCCCAGCAATAAGCAAGTTATCAGATTTTAAATCCCTGTGAATAAACCCCAGACCATGTACATATTCCATTCCCCTGGCTACATCCAGCGCCTGTTTAACTGCCAGCTTCAGTGGCACAGATCTGTTCTGCCTCTTCATCAAAAACTGACGAACAGAACCACCTTTGGCATACTCAGTCACAATGCCCCACACCAACGGCTTCCTGCAGGCTCCAATAAACCTTACTATGTTTGGGTGCTTCAACGTCGCGAGCATCATCACCTCCTGAGCAAACTGCTGCTCCATTGTCTGAGCCATTTCAGGGTTATCTTCCGGCCGCACCAACAGCTTGATCGCAACTTCCTCCCCATCGTAGGTCCCTTTGTACAGCTTCCCAAAAGCTCCTTGGGCAAAGGCCGGCCCCATATGAAGCCTCCTCAAATCAAGAGTACATTCATCATAATTCGGCAAGCCTTCCGTTGGGTACCGGTTGTCCATCAAGGCCCATGCCAATTCATCATCATTGCTGTGTGTGTTACTACCATGGTGCACACTATGCCCCATGGAAATATCATTAGTTGGGACAGCTCCAAGCCCTTGCTGGTGGTCCAGCAGTGTCCTTGTATTATTTGAGCCGACACTGATGTTGTCAGTGGACATCAAGACAGACCCTCCAGGGTTGTTGGACTGGATGCTACTGAGGCTGTCCACGGACATGTTGGATCCTTCTCCAATTTTATGGTAAAAGGCACCGTGATCATAGAAATCGTTCATGTTATTGTTACCACCACTGCCACCACCAGCAGCTCCCACTCCCATGATATTATGGAATTTAGATCCTTCCAACATCTCCAACAGCTTCCTTCAGTCAAAAAAAGAGTGCTGGTTTCGTCAGGCTCACACCTCTCTGGCAATTATGCAGAAAGCCCCCTATAAGCACAGCAAAGATCTAATCCTTTTCCATACAAAGGACCAGAACAAGACAATACCAATTAGGGTTTCCGGGCAGATCCGCAACCCAAAGTAACACTCAAAATCAAAGCGACCCAATTTCAAGATCGAGCCTTTATCAGAAAATCCGGCAACAAGCAGCAAGTCTACGTAAAAAAACGCGAGGGAAGCAGCAATCCTTGACCAAATTATTGGGGAGGAAGGGGAACTCACCTAAAGATGGAAGCTTTCTTTTCCACCTCTGGCTCTGTGGTACGAGAGAAGAGGATTGGTAATAGAGATGTGCTGGTGGAAATTTGGGGAAGAAAGAGGAAGCTATATGGGTCGCTCTCGTCTTTGGATTGGAGGGCACTTCTTTTATGTTTGGGTCATTGTGCTGTGTGGTGTGGTGTTGCCTTTGGACGGAGACCACCAGCGGGAGAGGGGGGAGGAATAGCTAAAGAAGTCGTTGCTGCTCTTTCTTTGTCCCCCTTTTTCCATCCCGGTCTTTTCTATTTGTTTCCCTGCAATTTGGCATTACAATTCCCTGTCTCTCCTTCCCTCCCTCCCTCCACTCATAAAATAACTTCTAGAACCTTGGCAATATATCCATTTGTCTTTTTGGAGACACATGTGTGAACTTTGCTCCTTCACATATGTGGACCTTTTTTTAACTTTGATGGGTTTAATTTTCTTCAATCAAAATTGTCAAACTAAATTATTTATTTTATATAATATTAGAGTGAATAAATACAAGATTGATTGATTATTAACGGTTACGCTTCTGATTGAGTGTTGTAGTATTTAGTAAAAAATCGAATTTGGTGGTTGTCAAAGTTGGTCATGTATGAGGATTCCATTATTGTTTTTCACTTAAAAGTCGTGTCAACATTTCCAACCATCTATATAATATACTCTTTGATTAATTGGCCATGATCTTTGCATATTTCTTACCACCTATTCAAGACAAGATATGTTACAGCTCAAATCGATATTTAGATGTAAGAGATCAACTAGAGTCATGTTCAACTAAAGCCCCACTTATTTTAGAAGTGTAAGTATGCAATTAGAGAAGCATTATATATTGCATGAACATGATATCATTCATATGTAATGTGATAAATATATAAGTATTGCATGCAAAATTCTCACGAATATTTGAGTATTGTATAAATCCTCAAATTTTCTATTTATATTTACATACCCCTACAAAGTTAACATGTTTCATACGAATATTTTTTTAATTATATTATATCATTTGTCGATAGAAATGCATTATCTTACCATGATTAGTTCTACTTAAAATCAAAAAATTCCTTTATAAAAAATTAGTGCATTTTGACCTTAAGGAAGGCAATTGAAGAGAACTCAATTTGATTAAAATGGTGGTTACATAGTAGATGAAATTTAATAACATCTCAAGTAGAGAGGAATTATTTTCAATATATCTTCTCAATGAACTTGTAATTTAGTAAGATTGTAGGGTTACACAATGTTACTATGTTGGATATTATTATATTAATAATGACGAAGCCATTCCAATGAGTAGGATTCATGATAATTTAATAAATTAAATTATAAGTGTCATTGTATGTTAGAAAAATTTTAATCAAAAATATTTCTCAATCGATTACTACGTGGAACTAAAGCACAGTTGTAAATTCAATCGATCACATGAACTGAAATGCATAAGTATTTAAATCATTCAATTAAATGAATATCTGTTTTTTCCTCATGGGTTATATACATGTGGTGATAGTATTTATAATCAAGGGAAGATATGCATATATATTTAAAAAATAAAAATATGCAAACCATAAACAAAATGCCAAGTATATATAAATGACACATAAATTTAATAGTACAATTTCGAAACAAAAGAGAAACAAAATGCAATAGAGAAAGGTCGGAGAAGACTGGACGCACATAATTTGTCTACTAATCTAGATGATCACTCATCTCAATGAAGGCATTGATGTTCCTACAACTGATTCAGCCAAATGATGGGATGGCATGAGTCGGTTGAAATAGTAGCCAAACAGTCAGGTGATGAATCTCAGATTAATCATGATAAAATCTATTTTTAATCCCCAAGCTTAAACAATTCAATAAAAACCACTAATAAAACTCTAATATTAACTTATTATATTGTATATATTATATGTATAATTAACATATAAATAGCTAACTCTATTTATACTTAAATTTCTTCTCTATTTTCTATCTTATTAAAAATCCCTAAAAATTAGGATAATATTGTCTATAATTGTTTTGGATTTTAAAAGAAAATTAAAATAAAAAAAATCAAAACTACAAAAAGGCAGTGTTTTATCTCTTAAAAAGACTCCCAAAATACACTTTTTGTACAAATGACCTCTAAATGACACATAAATTTAATAGTACAATTTCGAAACAAAAGAGAAACAAAATGCAATAGAGAAAGGTCGGAGAAGATTGGACGCACATAATTTGTCTACTAATCTAGATGATCACTCATCTCAATGAAGGCATTGATGTTCCTACAACTGATTCAGCCAAATGATGGGATGGCATGAGTCGGTTGAAATAGTAGCCAAACAGTCACGTGATGAATCTCAGATTAATCATGATAAAATCTATTTTTAATCCCCAAGCTTAAACAGTTCAATAAAAACCACCAATAAAACTCTAATATTAACATATTATATTGTATATATTATATGTATAATTAACATATAAATAGCTAACTCTATTTATACTTAAATTTCTTCTCTATTTTCTATCTTATTAAAAATCCCTAAAAATTAGGATAATATTGTCTATAATTGTTTTGGATTTTAAAAGAAAATTAAAATAAAAAAATCAAAACTACAAAAAGGCAGTGTTTTATCTCTTAAAAAGACTCCCAAAATACACTTTTGTACAAATGACCTCTTTTGACTTTTTGTTCAACATGAAACGTGTAGATCTCATCGAGATCTACAACTTTCATTTTTGACTTTTCTTTAATTCAGCCACCTTATTGTTCTTTTGATTTTTCTGTATTTTCTTATTTTTTGAATTTTCTAGAGTGGCCACGTGGCGCCATCTGGGCCGCCCACGTGGCCCGCTCCTCTTCACACCACCCGACATTGTCCTCCACCCTTGGATCACCTTCTATCTGCCTCCATCTTGATCGTTCTTCTTCTATTCGCTCACAGCCGTCAGATCTCGTCTCCTGATGAGATCACCACCGTCCCCTTCCGCTCTAATTCCAGTCGTAAGATCTCCATTAATCCAATGGTTCCCTCTTCGTCCATGTCACCTATTTATGCCCCCACCGTTGGATGAGATCCGCAGATCTCATCCTAGACGTTTGTCTCTGCAACCCTCCACCGCTTGATTAGATCTGATGATCTGATCTCACCTCTACGTCTGCACCCCTACCTAGACCGTTGGATCGCTATATCCAATGGTCCACGCATCGTCGTCAACCTCGTGTAATGCCCTCCTCCTTGTGCTCGCTCCGGCCCCTTTCATTTTTGGTCGTCGCCATTCCCTCTCTCTTATCGATTCAACACTCCCTCTCGACACCCCTGGCATCTGTTACCCTCGCCAGACCATCAATGGTCCTCATCATTCCTCCACCTCCATCTGGCGACCGTTGCAAATCATCCTCATCAGCACCTGAAACGGATGATTTCCTCCTCCTATAAAACCCCACTTCCTCCACCGATAGCCCTTATCCACCACTCGAGGGGCTGAAGCCCAACTTCATCCACCCTCCGGTAACAGCGAAGGGCAGTTGTCGAGGCGATGACGGCTACCCAGTCCCAGGTGCGATCCATGGCAAAATGCCATGTACGCTCTGCCGCCCCGACGATAGCACGAGCTCCGAGGCCAGCTGACCTCGATGTATGAAGACCCGAGGTCCCTTGGACCTCATCCCAGGCCGCTCCGATCGCCTTCTTCCTCCTTGAATCCTCCAGGTCTACTTCTTGACTTTTCTTTGTGTTTTCTCTTCTTTAATTCGACGCACACACACACACATTCTGCCACATGACCATCCTACAAGCTCCGCCATACCACCCTCATCCCCGTCGACCCCGCAAAACACCCTCTTCCCTTCCCCACAACCTGTTCACCTCCGCCTCATCTCCTTCTTCAACTCACCGGATAAGGAGCTCCAGTCCCCTGCTCCTCCACCTCCACGGGACTCCACTCCACCCCACCTCAGTTGCACGCATCTACACACCTTCGACTATCATCTAACCTTGCAGGAACTTTAATGGCCGGAGCTTGCGCCTGTGCTCCATTCTCTCACCTCGCCTGTGGCTATGCCTCATAGACCGACCACTCCAGTCGTTCTTGTACCTTCCTCGCATCCCCAGCTACTTTATGAGGCCCCTAGCGAGCTTCCTCGACCTTACGGTAGGCGAATGGAGCGTGGTGGAGCTTGGGGGAGGTCATCGTAGCACAGCCTCCTCCGGTGATAGCCAGGTGGAACATGAAGATACAGCTGACGTCAGATCCTCACGATGGGACGGCCCTGATGATGGCACGCGTTCGCCCGAGCCTTTATGCCTAGCCTCCAAGATCGGGCTACCCGAACCAAGTAATGGAGCACCAGATGACGCCACATGTCCCGAGCCTAGGCAGCCTCTCGAACCTAGCCCCTGCACGTGTCACGCCCGTAAGGGGCTGGGTAAATTACGTGAAAGATCTGGAAGTTTTAATATTCCATTTTGGTCCCTGGGCACGTGCCTTACGTGCGCGCCTGGGTAATTTACAAGGAGGCCCTTGGTGCTTTTGGAAATTACATAATGGTCCATGTACGCAATGGAGAAATTACATAAGGGCCCCATCGGTTTTTTCAAATAGCAAATAGGTCTCTCCAGGGGCCTATTTTTTTATTATTTATCTTTTATTTCCTTGCATTTTTTATTACACTTATGCCCTTGCACTATTTTGAGCATATCTTGAGCATTTTAAGTTCGATTTGAATGATTTCAGTTTCATTTTGATGCTTGTTGCATTCTCTATCTAATGACATATTTAATTTCTTAATTTGACACTAAATGAAATATGATGAATTTTATTGTTATATAGTGTCTCTTTCTCTATAAATCTTTACCATTGATAAATGCTTGTTCTTGATTTTTATGCTCAATTTGACTCTGAATTTAAACCATACTTTGTGCTCATTGATCTGATATTTTGTAAGGCATATTTGTAAGGCATTTTTTCTTGCATTCCATCAATCATGCATCTATGAACATCACATCATATAATTGCATTAAATCAAATAAAAATTGCATGCATCACTCCTTTCATTGTTTTATCAGCATTTTCTTATGCATCTGCATGAAGACCTAAGACTAGAAGATATTCACTCTTGAATTAAACAATAATTTTCGATAAATAGATGAAGAGTCTCGTGTCCCTATGTTCGACCATGGTAGACTTTCCAAGTTCAAATATTCCACAACATTCAAAGATTGTGATTTTTGCATGACAGAAATCTGCCTCATGTACTACGACAATTTTAGATAATTAAAGAGGTAGAGTTTGCGGTCATCATTAGGCAAGGATTGGAGTTTACTTTTCTGCAAATTGGGGAGATTGGTAATATGATAGGTTAATTAGTTAGAAAATAAACCAATTGATCATGACTATGCTACTATTTAGAGCCATGATCAATCGATCGATGGATCAAGTGAGTCGATGGGGATTGAGATCAAATGACTGGTCTAAAAGTTCAAGCAACCAATCAATCATGTTGAGGCAGAAGAAGTGATGGGTTAGTCAACTGGTGTGGATTCCAATTGGTTGGTGTGGTGTCTGATATTTTGTTAATGTATTGGCTTCACTCCTAATTCCACTGCCAGCCAGCACGCATGCGATCAAACTAGGTGAAGCATATTATTCCTAAAATAGTTTAAGAACTACATATCATAAACATGGAAATAATTAAAAGTGCAAGAAGGTGATGATATATGAATTGGAAATGGTTTGGAGAAGATGAATGTCTCTTGCATGAGGAAATGGTGGCTATGTGTTCAACGCTTATCAACCACAAGAGACCTCTACATTAGAAGTGTTATCTCATTTTGGAAGTTTTGAAAGAATATATATGTGTGTGTGAAATAAAAATAGATGATTATGAAGGCTAATGAATAGTGAGGAGTGGGTGATCATGGTGTGGTGAATGAGGTGTGACTAAGGATGCTAAAATTAAATTGGGAGAAGATATTTTACTGATCAGTTCGTACTCTATTTTGGAATAAAATCACTCATTGAAGATATGTTGATTAAACTAGAAAGTAATTGGCGGGATCCAAAAGTTGCTTGATTAGTTTTCTTCAATATGTGAATATGGAATGAGGATTTGGCCAGTTAACTTAGTAAAGATGTAGGCAATTGAAGTGAGTTCAGTTGTCTAAGTGAAAAATGAGCTGACTAAATGTGTGTCGCAGTTGACTAGTGGTGTGTAGTTTAATAAAATGATTTCACTAGATTAAGTGAAAGGTTTGATTGATTTGTATTAGTATCTGTAATTAGGTAGATTTGTCGGTCAGATGACATGTGCCTTGTTGATTAATGATGTGGTTAGTCAACTATATATGAGGGGATGTGGATACAAATGATGTATGTGTATGTGATAATGTGCTATGTGTGATGAACATCCTCCTAGAATCTGAGTACTCGACAAACCAATTCCATGTACATACATTCCACATTTGAATGCAAACAGGAGGAAATATAACATAAAAGAAAAAAGGGTTGAAATTTGTAATTTCCATTTCCATTTCATTTCCACGTAGTATCCTATAGTCCATGTTCACAAAATGTACATGTATACACATTAAAAAATCCATACACACGCATATTACATGTCATGTCTCTCAACAGAAGCTACAAGTAAAAGCAGAGCGGTAAAAGCTACAACAAGTATTGTAGCATAAAAAGTTGTGTAGCTGCACAAAAAGTAGTCTCCAACCAAACTCTAGTTGCTCACTATTGTGGTTGCTCAGGTCCACCTATGTATCCAACATAAAGGGTACCTTATGAGTAAAGTTACCCAGTACAGTGCCAAAATTATAGCAAAGCAAGGTACTAAAGAAAGTATGCCAAAGGAAACCAATAGGGTACAAAATTATAGCAAAGCAAGTTTGTACTCTTGGTCTACGCAGGCTCTCACATTATGCCAGAAGGATATGGGGAGATCCTCAAGTGCATTACGGAAGCGTGAGTGTTGTATCGAATACGACGAGGAATGACTAGTCGGACTAGTTGTTCTATGCAGCAGAAATTAAAAAATTTCATGTGAAGAAACCACATGATCCAAGAACACTTCTTGGATCATTTCATCTAAACCACAAACAAGTATTAGGGTTACCTCTTGAAGCGTGGTTGCGATCGAGTCTCTAAACGAAGAGACCTCCTGTCTCAAGTCCGATCCGACGGAGGAGACGCTTGAGAGTGCGTGGATGAGATGCGTGCTTCTCACAATCCATGTTGATGATCCAAGCGACGAATCTCCTGATCTTGACACACGAGATCCGATGTCTTCTTCACGAGCGAGTCGCACCGAAGGAGACAGAGATCCACGAGCAAACGATCGGGCAGCATAACGACGATACTGCAGTGATGGAGACTCTCTCTAGGGCATCCATGGTGGACGGCCACATGAGAGAAGGAGAGAAGGCATGTAGAGAGAAAAAGAAAGAGAGAGACTTATGTTATCTTGTGTAAAGAAGAGCAAAGGGGTCGCCTCTCCTTTTATAATATTTTGGGATACATGGATCTCAATTCATGGACAACACAAATCCAATAACTCACATTGATTTGTGGTTCTTTTAATGGCTAAGATTTGTGTTGGTAAAAGCCAACAACAATTAATTTAATTCAGATTAAATCTATATTGATAAATCAATATAAATCAATCACAAATTAAATCAAGCAATCATGGAGATTATTGGAATGAAGATTGCCTCCTTCCATAATATGGGATTTGGTGGCAATCTCATGTAATCTCATGATATCTCATGAGATTACATTATTCCATGGAAATCTCCAAGATTTACAACAACACTTGTTGTAAATTATTCAACAAAAATAATTCATAATTATTTTGTGAATATTGCAATCTTGCCATTGAAAAATTGTGAATCACATCCACAACCCAAAATAAAATGTAAATTACATTTTCAATTTAATGTCCAATGTGAATCTAATTCACATCAACATTTAATTAACAAATATAATTACAAATAGCTCTCTCTTATATATTATAAATCACGTTTATAATATATATGATTAATATGGATATTTCTATCCACATTATTCATATCCATGACAATTAAATCACATTTAATCATTTTGGATCTCTTTTCTCTTGTGCCCAAATAATACGAATCACATTCACATTATTTACGTCTTTGATAATCAAATCACATTTAGTTAACTAAGATAACTCTCTTTGTAATAAGAATCGAATTCATATTAATCATGATAATTAAATCACATCTAATTATCCATTTTCTCAATGCTCGGATACTTATATCAACAATGAAATTATCCTGAACTCTTTCAAGGATAATGCGCTTTCTCCGCGAATACTTGGAGATAAGAACAGGGCGATTGTATTGTTCCACATATAGTGACTTGGATATTGAGATCACATCTCAAATCCAGATCTCGAGCCTCCCATAGATGCTTGATTAAATCAAGACCGCAAATCTAATCTTCTCATTGCATCTGAATCACATTCAGATCAATGTCCAACATTAGGACCAAGATCGGATTACTTCTCTACTGAGAGGAGTCACTAAAATCCAAACCCGTTTCATCACTCCCTATAAATGGAAGCGTCATGGTTATACAATTGTTTATGATCACGTCACCCTTAGGTATTCCTAATACCTGTACATCCTGCATACTGGAAGACCCAGAATAATCCCGAAGTATAAGATCAATTTACACTGTCTACTTTAGGGATTTATCACTAAGTTTCTCATTCGATCATTGGGAGTTGGTATCGATCATATACTTTCCAAAAACATATATCATACCTAGGTGTTGATCATATACTTTCCAAAAGCATATATCAAACCTACAACTTCAGTCAAGCTTCCAAAGCGAGACGACCATGCATGGAATTTGATTCTTTCCAATATATCATGAGTGAGCTCATGTCTTCCAGTTCAGTAATGAACCTGTATGATCCCTTTGAGAGATCGCATTACTCATATGCCCTTATATGCACACTAGCGCGCCGGTGTATAGACCTTAATTTGGTCATCAACCTATTGGTCTGCCAAATGTACATACTCAGACATATAGTAACACATCTGTCTCTGGTCAGAGGATGCGTGCCTATATTGTGACAGCATACAACATAGGACTTTGGTTATCTCGATCTTGTTAAGTCAACTCTTTGACCTAACTAATATGACACCTCCGAATCTCTATTCCCATGCAGAGGATCTGCATCAAGAGTTCGGTCAGATATAAGCCTAAATGAGAAAGGATTACCATCTCCTACTCAGGCTGGAGATCATCTCTTAACAATCATTTGATGGTGCTTGATGAGTTCCGAATCTAACTCTTTAGATGTTCATCTAAGCACCAGCCTCTATGATTCAATATTTGAATCAACAGTTGTATGATCATCAATATGGCCATGGTACATAACCCTAATTGTACTAAGGGACCTATTATGCAAATTATGTATTCTTCATTTCAGATCAGGGAATGATATTCGCAATAACATTTATTGCATAATGGCTCGCCGTGGGCTCGCATGTCCAACAATGCCCCCATAGGCATGCGGTGAGGTAGAATACCTCATAGCTAAGTTTCCAACATGTCCACTAGCTTCCCATCCCAAGTGTAACATTTCCACTATTCATCCTGAGTGTCCAACTAGGCTTGCAAGTCTTATTCAAATCCCTTGATATGTTTCCAACCTGTGAAGTATAGGAACTACCCAAGTCCATTACCTATATGTAAGAGTCTATGGTGGCGTAAGGCACGAGTTAGGGTACTGATCACTAAGATCGTCCAAACCATAGTCGAAAAATCATCGATTAACCCAACTGCTCCTTATACATAGGAGAGTGTGTTTCAGTCCCAACTTCAATAACCATAAACCCCAAAACTCACCTCTTAATGCTCCCACTAGGAATGCTAACCAATGTGGAATACACCATCAAGTACATAAGTGTTAACCCTAAGTGAAAAAGTGAAATGGAGACCGCCAGTGCGACTAGTTGGTCAGTACTATAAGTACTGGAATGAAGGCATGCAAGTACTAAGGTTGAACACCGTGTGGTGACTCCTCGGTGTGCCAAGTAACATATCTCTGACTAGTGCAACTGTTGGACTCTCGGCATATAAGTTTCTACCATGGGCCCAAAAGGTGATACCCTCCCTTGACGGCATCTACTCCACTACCCACATGCCACTTAACATAAATCATCGGGCATGGAACAAGAACACAATAGGACATACACTCGCTGAACACAAGAAGTATGAATATCTGATATGGAAATCCCCCATAACCATTTGTATGATGCTCAAATGCTCTCGTTCATTGAGACTCGCCTCATCTAGTTGTAACCACCTTAACTCGCAATGGACACATTTTTATTGTTTGCCAATTCATTTCAACTATTCTACACACTTAACATATATTATAATATCACATATGAGTCTACATATTTTTAAAGTCAATTTACATCAAATTTTTTATCCATATGGGTTCACAATCCCAAATTTACCGATCGGAAAAACAACCATGATCGATCATTTTAGGCTGAAATGATTAATCAGTCACACAAGCATGATCTATAAACCTTAATGGCATTATTCATCATGTGTGGGATAGTGGTCGGAATTGTCTTTGTCAACATATGTGGCATTGATTCAATCATGAAACTAATTGCATACCCATGATCATGTTGTCACCCACTTCACAACGACATTTTTTCCATTCACATCCACTCACCCATTCAATGGGAAATCATGAAATGCAAGGTGATACAATATAATTTTCATCTTAAAACTTGTCAAAACTGAACCTAACATCCCTTACTAGTAAAGTACATCATCTACAACATATGGTATGAAAACCATGTAGATTTGACAACAAAAGGAGGCTAAAATCGTACCTATGGGAATGGTCTCCCACAACTTTCCTTCTCTCGGAATGAGACTTCCGTGGTGTTTCATGGAACACGTACGTTTCCACAACAATCCTTGCTTTAAACTCTTAGAAATGGCGTACATGGACTTTCAATCGGTGGACAAAACTTTACTCCGGTGGCGGAGCTCTCAAGAGGGGGAGGAGATCAGTCGAGCAGCTAAATTAATTGAGCTAGCCCGCTTGTCTTAGCTCCCACTCTTATCCAGGTTTATACTTAATTGTATCCAATTCGGTTTGTGGTCCAATAACTGCTACCCTATTGTAGTTTACACATATATCTCTTATATGAACTCCGTTTTTGATGTTATTAGACTCGTTGAAATGGTTTCGACGAGTATTATAAGATGGAGTGATCATTTGTATGATTTAGCTGTTGGACCAAATCATAAAATGAGAAAGCATGGGTACCTATTATGGGATTTTTACATCATAAAGATATCAAAGGAAGCCTCATCCTCGAGACTTATTATGTGCCTTAAAACAATCCCAAGCCCAACCTCCAAGCATAGAAATCTCAAAACGGAATGAACCCATGGAAATCTCAAAGAGAGTGAAACCCACACTAAGGTTTCAATTCCATACTTGCAAATAGATGAGGGTATTTCTCCCTCATATCCACCTCGGGCTCTTATGTTGCCTCCTCGGCATCTTGACTCCGCCACAAGACCTTGACTAAAGGAATCTCCTTCGGCCTCAACCTCTTGTCCACATGGTCTAGTGTCTAAACTAGCTCCTCAAGAAAGGAGAGGTTTCGCTCCATCACCAAGTCTTCATAGCTAATTACATGCCTAGGATCTCGGATGTACTTCCAAAATTCGATCATGGAACACATCATGAATGCCCTCAAGGTGTGGCGGTGATGAATAGCCATTCATCTACATGTATTCTTCTATTTTGTCTTTAAATACCTAGTAAAATACCTGTAAATACTATTAACTAGCATGAATTAACATCTAACATTAATATATAATTAGTATGTAAATACATGTATTCAAATCCAAAATCAAAGAATAAACAAAAGAAAAGAAAAATAAAGGAAGTTTCAAAGATACTAGCTGATCCTAAACCCTGAGACCAAGTTAATATTGACTAGGTCGACCAGGTATAAAGTAGGAGAGATAAGTGCCAAATACTATACAAAATACACAAAAACCAAACTTTTTTTCGATACAATATATTGCGTAAATATGCTAAAATTACACTATTTTATTCTCTAATATATACACTTCAAATAATAAAGTGTACTACATAAAAGTTGTGCATATTAATGTATAGAAAAATAGAAAAATAATAGACAGTAAAAATCATGCACAATGCACATGGAACTCACATATGAAAAAGCCACAAACAAAACTTCATTGATCAATATCCACTCCATTTGAAATCAAATTAGATCAAACTCACCTCCATTGTATTTCAAATTAAATTATCTATCAAATGAAGGTCATTGAAAATGGAGCTAAGATGCAAAAGCAGACTTTTGGGGGCGATATTTGCATTGGGGAAACTATACAAATAGCCGATTGTTTTACTCTTTACATTTTTATTCTCTTTATATGTTTAATATTTGTATATATTATATAAAACATACTAAAAATATAAAGGTAAATAAAACACTTAAATAGACACTAAAATGATTAATACATCAAATATAAAGGTAAACTCAGCCATGGCCGGTCCCAAGCCCGGGTAAATGAGGAGGGTTGCGCGTTAGGTAGCCGACAGCCAGCGCAGGAGAGATAAATTCGTAAATAGTGTTCTTAAAGTTCTTTTAAGAACACTATTTATGAATTTATCTCGAAACCGTTCGGATCTTTTAAACATGGATTTAAGCAAACATACAGATTTCGTTGGGGCGTTCCCTACTTACGACGCGTTGCATTGCCCGAATGCAATGAAAAATTGGCAAGGGCCGCTACATCGCAGCCTGGATGTAGTTCAAAATTTGCAAGGGTTCTCGCATGAGGAACGCATGCGGGTAAATAAACTAGTTCCGCTGCATCACCGCCCGGATGCAGTCTAAAATTTGCAAGGGTTCTCGCATAATGGACGCATGCGAGTAAAGAAGTTAGTCCAAAAGAGATTGCAAAGGAAGTTACGGATTGGTAGTTGGAATATCGGTACTTTAACTGGAAAATTGATGGAGATAGTGGATACAATGGAAAGAAGGAAGATTCATATATTATGTCTTCAAGAGACTAAATGGGTTGGAGAGAAAGCAAGGGAGATCGAGAAGACAGGCTTTAAACTTTGGTATTCAGGTAAAGATAAGGGCAGAAACGGTGTTGGAGTGGTTGTTCATAAAGATTTGAAGGATTGTGTGGTTGAGTGCAAAGATTTGGGGATCGGATTATTTTGCTAAAGTTGGTGCTTGAAGAAGAAATTCTGAATATCATCTCAGTTTATGCACCGCAAACTGGTTTAGATGAAAGAACTAAACAAGCTTTTTGGGAGGTTCTGGATAAGATTTTACAAGGAATCCCACAAAGAGAGATGGTTTGCATAGGTGGAGATCTTAATGGACATGTGGGAAAAGATGTTTCAGGGTATGCAAGTGTGCATGGAGGACATGGTTTTGGGGATAGAAACGAAGAGGGAAAAGTCATTCTGGATTTTGTAACTGCTTATGATCTTTTCATAGCAAACACTCTTTTCAAGAAGAGGGAGGAGCATTTAATTACTTATAAGAGTGGCTCAACTAGAACACAGATAGATTACTTTGCGTTGAGGAGAAGGGATCGGTTGTGTTGCAAAGATTGCAAAGTAATCCCTGGAGAGAGTTTGACAACCCAACATCGCTTGTTAGTCTTGGATTTACAAATAAAAGGGCTGGTAAAGAAAAGGAAGGTTCCTAAAATCACTAGAACTAGGTGGTGGAATCTTCCGCTGAAGCAATCAAGCTTCAGGGAGAAGGTTTTAGAAGACTTATCTTGGGATTGTAGCGTTAGTGCAAACGAGATGTGGGAAGCAGTAGCATCTTGTATCCGAAAGATAGCCAAAGAGATTCTAGGCGAGTCAAAAGGAGGAGCTCCGGGTCAAAAGGAGGCTTGGTGGTGGAGTGAAGGGGTGCAAGAGAAACTAAAAATTAAAAGAGCTTGCTTTAAAGCTATGTCTAAGGATAGAACAGAGGAAATTGTCACAGACTATAAAATAGCGAAAAAAGAAGCGAAGAAGGCTGTAAGCGAAGCTAAGTCAAAAGCTTATGAAGTTTTGTATAAAATCCTCAACTCTAAGGAGGGCCAGAAGGATATATTCAGGTTGGCCAAAGCAAGAGAAAGAAAGATCAAAGACCTTTCTCAAGTGAGATGCATTAAGGACGAGGAAGGTCATGTGCTTGTTACTCAGAAGGATATAGAGACTAGATGGGAGCAGTACTTCCATAAACTTTTCATTGGAGAAGGAAATAGAGAGATCGCTTTGGGTGATCTAGCTAGTAGTGAAAGTTACTTGAATCGTGCATGCTATAGACGAATACAAAGAAAAGAAGTAGAGGAGGCTTTGAAGGTTATGAGACCTGGGAAAGGTGTTGGACCGGATGACATCCCTGTAGAAGTATGGAAAGTCTTAGGTGAGCGTGGTTTGACTTGGCTTACGAATCTATTCAATGTTATTTGGCGAAGCAAGAAAATGCCTGAAGATTGGAGGAGGAGTATCGTGGTGCCTCTTTATAAGAACAAAGGAGACATTCGAAATTGTTCAAATTACAGAGGTATCAAGCTGATGAGTCACACTATGAAAATTTGGGAACGTGTGATCGAAAGAAGGTCGAGGCAAGTTTCCCAAGTAAAAGAAAACCAATTTGGATTCATGCCAGGTCGCTCAACTATTGAAGCCATCCATTTGCTGAGGAGAACAATGGAGATTTATAGAGCTAAAAGGAAGAATCTTCATATGATTTTTATTGATTTGGAGAAGGCTTATGATTCCGTCCCACGAGAGATACTGTGGAGAGTTTTGGAGAAGAGACAAGTACGTGTCCTATACATTAATCTCATAAAGGATATGTATGATAGGGCTTTATCTTGTGTAAGGACCCCGACGGGGAAGACTGACTATTTTGATATCAACATTGGTTTGCATCAAGGTTCAGCTTTGAGTCCATTTCTTTTTACTTTGATTATGGACGAGTTGACAAGTCACATTCAGGATGAGTTACCTTGGTGTATGTTATTTGCTGATGATATTGTGTTGATTGACGAGACTAGAGATGGAGTAAATGAGAAGCTTGAGGTTTGGAGACATGCATTGGAGACTAAAGGTTTTCGTTTAAGTAGGGCTAAGACGGAATATATGGAATGCACCTTTGATGGAAGCAATGGTGAAGGAATCGAGGTAAAGATTGGTGACGATAACATTCAGAAGAGAGATTCTTTTAGATATCTGGGATCTATTTTGCAACATGATGGGGAAATTGATGGAGATGTTACTAATAGAATAAATGTAGGCTGGCTAAAGTGGAGAGGAGCCTCCGTTGTTCTCTGTGATAAGAAAATTCCTTTAAAAATTAAAGGAAAGTTTTACAAAGTAGCCGTGAGACCTGCTATGCTTTATGGTTCTGAATGTTGGCCTGTGAACCATAGACATGTGCAGAGAATGGCTGTAGCAGAAATGAAAATGCTAAGATGGATGTGTGGACATACACGTAAAGATCGGATTCGGAATGATGCAATCAGAAAGAAAGTTGGTGTAGCTCCGATCGAGGATAAGATGCGAGAAAACCGCTTAAGATGGTTTGGTCATTTGCAAAGAAGGTCAACTGATGCACCGGTTAGGAGATGCGAGTGTTGGGATGTTGAGCCTGCTAAGAGAGGGCGGGGACGGCCCAAGAAGTGTTGGAAAGAGACTATACGAAGGGATCTTAGTTTTTTGGATATAAATCCGAGATTGACCCAAGATAGATTTGAATGGAGGCGAAGAATCCATGTAGCCGACCCTACTTAATTGTGGGAAAAGGCTTTGTTGTTGTTGTTGGAATTCAAGGTACACTTTACCTATAATGTACATAGATGTATTTATTTATACATACAAATAAAATTATAAAAATATCATAAAAATGTGTAAATATGTATTTAATTATAATATAAATATATAAAATATGTAAATATGGTATTACGTATATAAAATACAAAAAAATACAAAATATAGGTATATATACCTATATATGTACATGTAAAAATTAACATGTAATAAATAAGGTTGTAAAAATAAATAAAATCACCATAAAATAGATTATAAAATTATAAACATTTTTGTATGCTTTAAGTTTTATTTATAAAATCATTCTCTATTTTTATTTAGTGTATACATCTTTTTTTATTTTATAATGACTTGGTACACGTGCACCAATCAGGACTCAACTTAACGCTCCCTACACAGACATGGAGCATGCACCGTACTCCCCCTTGTGTAGAGTGCCTCTTTTCTCTATTTTTTCATGCCTCTTCCTCAACTCCTCTTTTCTCTATTTTTTCATGCCTCTTCCTCAACTCCTTTCCCCTCGAGCCCTTCACCACTTCTTATCCTCCCATCACCCTCTACCTCACCATGCTCTTAGACTCCATCAACCAGCCTCCAATCACATGCAATCACGATCCAAAGTCACCCCTCACCTTCTTCTATAAATTCCACCCTCCACCTTCCTGACTAATTTTGATCCATTTCTACTCACTTGCATCACATTAATCACACATCTGGAAGCTCCCTAGTGACAGTAGGAGAGATCCTAAGACCCTAGCTATGGAGGAGGAGGAGGAACGAGATCCACCATCACCAGAGGAAGCTCCAAGCGAGGTCTGCTCCCAGGTCATTCTGGCCAAGTACAAGTTGCTTCTTTAGGTTTAAGTTTGCTTTCCTATTTCTAGTGTAATCTTGCATGTTATTTCCAATTCTTTAGTCTTTAATCCGTCTAAAATCCCAAAAAAGTTTCATCGGATCTCTAGGCTCCGGTTTGTCCCACCGTGAATACCACTATGTTCTGACCACCTAGCCACTCCATCTTATTTTCCATCACCTTCTCCATCTCCTGGATCACCCAACCCTCCTTGATTCTACAAGAATCGAGGCATCAGATCTCTACTCCGCTTCATAGTTAGAGGTCAGTAACTCCATCCCATTTCTGATGTGTAGCAGCTACAAAATGGGTCGAGATGAGTTGTCCTTAAACCCTTAACACTTTTGTGTTGGTTTGAGCTCAAGAAGACTCATTGGAAGTCAAATCGAGTGAAGAACTGCAACCCCATGTATTTGAACAAGAGAAGACCTCCAAGCCTCCTTCAATGAGGCATGGACCTATTGGAGCTGTCTTGTAGATGTGGAGATCTCCCAGAAGCACTGTGTGCTGATCAACGGCATCAAAGGATGGCGGATGGAGGAGGAATCAGAGATCGGAGCAAGAATAGGGAAGTGTTCTTCCCTGTTCTTCCAAGTAGCCTCCCAGCCGTCAGATCCAGATCACAGCCTAGATCTAATCTATGGCATATAATCAAGGCAAATCGACACCCTTCCATAGCTGCACGATTATAAGTGACTCTACGTGGTGTGCCCTCAACCGTTGATCAGAAGCCATGTGCATTGCACAAGCCCTTGGGTATATTTCACGAGATACCCTCATGCATTTTGTATTTATTAATTAGTAATGTAAATTAAATATTAAGTGTAATATTTTTAGGTGAAATTGCAAGTTGGATCCTGATTTCGGTATAATTGCATTTAGGTCCACACAAGCGCACCTCACATGTAGTCCCAAGTGAGGTGCTGGTGATTTTGAATTTTATAACCTTAACTCTTAGGACCTATTTTAAATGAAGTTTTAGTTTATTAAAATTGCAATCAGGTCGTTATTCTATTATTTATTTGTTGTGTATTACTTGTATTATTTATTTTCTTTGTGGTAAAAATTATAGGAAAAAAATAGGATAGATGCCTGGAACAATGATTATTCATGTATAATTTATATTTAGCATTTAACCTTAATTTCTTATTTTCTACAATAAAAATGCTTTTATTCCCAGTTTAGCATTTGAAAATCCATAAAAATCGAAAATAACTTTAAACATTCAAAAAAATTATATTATTTATATTATAGCATATTCAATCACATATTCAAAAATCACTACAAATACAAAATACAAAATATAAAAATCTCAAAAACTTAAAAAACTTATGAAATTTGGCAAAATTTATATAAAGATCCAAAAATATATTTTTCTATTTATGAATTTTCTTTATGATATATTAAAAATAGTTTTAGGTTTATTTTGGACTTATTTATTTTTATTAAACCCTAAGCAATCCATAGATTTTGATATACTTGTTACTTTGATATACTTATAACTTTAAAATACATAAAATTAGAAAAAATATACAAAATTACCAAAAATATAAAAAATATAAAAAAAGATAAAAAACAATTTATTTTATTCATTTTAACTTTATTTTGACTGAAATAAAAATCTATATAATTATATTATCAATATTATATATATTTGTTATATAAGATATAATATATATAATTAAATTTCTTATTTTGAAATAAAAAAGAAACTAAAATTTTAAAAATTAAAACAAAATAAAAATAATAAATAATAAAAGGCAAACGAAAAAACATAAAAAAAAATAAATATAATTAAAAACCCACAAAAACAAGAAAAACAAGAAAAACAAGAAAAACAAGAAAAATCTAAAAAATAATTATTATTAATTAGAAATAATTAGTGATAATTAATACCCTTCGTTTTGCGTCCCAGTGTTCAACACTCTACCTGCTTACACCTATACACATTCATGTATAGTTATAATAAATTTTGACTCACACATATTTAATCGCTTTATATAATTGTGGATTGATTGTTGTATGATTTTGTGCTTGGTCAACACAATGATTGTTCGACTATCTTGTTAAGTGTAACATACCAAGTACATACAATAGGGGGAAGGACCACCCTATAAGCCACCTTCCTAACTCGATCCAAGATCTCGAACGGTCAAGCAAAATGTAGTGCAAGATTGCCTCTAATGCTGAATATCTAAAAGCCCCTCATCAAGGATACTCATAAGAACATAAAGTCCCCAACATGTGACGATGAGATATACTTATGCATATACGATTGGTTAAGATTTGTATCTTACGTTATCAATGTAAAATACGAAACCTGAAACTCGAGATCTCAACATCGTTGGCCAGCATAGCTCTTTATGACAACTTTGTGTGATCAATAATCTAATCAGGGCAGTCTCCACAACTCTAGATCCCCCCTCCATAAATTGTGGAGTATACAATGCACTTTCACCCACCGATTGCCAAAACAAGGGAGTTGTACATCGCCTCTCATACAAGTCCTCGAAAGGTGTCATACCAATGTTGACATGATAGTTGTTATTGTAGGTGAACTCAACAAGTGGAAGGTGATCCTTCCAAGATCTTTTTCACTCAATAGCGCAAGCTCATGTAAATCATGTAAAGTCTGGATGGTCTTATGGAACTGCCCATTTGTTTATGGATGGCAAGATGACCTAAGATTCAGCTCAATCCTCAAGGCTCTCATGAACTCTCCCCAGTAATGTGAAGTAAAGTGAGAATTTCTACCAGACACTACTTCTTGGGTATCTTGTGCTATTGGATGACATGTCGAATGTATAATCTGTCTAGCTCAAAGGGAGTACATGTCATGTTGACCGGAACAAAATGGGTTGAATTGGTTAACCATTCAACAATCACCCATATCGTGACATGCCTGCCTGGGATATGTGGCAGTGACATGACAAAATCCATGGATATGCTCCCCCTTCCACACTGGAATGGGAAGAGGCTGTAGTAAATCAGGGGTTATCTAGTGCTCTACATTCACCATCTGACAGGCAAAGCATCGACTGATGTGCTCGGCTATGTCCCTTTTCATACCCTTTCACCAAAAGTTCCCTATACAATCTTGGCGCATGCTGGATAATTAAAAAGTCGCGAACTATATGCTTCATCCAGGATGCCTCTCCTCATCTCCTTGTCATCTTGGACAAATAAATAGTCCCCCTTCCATAGAATGGACTCGCAGACTCATAATCCATCAAACTCGTCCATCAGGCACTACTGATACAAGTCATGTATCCTCTGATCTATCTATTGTCATTGGACAATCATGTCCCATAAACTATTATACTTCGCTAGTATAGTCACTACATCATGTGCGCTCTCAAATGGATTCCCACTCACTAAGTGTATCGAGCACATCCTAAGTTTGCAACTAAATTGATAAATCCTTTGTATGTGATCGCTTGCTCAAGGCATCTGCCACCACATTCCCTTTGCTAAGATGGTAGGATATGGTACAATTGTAGTCCTTCGTCAACTCCATCCACCCTCTGCCTCAAATTCAACTATCTCTGATTAAAAATGAACATGAGTCTCTTTGTGGTCAGTGAAGATCTTGAATGCCACCCCATACAAATAGTGGCACCCTATCTTCAGTGCGAAGACTACAACCATCTACTTCAAGTCGTCGGTGGGTAGTTGCGCTCATGACTTTTCAGTTGCCATGATGTGTAAGCCTCTACCTATCCTTGATGCTTTGGCACAATGCTCAACAATTCCTCAGAAGCATCGGTGTAAACTTTAAAGTCTAAGGTACCGAAAGAAAGGGTGAGGATGGGTGCAGAAGTCAACTGCTCCTTGAGCATATGAAAGCTCAACTCACATTTGTTGCTCCAAATAAATAACACGTCCTTTTGCATCAACCATGTAAGTGGTAGTTCCAACTAAGAGAACCCTTTAACAAATCTAATGTAGTACCCCGTGAGACCTAGGAAACTGCGGACCTCTGTAATCATCTTGGATTGCTCCCAAGACATGAATGCCTCTATCTTGGTGAGTCACCACCCCTAAGTTTATGTGGCCTAGGAATTCCACCTCGCAAAGCCAAAACTTACACATGTTGTATTTTACATACAACCGATGCTCTTGGAGTGTATCTAGCATAGTGTGAAGATGGAACTCCTACTCATGCTCATCAAGGGAGTATACTAGAACATCATCTATAAACATGATTACAAATCTGTCCAAGTATGAATGGAAGACTCAGTTCATCAAATCTATGAATGTGGTAGGTGCATTCATAAGTCTGAAAGGCATCACCACAAACTCGTAGTGACCATATCTTGTATGAAATACGAACTTCATCACATATGCACCCTTGTTCTTCAACTAGTGATATCCAGATCACAGATCGATGTTGGATAGCACTGTTGCTCCTTGTAATTGATCAAAAAGATTGTCAACCCATGGAAGAGGATAACACTTCTTGATTGTTTGCTTCTTCGGCTATCTATAGTATATGCATAGCATCAAGGACCCATCCTTCTTCTTCACAAAGAGGACTAGTGTCCCCATGATGATCTACTGGGGTGGATGAATCCTTTCTCCAACGGCTTCTGTAACCGCACTTTGAGCTCTTCAAGATTAGCAAGTGCCAACCTGTATAAAGGGATAGAGATCGAGTGGAAATATGGTAATAGCATGATCTCGAACTCTATCTCCCTCACTAGAGGTAGTACCCATACCTCTAATGACTAATCTAGAAGCATAAGCCTGCCTTTGGGTCACTACATTCATCTGCTTGCACGATGGTGGTGAGCTGGAGCATGTGATGTTGAATCTTGTTGTGGGGCTCATTGAAAGTCACATTCTCCATGGTAGAATTCTGAGCCCTTAAATTTATCTGAAGACTCGGCTAGTCTTCTACGTTGTTACTTTTACGTGCCCGAGTTGTTGGCATGCAATGGGTACTAGGCCTTGAAATGGCCCGATTGTTTATAATGGTAACATATACAACTGCCTAGCTATGACAAGCTACCTCTGCAAACCAGATTGTCACCACCAGGTACACGACTCCTTGTGTGTGCAAGAGGACGGGAAGAAACTGAATCACGACCTGCCAAGGCTTGCCCCAAGGTGGGGGATGGAGTGAACCCACTAGCTACTAGTGCCATCACGGTAGAGTAGTGATGACTTTCTCTAAAAAACTGAGAGAAGTATGACATGCTACTTTGTTGGGTGTAAAGTCTTGAACTTGGCATATCTCGGATCCTATATAATAAGATCCAGCTCATCAAGAGAAAACCAACGGAATTTGTTTCGTGTGAATCGGACTTCGTTTCGAATTGTTATGATTTTCGGAAGAAAAGAAGTAAGGAAGGCTAAGATATCATTAACCCATAATGAATGTCATTAAGACTAACTAAACATGATTAAAGAAACTAATGACGGATTGAAAACTGCTAATGAACATTAGCAAACACTAATCAATAGTTAGCAAAAGATAAGCGTAAGCCGCGAAAGTTAAATCGCGATTAGTGAAAGCTAATCACGATTAGTGTTAATTAAGCGTCATTAGCGAATCTAGAATCCTCTAGAATGTTCTAACTTAAGCTCCAAGTTTGGGATAAGTTTTGGCCAAAACCATGGGCCAGAACCATGGGCCTCTAAACCATGGTTAAGGTATAAATCATGGTTTTCTAACCATGGTTAGCGGTTTTCTGGAGCCTATAAATAGACCCCCTACCCATTCATTCTCTACGATTTCCACTACCATCATCACCCCAAGGGCAAGGGTCGAGAGCTCGGGAGGAGGAGTGGGAGGTGAGGGAGGAGTGCTAGCGAAGCGCTGCCAGTAGAACGAGGAGAAGAAAGGTATGATCATCTCTTAGTTTGTTTCGTAAGCTAGGATTTCAATTCATCCTCTTTTCTTCCAAGCTTTGTTCTTGATTCATATTTCTTTCCGATTCGTTTTCTGTTGTGGTTCGAGGAGAAATATGTGTAACACCCTACTTAGGTGCGGGCGGCTATGCACGTTAGTGAACCCTGTGATTCGTCACACATTCACTCATCTAAGACGCATGTTGTCTACCGATTCTCCATCGCTTATGTTTCTATTCTTTCAATAATGCTTTTACAGTTATTTTGATGGAGAAATCTGTGTAATACCCTACTTAGGTGCGGGCGGCTATGCACATCAGTGAACCCTGTGATTCGTCACACATTCACTCACCTAAGATGCGTGCTGCCTACCGATTCTTCATCTCTTGTTGTTTGAGTATATTCTTTCAGTTTTGTTGTCGTTTTCCTAAAGATTAATTTTATAGAGGAAATTCTTTTTATTTTTATTTTGAAATATGTTCTGATATAAGGGGAAACTCTGTCGAAATTATCCGAGAAATAAGTCCCGATATAAGGGGAAACTCTGCCGAAATTTTCCTAGAAATATCACCCCGTATAAGGGGAAGCTCTGCTGAAATTTCAAGAGAAAATATGTTCTTGGCGTTCTTCGTGTTCTTCGCGTTCTTCGTGTTCTTCGTTCGTTCTTCGCGTTCTTGACACGTTCTTAGCGTTTTTGATACAAAAATGAAATTCTATCTTTTCATGAGCCTTAAAACATCCTTTCTAAAATGAAACACGATAAAGTCTTGCATACACGAGAGAGAGCTCGATTAGGTAACAAAAACCTTCCTTTGCTGTTGGGTTTTCAAACGAGATTATTGAAATTCTTGATTTTATGTTCTGTGATATAAATAACCCTAATTTGGCTATTTTTGAAAAGTTCTGGATAGTTGCTTTGTGATTCCCACTAAAATAAGGTTTAAGCATCAAATCGATGCGATGTCTTTAAAAGTTAGGGTTTGGGAGTTAAATAGGAATAAATACGAGTATATACGCATATGGATAATATATATGTGAGTCTATACTAAGTATTGTTGATTATGCAAATCGAAGACTTAACGAAAGAATTACATTATGGGAATCGATGTGGTTAGAGTTGAATCCTAAAAAGGATCGTGTGTCACGTTAAGGATGACTGGGAGTAGAACTACAGGTCGGGCATGCAACCTGTAGGTTTGTCGGAAGGAACCCGTATTGGTGTTTCCCTACCTAGGTGGTACACGGTTGCCCTGTTATGATAAGTGCGCACAAAATGAATGTTTTGCATCGCGTGGTTGATGAGCGCGAAATCCACCTCTTTAATAATCGTGAATTGTAGTATAGGAAGTGAATTTCGGTCGTCAAAATACCACAATCTTTGAATGTTGTGGATTATTTTTACTTGGTAAGTTTACCAAGGTCAAACACAGGGAACGGTGATTTTTAGTTGCTTGGTTTTTAATCAAATTAAATAATTAATTAATGCTTGATTAATTTCTGTGTTTGCAAAAATATACAATGCAATAATGGAAATGTTATGCAAGGAAAGTAAACAGAGTTTATGCTCCGGATCTGTGATTTAGTGATATTTAATCCAAACAAGATTAATAAATAAATCCTCAAAATATATCACAGATCAAAAAGAAATTCAAAATGTAATCAATCAAATCCAAGTTGCAAGGAGGTATTGAATTATCCTGTCAAGACTCCTTGTAATTCGCTCCTCAAAAGCACAATTTAAGCAAAGGAGTGATAAGGAAATTAATCAACTTCTTCTTCCTCGATCTAGCCTCCTGCACAGATTAATTTATTACCCACAAAGATATCGAGAGGTTGATAAAATTAAAATCCTCAATAGAACTCCTGCAAGAGAAATCATCAATCTTTCAAGGTAATTGTGGCACAGATATGTCGAACTAAGCATGCATATGTCAACAGATGTACTCAATAATAATGATCAATACACAGCCTCAAATCTGTCCCCAAATTATGCTAAATGGTAGAGCATGAAAAGAGCTTCGAAACGACATATTATACGCTAAAATCGGAGTCCAAATGGAGAAGATATGCTAAAATGAAGTTTCAGGGACTAAAATGTAAATAAAATAAAGTTTTTAGCTTCAATTAGGTCCCTAGAGGGGCTTATCTGTTATTTCATAAATCCGGAGGGGCTTTTCTGCAATTTTTCCTTGGCGGGGGTATTCCTGTAGTTTCTGGAACCTTCGGGGACCTGGTTGCAAATTACCCCCAAAGCACGTGACTTGCACGTGCGCAGGAGGCTTGGTGGCGCAACCTGAAGCTTGGAGGCCCCGTGGCTGAGGCTCGGAACCCCAAGCCTGAGGTTCGAGCGGCGGAGCTCAGGCTCGGATGCCTGAGCCTACGTGGCGGCGAATGGCGCTTCGGGGGCCCCGAGCCTCGAGGCTTGGGCCGAGGCTTGGGGGGGGGCGGACGTGGCTGATTCTTGGCCGTTGGATCAAGGGCTATTAGCCCTGATCTAACGGCGCCTGGGCGTGCTGATTGAGGGCGGGGCGGCCGAAGGAGCTCGGTCAAGGCCGAGCGACGAGGGTGGAGGTGCAGCCCCTGGGCGGAGGCGGCGCGAGGCGGTGACGGTGGCGATTGGATCGAAGCGGCTGAGCAGTGGCTGAGAGGTTACGCTGCGTGAGGCGGAGGGGCACCGCGCGGGTGGCGACACGGTGGCGCTCGGCCGACGGTGCCTAGACCGGTCGACACACAACCGGCAGCGCTGATCTTCACGGCGGAGCGGCGATGGAAGCTCGGCTGGCGTGGCTCGAGTCGCGGGATCCTGCAACGTTAGTTCTAACAACAAAGACGGGGCTGACGATGATAGTTAGCTTAGGTGGGTTTGGTGGCGCGGGGTCCAGGCCAGGGCGAGGCCGGAGCTGACGTCGGAGACGAAGAAGAAGGAAAGGACGCCTGGGGAGTACCTGGCGTGGCTCGAGTCGCGGGAGGGCGACGAGCTCGGCAGCTTGCTGCAACAGGACTTCTTGAAGTCCTGGATCTCACCAAGATCGTGGCCGCTGTCACCGGCGAGAGGGTGGATGGGTTTTGGAGCCGGCGAGGAGGTGTCTTTATAGGGAGCTGGTCACGGCCGTTACGAGAGGAGGCGGAGTAACGGCCGGCGAGGAGGTGGCTGTCATGGCGGGGTCGGTTACAAGGGGGAGAACGGCAAGGAGAGGGGGGTGGCTTTGGCAACGGCTGGAGGAAGGGGACGGGGGTCACGTGCTAGGCACGTGACCCAGGTGTGGCCGGTTAGAGAGGAAAGAGTGGGGTGCCACGTGGCACGCCCAGGGGCTGCCACGTGGCACCCAAAAAAAATTTCAACTTTAATGATGGAGAAGAAGGAGAAGGAGACCTCGGATCAAAAAATTTCCTTCACGAAAGTTGCTTGTCTCGACGAGATCTACAACTTTCGTGAAGGACCCGGGAGCAAAAGAGGTCACCTGTGAGAAGTGGTATTTTTGGTGGCTTTCCATGTGTACGAAAAACCGCATTTTTGAGATTTGTAATTTTTTTGGTGGTTTTAAAGGGGATAAAAAATCTAGAAAAAATACGATAAATAAGAAGAAAATTATTTACACATTAATCTAATTTTTTTGTATTTTTAAAGGATAAGGAATTAGGAAAATAAAATAAAAGTAAGAAACGGACAACTTTTGTACAGACCGACAACGGACACTCGGACTTGGTCAGTTTCTTTGATTTCAGTTTTGATCTGGATTTGGATTTTCACGTCGCTTAATAAAACTTTCATCAAAGAACATAAATGAAAAAGAAACAAAATTAAAAGAGTTAATTAAGCACATAAAATCGCAGGTCAAAATTAGCAAGAAGTTAAAAAGCGCAAAAGAGGCCCAAAACCCAACTTTCACATATGAGCTCCGAATTTTATGAAATTGGTCTTGTTTTGAAGGTATTTGAAAATGGAGTACTTTAAAAGTGAGTAGACCAAAATCGGACATTGTATGTGGGAGATATGCTCATTTTAGTCCGTCAGATGTGAAAATTGACTTTGAGATTATTTGACACTTATTGGGGTTAGTAATTTTTTTGTATTTTTTATTTAATAAGGTTAGTAATATCTACACAATGGAAGTGGTTTGGGGTCAATCGGAGTTAGGATGAATTAACTAAAAATGTGAGAAGTTAGCAGCTTTTTGGGCTAATTTACACTGGGGATTTTAAATGCAATTTATGCATGATGAAATGCGGATATTATTTACACATGCATGATGGCTAATAATGCTCTATTAATGTTTAAATACAAGTAGATGATGGGGGACAGAGCCTAAATGACCAATTTTAGCATGATGAATACGAGATTCATCATACCCCTATACTTAGACCATGCTCGTCCCCGAGCATGAATGAATGACTTAGTTGAATACATCCCTGACCGTGTAAGTGAATTTTCAAGGCTTAGTTCAGAGAACACCCTTAATTTGAGTGATCCTAAAATTCTGAGCTCATCCAAGCTTTAATCAAAAGGAACCCAACTTCTCTAATTTTCAGACTCTCTTTTTGTACATATAGTATAAGGATATGATTCTTAGTGTACTGCATTTATGAGAGTCAAGTTGAGACATCACCCAAAGTTCCAATCCAAGAGACTCTCCTCTAGACCTGATCCTCAACCCTAGGGAATAAGTCTATTCTTGCTTTAGTCAACCGTCACATTAGTTTGTCAGACTTGAAAGTGTAGATGGACGGCCAGTTGATGGAGGGCATAGGATTGTGTCTGATTTTCTCTCCCTTTCATTGGAACAAGGTGCCTCTCGAGTGCCTTATTACTCAACACAAATATATTTTATTTTGTTGATCAATGTGTCCGTCAAGAGAATTTGGAGTCGTCTGCACTTGTTTTTCTGGGAGTACACCGGGGTGTGTCTCTTTTGAGTATCTAAGATACCTTCTACACCCAGACTTGTATCGCTTACGATGCAGAGCCCTTTTATGGTGTCAGCCCGACTCCTTGGTCCTAATTAGCGCTTGGTCCAAGTGGACACTTTGAAAATGTTTGGGAGCGCTCGCCATTGGTGGAAGCTCATTTAGAATTTGACTTTGGATGATAGAGCTTTTCTTTGACATTTCTTTTTTTTTGTTGGCTAGCTCCACTGCTTTTACCAAAAGTTGGCGCACACTGATCAACAATTTTCATTAAGTTTCATCACACCCTGGCACTTAGGTCAATATCAAAAAGATAGCATATGAACTTGTTCACATACTGGCTGGGTTTTTGCTGACACTCAGGTTTTCTGCAGCCTTCGTTAACTTTATCCCATCCTCGAATATCATCAGATCGGGTCTAAACTCAAATCTCTAGTCCTAGTTCCTCAAGTGATATCTCAACTCATCTCATCAATCATGCAGTTGTGAAAGTGATTGTGCTGATCATATTCTTTTTGAATGTTAGAGATGAAGAGTGCAATATAGCGCTCAAATCTTTCAGACTAGGGAAGTGTGGATTATTAAGTTCAAAACCCTAATGACTAAGGCAGGCTAACGCAGAATCTCAAGATCTCAGAAATCAAGTGTCCTCAAAAATCCTCAAGCCTTGAGTGATAGTGAATGTGTCAGGAATAAATCAACCAAGAAATGCATGAAATGCTTGATGAAATGCAAGACCATGAGTGATGTTTTTTTTTAATGCATTTTTTTTTCAAAAAGCTTTTTTTTTTGATAAACAGGTATTATACACACTACTTGTACCCATCCCCGATGTTAGATAAAAACGATTAAAGTACGAACTATGGATAAAGTAGATAAAATATATATAAATACACCCCCCTATACTTAGCATGTGCTATGTCCCCATGGCACAAAGTGAGATGTTGACATAGCTCGTACTAAATATAGAAGGATTAAAAACAAAAGACGAGAAGTGAAGTATAAACAATGGTAGCGGTCCCCCTATACTTAGGCTCAGGTCAGCCTAAGTATAATCGGTTAATTACAAATGGGGAACCGGGAAGAATTTCGGATGTACAAGAGAGTGTAAGTTCCGGAGAGGTGTGCTATCTGGGCAGATCAAATTTTTCATCAAAACCTATGCCCTGAGTGAAGGAGATCTGTTCAACTTGTACTAATTGCTCATTGGATTTGACAAAATGTTTAAGTAGCTGACCGTTGACTATAGATGTTTGCGCGCTATCTGCGGTCTGTGAGATCTCAACACTCCCATTATTGTGTACCTCTCTTACAATGAAGGGTCCCGTCCACTTTGATTTTAATTTTCCTTGGAAAATTTTCAACTTTGCATTAAATAGCCAAACTTTCTGTCCTGGGACAAAGATCTTTGTTCGAATGTTCCTGTCATGCCATCTCTTTACGTTTTCCTTGTAGATGGTGCTGTTTTCGTAAGCATGATTTCGGATTTCAGACAGTTCATTCAAATTCATGTCTCGATTCTTCTTTCCTTGGTGACAGTTCCAATTAATCTTTTTGATTGCCCATTCTGCTTTGTGGACGAGCTCTGCGGGCAAATGGCATGGTTTTCCATATACCATTCTAAACGGGGAGGTGCCCAATGGGGTCTTATAAGCCGTCCGGTAAGCCCACAGAACTTGGTCCAGGAGTTGGGACCAGTTCTTCCTGTCAGGGCGAACGAGCTTCTGTAAAATTTCTTTAACCTCCCTGTTTGACACCTCGGCCATGCCATTGGATTGTGGGTGGTAAGGAGTAGCGACACGGTGCTCGATGCCGTATTCCTTAGTCAACTTCTTCACCTCCCGGTTGACAAAGTGGCTTCCCCCATCAGATATTAAAACTTTTGGAATTCCAAACCTCGAAATAATATGATCTTTCAAAAACTTGCAAACAGTTTTGCTATCTGCAGCTCGAGTAGGGATAGCCTCCACCCATCTAGATAAATAATCTACCGCGAGAAGAATATATTCAAATCCTTGACTATTAGGGAATGGGCCCATAAAGTCAATGCCCCATGCATCGAATACGTCACAGATGATCACTGGTTGCATAGGCATGGCATCTTTGGAACCAATGGTTCCTCCCATTCGCTGACAGACGGGGCACGACCTCACAAAATTGTAAGCATCCTTAAACAAGGTCGGCCAGTAAAATCCACATTGCAATATCTTCTCAACAATCCTCTTCCCAGAATGATGTCCTCCTGCCTCCAAGGTGTGGCATAGATTGAGGATACTTTGATATTCCTCTTGAGGAATACATCTTCGCCATATGCAATCCGGTCCTTCAAAGAAAAGGAAGGGATCTTCCCAATGATAGTGTCTCGCTTCCGATATGAGACGATCGATTTTGTTTCTGGGCCAACCTTGAGGAACTTCATTGGTGACGAGATAATTTACCGTGTCTGCATACCAAGGGAGCGAGTCAATAGCAGAAATTGACTCGTCTGGGAAGGTTTCACGGATGGATTCAGATTCCGGAATTTTATTATGTTCAATCCGTGATAAATGATCAGCCACGACATTCTTAACACCAGGTTTGTCCTTAATCTCCAAATCAAATTCTTGAAGCAGTAGAATCCATCTCAGAAGTCGTGCTTTTGCATCCTTTTTGGCCATTAAATAGTGAATGGCAGAATGGTCTGTGTAAACTGTCACCTTAGATCCCAGAAGTATTGATCGAAATTTTTCCAAGGCAAACACCACAGCAAGCATTTCTTTTTCGGTCACAGTGTAATTTTTCTGAGCAGGGTCTAAAACCTTGCTTGCGTAGTGAATAGCATACGGGATTCCATCTTTTCGTTGTCCTAATACAGCCCCTATAGCGAAATCAGATGCGTCTGTCATGATCTCAAAGGGAAGAGACCAGTCTGGAGCTTGTAGGACGGGTGTCTCAATGATTCTTTTCTTGAGTAATTCGAAGGCTTCTAGACACTTATGATCTACCAGGAATTCGGTGTCTTTCCCAAGAAGGTCTGTTAACGGTCGGGCAATTTTCGAAAAGTCTTTTATAAATCTCCTGTAAAATCCGACATGCCCTAGAAAAGACCGTACTTGTTTCACATTTGTGGGTGGCTCAAGCTTTTTGATCACATCAACTTTGGCAGGGTCAGCCTCCATTCCCTTCTTGGAGATGACATGCCCTAGTACAATGCCCTCTTTTACCATGAAATGGCTTTTTTCCCAAGAGAGCACCAGATTCACTTCCCTGCACTTTTGGAGGACTCGATCCAGGTGCGCTAGACAATCATCGAATGAATCACCGTGGACCGAGAAGTCATCCATGAAGACTTCCAGGAAATCCCCAACCATGTCGGCAAAAATTGCAATCATGCATCGTTGAAAGGTGCCGGGGGCATTGCAAAGACCAAAGGGCATTCGCTTGAATGCGTATGTGCCGAAGGGGCATGTGAAAGTAGTCTTTTCCTGGTCCTCGGGGGCGATGGCTACCTGATTGTAGCCTGAGTACCCGTCTAAGAAACAGAAGTATTCTCTCCCTGCCAATCTCTCCAGGATTTGATCAATAAAAGGCAGCGGAAAGTGATCCTTCTTTGTTGCGGCATTCAGGCGCCTGTAATCCACACAGACACGCCACGACGTAGGTACCCGTGTCGTAATCTCTTCTCCCTCCTCATTGGTGATAATCTGTAGTCCTGACTTTTTCGGGACCACATGCAAAGGTGAAACCCATTTGGAGTCGGAGATGGGATATATGAACCCAGCTTTACACCATTTTTCGATCTCAGTCTTAACCACTTCCCGTAAGTTTGGATTCAATCTATGTTGGCATTCACGGGAGGGTTTAGCATTATCTTCCAAGTAAATATGGTGTGAGCACAGGGCTGGGTTAATCCCTGGAAGATCAGACAATCTCCAGCCTATAGCCTTGCGGTTTTTCTCCAAAACATTAAGCAGGCGGATCTCCTGCTCTTCGGTCAGTTGTGAGCTGATAATGACCGGAAATTGTCCTTTTTGTCCTGCAAGGAAGGCATACTTAAGTGTAGGGGGCAATGGTTTGAGTTCAGGTAAGTCAATGATGTTTCTTGAATCTGGTTCTGTCTGTGATGTTTGTTTTTGTGATGTGGACGCTTGTAGTGTATCAATGTTGACCACCATCATGGTTGTATCAGGGATCGGATCGCTAATGATGGAATGAGGTGTGGCAATCGCCGCGTCCGATCGGTGTACCTTACTCAAGGATTGTCCATAAGGAGAATGGACTGACAGGTCGAGAGTGGCCTCTGAGTCTCCAAGAGTATAGGTAGATGCATGGATGAGCTGGCAGACTAAGTCATCAACAATATCCTCACCAGATGAGGTGGATTCTATCATTGCGGCTGAGTTTTGTCTCCAGGACCCAGCTGTTGGTTCTGTAATTTCAGTCTCAGTTTCTGATTTTTCAGACTCGGTGCTCGACTCAGTGTCAGGTCTTTGGAACCTAGTTTGCTGCATTTTAAGTTCGACTTTTCCGAACTGGATTCTCCCGGATGTATAATCAAATATAGCTCCTGCGGTCCTAAGGAAGGGTCGCCCTAGTATCATCTGGGAATCTTTCCAATTTCTAGGGACATCCATGTCAAGAATTGTAAAATCTACTGGGTAGTTTTGTCCCTCTATGTTGATGACAATGTTTCGAATCTCGCCCCTAGGTCGCTTAGTTGAGGTGTCTGCGAATTGAAGTACGGCTGTTGATTGCTTAAGAGGACCTAGATTGAGATGCTCATATAGGGTTGTGGGCATGAGATTGATGGATGATCCATTGTCTAACAATGTTCTTGCAAACTTGATTTCGTTGATGTAGCTAGTGACGAAGTGAGCACCCATGTCTCTTTTCTTTCTTGGCAGCTCATTTTTTATAAGACGAGATGTGGCTACTGAGAGTATGTGTTTCTTTGTCCGGCTAGGATTTTGTTTGCTGGCCCTAGTTGGTGTGCATCTCACCTTAAGGTATTTCCGAAAAGCCGAATCTCTTTCTATCATCTCGTCCAAGGACAGAGTGACCTTAATATTTTCCTTGCAGATGCGGGCCATTTCATCATCATTTTTTTGGTTTTTTATGTTTTTCTTCTTCCCTGCCGTAAGGGCACGTGGGAAAGGAACAGATTTGTTGTAATCCACATCATCACTTTTATTGAATGAAAAAGTTCGTACAGGACTCTGACTCGGACTAAAAACAGGGAAACTTGGTGGCATTTCTTTGTCTGACTCAGACTCAGACTCTCCATTATATCCGGGTGGTGTGGGTGGGACTTTTTCTTTCTCCTCCTGTCTTCCTTTGTCAATTCCCCCAGGGTTGTGTGAATTGGTGGACACTGGGGCCATGTCTTCGTGTTCTTTTGCTCGATCAGGCATGGTTACGGTCCTTCCGCTCCTAAGAGAGATATGATAAGAGTCATTATTTGAGGAAGGTTTAAGCTCAGGTATGGAATAGTCAGAGATTAATACCTGATTGTGTCCAAGGCTATTTGGGTTAACCTGGACTTGAGCTGGAATCACGGTCTGGGGTGCTGTCACCTCATCTCTCCAACGAGAGAGTCGATTTATGTCGACTCTCATGTCATGAAGCTCATCCATCACTCGCTGGAGTTCTGGAGAGATAGCAGAAGAGGAGGAGGACCCTTGGCCCTGCCTGGCCTGAGGTCGCTGATATTGCCCTTGTTGGCTTTGGCGTTGGTTCTGCTGTGGCTGAGGTTGCGGGTTCTGATAACCCGTGCGATATTGCTGCCTCTGCTGTAGTTGAGGCTGGTAGGTGGGCTGGGCTTGCGGTGGACGAGGATTTGGAGTAGAGTTTTGGCCTGAACGATTGACTGGTTCCAAATTGTACCAGACTCCGTTTATCTCCATGACCTGTGGAGGTTCCTCAAAATCAGTCTGAGCGGAGGTTTCATCAGTTTGAGAGGACAAGACTTGGTCTCCACCCCAATGGCTATGTTGCCCTATCCCTTGACCTTGAATGTAGTGAATTTGGTGTATGGGTGCGGGGGGTGCAATCTTTGATACCCTGTCAGCCAATTCCTCCATTTGTTTAGGCAATTTGGCCAATTTCTCCATATCAGATGATTTATGGATCTCATCCACCTTTTTATAAATCTGCTCAACCATAGTTAGCTTATCAGCTATTATTCCCATGTCAGCATTGTGGTCGGTTGTCAGATTATTCACCGTCTTTTTGGAGCCGGCTATGTAAGCCCGGCTAGTGGTTTGTGCACGGCTAGACTCAGCAAGTCTTTCGAACACCTTGTATACGGTGTCCTCGTGGCGCCCCATGTAGCTTCCTCCGCAAGATGCACTAACCAACCCTTGAGTCTCAGGGTTCAGCCCGCTCACAAGACTTTGGACCAGCATCATTTTACTTATCCCGTGTCCTGGGCATTTCTGTACTAAGTCTGTGAATCTTTCCCAGGTTTCATGAAATGGTTCACTCGGGTGTTGGGTGAAACTCGTGAGATTTATCCTCATTTGATTAATTCTACTAACTGGGTAGAATTTCTTTAAGAACAGAATCTTGAACGTGGCCCATGTCGTGACTACTTCCCCTAGATTTTTTAGCCAGTAAGACGCCTTATCAGTCAAGGCGAAGGGGACAGCTCTCAACCTTATGTAGTCCTGGCTAACCTTAGGGTGTAGAGGAGAATCTTTGGGACATCTCCTAGCTTCCTTTGAATGTTTTTAGCATTCTCCAGCCCAGGAGACTGCATTTTATGTAGTTCTCCTCCGATCTCGAGCTTGGTTCCAGCCCAGGAGCTTCTGCCATCTGATACCAAGCTCTGATAGTTCCAGCCCAGGAGACTGCATTTTATGTAGCCCAGGAGACTGGGATATTCCTGTAGTTTCTGGAACCTTCGGGGACCTGGTTGCAAATTACCCCCAAAGCACGTGACTTGCACGTGCGCAGGAGGCTTGGTGGCGCAACCTGAAGCTTGGAGGCCCCGTGGCTGAGGCTCGGAACCCCAAGCCTGAGGTTCGAGCGGCGGAGCTCAGGCTCGGATGCCTGAGCCTACGTGGCGGCGAATGGCGCTTCGGGGGCCCCGAGCCTCGAGGCTTGGGCCGAGGCTTGGGGGGGGCGGACGTGGCTGATTCTTGGCCGTTGGATCAAGGGCTATTAGCCCTGATCTAACGGCGCCTGGGCGTGCTGATTGAGGGCGGGGCGGCCGAAGGAGCTCGGTCAAGGCCGAGCGACGAGGGCGGAGGTGCAGCCCCTGGGCGGAGGCGGCGCGAGGCGGTGACGGTGGCGATTGGATCGAAGCGGCTGAGCAGTGGCTGAGAGGTTGCGCTGCGTGAGGCGGAGGGGCACTGCGCGGGTGGCGACACGGTGGCGCTCGGCCGACGGTGCCTAGACCGGTCGACACACGACCGGCTGCTCTGATCTTCACGGCGGAGCGGCGATGGAAGCTCGGCTAGCGTGGCTCGAGTCGCGGGATCCTGCAACGTTAGTTCTAACAAAAAAGACGGGGCTGACGATGATAGTTAGCTTAGGTGGGTTTGGTGGCGCGGGGTCCAGGCCAGGGCGAGGCCGGAGCTGACGTCGGAGACGAAGAAGAAGGAAAGGATGCCTGGGGAGTACCTGGCGTGGCTCGAGTCGCGGGAGGGCGACGAGCTCGGCAGCTTGCTGCAACAGGACTTCTTGAAGTCCTGGATCTCACCAAGATCGTGGCCGCTGTCACCGGCGAGAGGGTGGATGGGTTTTGGAGCCGGCGAGGAGGTGTCTTTATAGGGAGCTGGTCACGGCCGTTACGAGAGGAGGCGGAGTAACGGCCGGCGAGGAGGTGGCTGTCATGGCGGGGTCGGTTACAAGGGGGAGAACGGCAAGGAGAGGGGGGCGGCTTTGGCAACGGCTGGAGGAAGGGGATGGGGGTCACCAGGTGTGGCCGGTTAGAGAGGAAAGAGTGGGGTGCCACGTGGCACGCCCAGGGGCTGCCACGTGGCACCCAAAAAAAAATTTCAACTTTAATGATGGAGAAGAAGGAGAAGGAGACCTCGGATCAAAAAATTTCCTTCACGAAAGTTGCTTGTCTCGACGAGATCTACAACTTTCATGAAGGACCCGGGAGCAAAAGAGGTCACCTGTGAGAAGTGGTATTTTTGGTGGCTTTCCATGTGTACGAAAAACCGCATTTTTGAGATTTGTAATTTTTTTGGTGGTTTTAAAGGGGATAAAAAATCTAGAAAAAATACGATAAATAAGAAGAAAATTATTTACACATTAATCTAATTTTTTTGTATTTTTAAAGGATAAGGAATTAGGAAAATAAAATAAAAGTAAGAAACGGACAACTTTTGTACAGACCGACAACGGACACTCGGACTTGGTCAGTTTCTTTGATTTCAGTTTTGATCTGGATTTGGATTTTCACGTCGCTTAATAAAACTTTCATCAAAGAACATAAATGAAAAAGAAACAAAATTAAAAGAGTTAATTAAGCACATAAAATCGCAGGTCAAAATTAGCAAGAAGTTAAAAAGCGCAAAAGAGGCCCAAAACCCAACTTTCACATATGAGCTCTGAATTTTATGAAATTGGTCTTGTTTTGAAGGTATTTGAAAATGGAGTACTTTAAAAGTGAGTAGACCAAAATCGGACATTGTATGTGGGAGATATGCTCATTTTAGTCCGTCAGATGTGAAAATTGACTTTGAGATTATTTGACACTTATTGGGGTTAGTAATTTTTTTTGTATTTTTTATTTAATAAGGTTAGTAATATCTACACAATGGAAGTGGTTTGGGGTCAATCGGAGTTAGGATGAATTAACTAAAAATGTGAGAAGTTAGCGGCTTTTTGGGCTAATTTACACTGGGGATTTTAAATGCAATTTATGCATGATGAAATGCGGATATTATTTACACATGCATGATGGCTAATAATGCTCTATTAATGTTTAAATACAAGTAGATGATGGGGGACAGAGCCTAAATGACCAATTTTAGCATGATGAATACGAGATTCATCAGTGGTACCGGGAGCCAATATCTTCGGGTTGAACGACGGAAGACGTGGTCGTGCCATGTAGAGGCACGGGTGGTTCAATAGCGGCTGGGTCACGATAATATGTATTTAAAGCCGCTAGGTTATATGATTAAATGTTAGCCTGAGGTTTTAAGCAATCGAGTCCTCGAGGACGGTGTGCTCATTTGTTTTCCAAGCTGAGGGTTTGAGACCCTGTTTAACAAAAGAAAAGAAAATTGTCAGGGTAGTATTGGAGGATTGGTTGAGGCAACGTGTGGCGGCATAAGCTTACCAAGATCAACGCAATCTCCAATCCCGAAGTGTCCACAGCTTCGGAGTCCAAGAATGGTGGAGTTCCCCTGGACTAATCCCTGATGTGGAATAGAAAGGAATAAGACTTAAATTAATGAGAAGGAATATAACTTTTAATGATAACAAGTTTTGCAAAATTACACAATTTGTTTGCTTTTCTCTTCTTCATTACTTAGCATTTGCTAATATTTATCCTATGATTTATGAAAAACCTAACAGGTGTCGGTGAGCCATCGCAAGGACCTTAGTAGACATCTAGCCCGCTACAGTAGCTCTTCTCTGTATGGTAGTTAGTAATCTTTTTTGTATTTTTTCTTTTCAAGCTGATGTACATGTAAATGGTTATAGTGGGACAATGTATAATCTGAACTTTATTTTGTGAATGGAAAAGGGTTGATATACTTTCTTCTGAATATACTTTGTTTGCAATCTGTTTCTGAATGTTAGTTGGGATTGCTGAGTAACCAGATCCGATTATGGGAGGATCCGACGACTCTAGAATTGGGGTCGTGAAAGATTGGTATCAGAGCTTGGTTACTCCAGTAATTTATTTAGTAATTAACAACTATGAGCGGTGTTCAGAAAACTCAGGTTGTATTAAGATCCTTTGATCTTAATAACTGACTACATTACCATTCATAAGCCAAGACATGTCTAGACAATTAGCGGTTATGATGGCAATGCTCCAAGACATGGGGCAAAGGCAGCAAGCATTGGAGGAGAGGCTCAATGCACAAGCTGAGAGACCCGAGGCTTCTAAGCCTGCGGATGCTAGGATTGAAGGTTTTGTTCATCTTTCTGAGGAAGAATCTAGTTACCATCCTTCAACTGAGTCTGCTCCTACCCCGACTGAAGGAGCAATGGAGAAGGCCCTTACATTACTAGATAATTACCGAAAGGGAAAAATTCCTCGATTCAAAGGTGTAGAGACACCTGTCGAGGCTGAGTTATGGATCGATGACGTTACTAGGATGTTGAGGATAATCCGTGCACTAGTTGATACATGGGTGCACTTTGCTGATTACTCCCTAGCAGATTACGCATGACGATGGTGGAGAGCAAATTTCAAGAAATTAGCAGATCCTGTTCCATGGGATATCTTTGAAGAGAGGTTCCGAGCTCACTTCTGTCCCTCACATTGGGAAGAATTAAAGAGGAGAGAGTTGGCTTCTCTGAATCAGGGTTCTAAGACCGTACGAGATTATCATATCCACTTTACTGAGCTATTACGTTACTCACTAGCTCTGGAAGCTTCACCACAAGAGTGTCTTACCAAATTTGTTAGTGGTCTTCAAGGAGATCTACGAAAAAAGCTTGATGGTTTTAGAGCTACAACCGTATATGAAGTAATGGACATCGCCTTTCGTATTGAGATGGAGAGGGATGAAAACCACCAAAGAAGAAGTTTCCACTTTAATGGTGGACCATCCAAATCCAAGGCACATTATAACCATAGAGATCATCGCTATCATCCAGCTGGTACCAATATAAGCTCACCATAGACCTTGGATCAGGAATTATCAGGAAGAGGGGGTTTCTCTAGACCTCACTATACCCCCGTAACTCAGCACCAGGAACTAGTACCTCTGTGGTTGGGTCTTCAGCTCAAACAGGAACAAGTGCATGTTATCACTTTCATCAAGAAGGTTACATTAGGAAAGACTGTCTGCAATTGAGAGGTTCAGGATTTAAAACAACTCCGATTAACAATATAACATCCACCGCGAGCAATGGAGCAACACACGGAGGAAGACATGATAGAGTTCATGGCTCACAAGGAGAATCTCCTACCATGGCCTCAAATTTCAGCGAAATTCGGTCGAATTTCTATCAAATACCGATATCCAGTCGAAATCAAAATTCGACCGACCGAAATATGGGGGTCCTAGTACAAAAAATGACCGAAATGACCAAAATTTTGGTCGAAATTCCACCGAAATTCTTTTTTGGTCGATAACGAAATGGTGACCGAAACCGACATTTAAGGTCTTGTCTCCTACACAGCAGCCACCACAAAGCATTGCAGGTTCTAGCTTGCCTATTCATAATGGCCAGCTCAATGCAATTACTGAAGAACAAGCCTACAATTCAGGCACGGTCGTACGAGATACTGTTACTATTCATAGCTTTTCAGTACATGCCTTATTTGATTCTGGTGCTTCACATTCATTTATTGCTCGACGGTCAGTACCCACTTTGGGTAAGGTACCAGTAGAAGCACAAAAATCCTATCTGATCAAGGGACCAAGAGGACAAGTGTTTATAATCCGAGAAATCCTGGATGATTGTGTAGTACTGATAGCAGGACATCAGTTACATGTTTCCCTATTACTTATTGAAATGGATGACTTTGATCTCATTCTTAGGATGGATTGGCTAGAAAGTCATCATGCATGCCTTGATTGTTTCCGGAAGATAGTAACTTTTCACATTCCTAACTCGATAGAGTTCCAATTTATTGGAAAGACATTCAGTGATGATGTCAAGTACATATCTACTTTAAAGGCTCAATAATTGTTAGAGGGTGCCAATGCTATTTAGCTTATATATCCACTACATCAAGGTTAGAAAGAATGATAGAAGATGTACCTATAGTGTGCGAATTTCCTGATGTATTTCCAAAGGAACTACCTAGATTACCACCTGAGCGAGAGATTGAATTTGAAATCTCTCTTATACCTGATACTCAACCTATCTCTATCCCTCCATATAGGATGGCACCAGCAGAGTTACGAGAGTTAAAGGCACAAAGAACTATTAGATAAAGGATTCGTTCGTCCTAGTACTTCACCATGGGGAGCACCTGTCTTATTTGTAAGGAAAAAGGATGGGTCAATGCGGTTGTGCATTGACTATAGAAAGTTAAACAAGAGGACAATTAAGAATAAGTATCCTCTACCAAGGATAGATAATCTCTTTGACCAGTTACATGATTCGACTGTGTATTCCAAGATTGACTTAAGATCTGGATACCATCAGTTGAAGATAAAATATGCGGATATCTCCAAGACAGCCTTTCAAACTAGATATGGACACTATGAATTCTTAGTTATGCCTTTTGGACTGATAAATGCCCCAGCAGCTTTCATGGATCTCATGAATAGAGTATTCAAGGAGTTCTTAGATCACTTTGTATCAGTCTTTATTGATGATGTGCTTATTTACTCCAAGGATAAGTATCTGCATGAACATCATCTCAGGCAGGCACTTGAAACTCTAAGGAAGAATAAACTGTATGCTAAATATAGCAAATGTGACTTCTGGCTATCTGAAGTATCTTTCTTAGGCCATGTTATTTCTGGGGAAGGTATATCAGTTGATCCTACAAAGGTTAGTGCGGTGATGAGTTGGGAACGCTCGAAGACCATCACAGAAATATGATCTTTTCTAGGATTAGCTGGATATTATAGAAGATTTGTGAATGACTTTTCATGAATAGCATTGCCAATGATTAGGTTGACCCAGAAGGAAGTTCCATTCATATGGTCAGATGCATGCGAAACTAGTTTCTAAACACTGAAAGAATGCCTAACATCTTCACCCATCCTTACTCTACCCTCAGGGAGTGAAGGATTTACAGTGTACACTGATGCGTCTAAAGAAGGACTTGGGGCAGTTCTTATGCAACATGGTAAGGTAGTTGCGTATGCATCACGACAGCTAAAGACACATGAAAAGAACTACCCAACACATGATCTTGAATTAGCTGCTGTAGTTTTTACATTAAAGATATGGAGACATTACCTTTATGTATTACTTTTGAAATCTTCACTGATCATAAAAGCTTGAAATATCTATTTGATCAGAAGGAACTCAATATGAGACAGAGACTGTGGCTAGAGTTGTTGAAAGACTATGATTGCACTATCTCATATCACCCTGGTAAGGGGAACGTCGTAGCAGATATCCTTAGCAGAAGAACCTATTCACCTGGGTTGGTGAGTGCTATCCACTTCTAGGGATTACTATCAACGTTAAGTGAATGGAAACCATTTGATAGTAGTGCTGATACTATAACTATTCCTCACCAATACAAACCAGAGATATGGGATAGAATAAAGAAAGGACAGGAGGATGATCCAGTCCTTAAAGACTTGAGACAACAACTTGAGAAGAATGAGATAGAGGGATTCCGGTTACAAGATGGGTTACTGTATAACCATCACAGAGTTTGTGTACCAAACACACATGAACTAAGGAAAGACATCTTAAATGAAGCGTACTGCTCAAGATTATCTATTCATCCAGGAATTACAAAGATGTATAAGGATCTTCATTCATACTTTTGGTGGTCGGGAATGAAGAAAGATGTTGCTGAGTTTGTGAATTCGTGTTTCACTTGCCAGCAGATAAAGGCTTCACACCAAAAGCCATCAGGATTATTGCAACCCCTCCCTATACCTGAATGGAAAGAGGAAAGCATTTCCATGGACTTCGTTACTGGATTACCTCAGACGACTGGTAGTAAAGATAGTATCTGGGTTATAATAGATCGTCTGACAAAAGTAGCACACTTTATTCCGATAAGCTTATCTTTCACTCCAGACCAGCTTGTTGAGTTATATATTACACATGTGATTCACCTCCATGGTTTCCGAAGGAAGTAGTTTCTGATCGAGATTCACGATTCACCTCACACTATTGGGAGAACTTCATGAAAGACTTAGGTACACAACTATGCTTGAGTACATCATATCATGCACAAATAGATGGTCAGTCAGAACGTACGATTCAGACACTAGAGGATATGCTACGAGCGTGTGCCTTAGAATGGAAGGGATCATGGATTAAACATTTACCTCTTGCAGAATTCACATACAACAACAGCTACCATACAAGTATTGGCATGGCACCATTTGAAGCACTTTATGGACGTAGGTGTACTACTCCTTTGTGTTGGTAAGAGATCAGGATAAAGAACTTTTATGATTCAGATACACTGCAAGAGACACGGGAAGCTGTAGAACTTGCTCGAAAAAGACTATTGACTGCTCAAAGTTGCCAGAAAAGCTATAGTGATACTAGGCGAAGAGACCTTGAGTTTGAGGTAGGTGACTTTGTATTTCTCAAAGTATCACCTATGAAGGGAATTCAAAGGTTTGGTGTGCATGGGAAGTTAGCATCCAAGTTCGTGGGTCCATTTGAAATTATTCAGCACGTTGGAAAAGTGGCATATAGACTTACACTTCCTCTACTTCTTTCGGCAGTACATGATGTTTTTCATGTATCAAATCTGAGAAAGTACGTTAAGGATCCAGAGCATAAGATAAGTTATGATGATTTACATCTTGAGTCAGACTTGACATACCAAGAGTTACCTGTGCAAATACTTGACATGGATATCAAGAAGTTGAGAAACAAAGAGGTGCCTCTAGTTAAAGTAGTATGACGGAACTAAGAGTTTGAAGAATCCACATGGAAACCTGAGGCGGAAATGAGAGAGAAATACCCCTACTTGTTTGAGTAATAACACTATGTATTGTACATCTTCTTTATAAATGAAATGGCGTTCATTCTCTTTAAGGTTGTTATGGTTTCAATCCTCTTTAAGGTTGTTATGCCATCATTTCTAGTCTCGAGGAAGAGACTTTCTTTAAGTTTGTTATAATTGTAAAGCCTTGAACTTGTCATATCTCGGATCCTATATAATAAGATCCGGCTCGTCAAGAGAAAACCAACGGAATTTGTTTCGTGTGAATCGGACTTCGTTTCGAATTGTTATGATTTTCGGAAGAAAGAGAAGTAAGGAAGGCTAATAAACCCATAATGACTGTCATTAAGACTAATTAAACATGATTAAAGAAACTAATGACGGATTGAAAACTGCTCATGATCATTAGCAAACACTAATCAATAGTTAGAAAAAGATAAGCGTAAGCCGCGAAAGTTAAATCGTGATTAGTGAAAGTTAATCACGATTAGTGTTAAGCGTCATTAGCGAATCTAGAATCCTCTAGAATGTTCTAACTTACGCCCCAAGTTTGGGATAAGTTTCGGCCAAAACCATGGGTTAGAACCATGGGCTGCTAAACCATGGTTAAGGTATAAACCATGGTTTTCTAACCATGGTTAGTGGTTTTCTGGAGCCTATAAATAGACCCCCCTACCCATTAATTCTCTACGATTCCACTACCACCACGACCTCAAGGGCTAGGGTCGAGAGGTCGGGAGGAGGAGTGGGAGGCGAGGGAGGAGCGCTAGCGAAACGCTGCCAGGAGAACGAGGAGGAGAAAGGTATGATCATCTCTTAGTTTGTTTCGTAAGCTAGGATTTCAATTCATCCTCTTTTCTTCCAAGCTTTGTTCTTGATTCATATTTCTTTCCGATTCGTTTTCTTTTGTGGTTCGAGGAGAAATCTGTGTAACAACCTACTTAGGTGCGGGCAGCTATGCACGTCAGTGAACCCTGTGATTCGTCACACATTCACTCATCTAAGACGCGTGATGTCTACCGCTTTTCCATCGCTTATGTTTTTATTCTTTCAATTATGCTTTTACAGTTATTTTGATGGAGAAATATGTGTAATACCCTACTTAGGTGCGGGAGGCTATGCACGTCAGTGAACCTTGTAATTCGTCACACATTCACTCACTAAGATGCGTGGTGTCTATTGATTCTTCATCTATTGTTGTTTGAGTATATTCTTTCAGTTTTGCTGTCGTTTTCCTCATGATTGATTTTATAGAGGAAACTCTTTTCGTTTTTATTTTGAAATATGTCCCGATATAAGGGGAAACTCTGTCAAACTTTTCCGAAAATAAGTCCCGATATAAGGAAAAACTCTGCCGAAATTTTCCTTGAAATATCACCCTGTATAAGGGAAAGCTCTGCTGAAATTTCAAGAGAAAATATGTTCTTAACGTTCTTCGTGTTTTTCGTGTTTTTCGCGTTCTTCGTGTTCGTTCGTTCTTCGCGTTCTTGACACGTTCTTAGCGTTTTTGATACGAAAATGAAATTCGATCTTTTCAGGAGCCTTAAAACACCCTTTCTAAAAATGAAACCCGATAAAGCCTTGCATACACGAGAGAGAGATCGATTAGGTAACGAAATCCTTTCTTTTGCTATTGGGTTTCAAACGAGATTATTGAAATTCTTGATTTTATGTTCTGTGCTATAAAGAACCCTAATTTTGGCTATTTTTAAAAAAGTCTGAATAATTGCTTTGTGATTCCCACTAAAATAAGGTTTAAGCATTAAATCGATGCGATGGCTTTGAAAGTTAGGATTTGGGAGTTAAAATAGGCATAAATACGAGTATATACGTATATGAATAACATATATGTGAGTCTATACTAAGTATTGTTGATTATGCAAATCGAAGACTTAACGAAAGAATTACATCATGAGAATTCATGTGGTTTGAGTTGGATCCTGAAAAGGATCGTGTGTCACGTTAAGGATGACTGTGAGTAGAACTACAGGTCAGGCATGCAACCTATAGGTTTTTCGGAAGGAACCCGTATTGACGTTTCCCTACCTAGGTGGTACACGGTTGCCCTGTTATGATAAGTGCGCACAAAATGAATGTTTTGCAATGCGTGGTACCGGGAGCCAATATCTTCCGGTTGAATGACGGAAGATGTGGTCGTGCCATGTGGAGGCACGAGTGGTTCAATAGTGGCTAGGTCACGATAATATGTATTTAAAGCTGCTAGGTTATATGATTAAATGTCAGCATGAGGTTTTAAGAAACCGAGTCCTCGAGGACGGTGTGCTCCTTTGTTTTCCAGGCCGAGGGTTTGAAACCCTGCTTAACAAAAGAAAAGAAAATTGTCAGGGTAGTATTGGAGGATTGGTTGAAGCGACGTGCGGCGGCATAAGCTTACCAAGATCAACACAATCTCCAATCCCGAAGTGTCCACAACTTCGGAGTCCAAGAATGGTGGGGTTCCCCTGGACTAATCCTTGATGTGGAATAGAAAGGAATAGGACTTAAATTAATGAGAAGGAATATAACTTTTAATGACAACAAGTTTTGCAAAATTACACAATTTGTTTGCTTTTCTCTTCTTCGTTACTTAGCATTCGCTAATATTTATCCTATGATTTATGGAAAACCCAACAGGCGTCGATGAGCCATCGCAAGGACCTTAGTAGACATCTAGCCCGCTACAGTAGCTCTTCTCTATAAGGTGGTTAGTAATCTTTTGTGTATTTTTCCTTTCAAGATGATGTACATGTAAATGGTTATAGTGGGACAATGTATAATCTGAACTTTATTTTGTGAATGGAAAAGGGTTGAAATACTTTCTTCTGAATATACTTTATTTGCAGTCTGTTTCTGAATGTTAGTTGGGATTGCTGAATAAATTATTGCTGAGTAACCAGATCCTGTTATGGGAGGATCCGACGGCTTTAGAACTTGGGTCGTGAAATTGGGTTTTGTTGGAGGCAATTGTGCCTACTCTCTCTATAAGAGACTTTGTGTAGCTTCCCACTTTGTCACCGTTGTCATGACCTCCTTGATGGAGGTGAGGTCTAAAGTGGAGAGTCTGTCTTGGACCTCTTCTCACATCTTCCGGATGAACTTATGCAAGTTCTCCTCTACATAAGCTATAGTGGTGGGGAAATGGCGAGACAACTCTGTATAACATATCAAGTATTCTTGGGTCATCATCGACCCCTAGGTCATCTCAACAGACTCTCTCCTCCAATCCTCTACCCAAGGATCTGGGTAGAGCTTGGTACAAAACTCATCAACAAAGACCTCCCAAGCGATGGACTCAGTCAGATGCCCCTGGTGGCATTTCACCATCTCTCTATATACCCTACCATCCAGTACTCTGCAAAAGATACCCATGCATCCTCAGGCACATGGATCATCCTCTAGACCTTAGACACTTGTGCAATCCACAACATCATCAGGTGTGCTAGTCCATAAGAACTTAGGTACAAAAGCTCTCTGATATGTTGTAGAGGTACTCTGATGCTTTTGTAAATAATCCACATCCTCTACATGTTTGGCCTCTGGAGACACTAACAGGTTGACTCTATCCTTCCCCTTATGAAGGGGACGATAGGAGGAATCATCCTTCTGCTAGAGTCATTCTTCTATCGCCTCTTGGCATTGTTGAATGCCCCATACAACTAGTACCAAAAGAGCTAGCTACTACTACACATCAGGATCTACATGAGGTGTCATGGTACTGCATAAAGAACCATAGAATTACTACTTGCTCTTACTTTATGAGAGACATATGAACATGGATATTATATTATATTATTCTCCTTAGGACTCATGTCGGGTCAGAAGACCCTCAAATACTATCTTGTATTTTGAATACCAATGAGGAAATATATGCATAGAATGTAATGGGGTACCATGGTTCTAATACCAAGCTGTGACGACCATCCCCCTAGAACCCGGGTACTCGGCGAATGATGAACGCAAAATCCGCCTCTTTAATAATCGATAATTGTAGTATAGGAGGCGAAAATCGATCGATCAAAAACCACAATCTTTGAATGTTGTGGAGTAATTTTAACTTAGTAAGTGTACCAAGGTCGAACACAGGGAACGATGATTTTTAGTCGCATAGTTTTAAATTAGGTTAAATAATTAATTAATTGCTAATTAATTGCAGTATCGAAGAACAAAATGCAATGAAATGAGATGAAAGAAAATAGACAGAGAAAGCAATTCAGCTCAGGATATGTGATTTTATAAGATTCAATTCTCAAATAAATTGATCTCTCAATCCTTAAAAACTATCACAGATCGAAAGAGATAAGTCCAAAAATATGTAACAATTAATATTCCAAATGCAGGTCAAAGAGATCAACATATCAAAGTTTTATCCTGTAAGAATTTCTCAAGATACTCTGCCCCTTTATTTCCTTGTAAATCACTCCTCAAAAATAACGATCTTTAATTATATCAAATATTAGGGGAATCACGAGTTTCAACAGTAGATTGAATTCCTTGAAAATAAGTTCAATCGTTAGTAGATAAATCAACTCATCTATTCCTCAAATAGGATCAAGGGAATAAATTAATTTCTCTTCCTTACGTATACCCCTGCAAAGATTAGTTTGTTAATTATGATGATCAATAAACAAGAGAGACTTAATCAGACAAGATCTCCTCAAATGGGTTCCTACAAGTTAGATCAACTTTTCTCAATAAAGAAGCACTCATATGTCAATTTTCAGCCTGCACAACTCAAAATGCTCCTCAAATAATAATTCCTAATAAATAGCCTCAGATATGTTCACAAGAGATGTAATATGAAAGAACATAAAAATAGCTTCAAATGACATATTATGCTCTAAAAACGGAGTTCATATGCAAAAGATATGCTAAAGTAAAGATCTAGGGACTAAAATGCAATAAAAAGTTTTTAATTGGGTCCCTGGGAGACTTATATGTAATTTCTAGTAGATAGAGGGGTTTCTCCGTAATTTACCCATGATGGGGGCGTTTATGCAATCTCTTAAACTCGTAGGGACCTGATTGCAACTTTTCCAATGAACCACGTCTGTGTCACGTGACTTGGGTGGTGAGTATTATTCTGCAATTTCAGAGAGGAGCAGAGGCTTTGCTACAATTCACCCCCACACGCACGTGCAAAGCACGTGCATCAGAGGTTCGGACCGCAAGGCAGAAGGCTCGGCCACCCGAGCCTGCGTGGTAGTGGCAGGAGGCTTGGACACAGCCTCGAGTGACCCGAGGCTTGAGGGAGGCTCGGAAGAGGCTTGGATTCCCCGAGGCAGAGGTCCAGACCGAGGTGAAGGCTCGGATGGTCCGAGCCTTAATGTGGTGAGAAGAGGGCAGTCTGAGAGGCCTGTGCCTCGAGGCTACGGCCGAGGCTCAGGGCGTGACGTGTGGTGCTCTGATGACCGTTGGATCAAGGGTTGGGCCCGATCCAACGACCAATGGTGAGGCACGGTGGTGGAGGTGGCGGTCGCGATCGTGGGCGGAGGAGGTGCTCAGGCTTGGTCAACACACAGTCGAGCGATGGGAGGGTGAGCAGTGGCTGACATCTGGAATTGGTGGTGGAAGGTCGGTCGGTGGAGAAGGCGGTGTAGCGTGAGCAGTGAGGGCTCAATGGCGGTGGACGAACGGTGATGGTGGGCCCTCAGTGCAGAGCTCCACGCAGGCGGCGGTCGCGCCTTTGGTGGCTGAGAGGCGCGAAGATGAAGGAGCAGCTGAGCTCTGCGATGATGGCCGGGGCTAAATCTGCATGTGTTAGCATAAACCAAGGAGGAAACGATGACGGGGAGGGGGCTCGCGGTGTGCAGTGGTGGTCAATGGCTGTTGGAAAAATACAGAGCGGAGCTCCGACCTTTGCAAGGTCGGAGGTGGCGATTGGTGGAGGCGAGACAATAGCAGTGAGAAGATCGAGCGAGGGCGATCGCCTGGGCTGGGAGTCTTACCTGGGAGACGAAGCTCGATGGCTGAAGGAGGCTGGAGCAAGGACAACCCTCGGGGAAGAGGCTGCGACGAGGTTTGAAACCTCGGATCAAACCCAGCTGTCGAAGGGGCTTCGTCGGAGAAGAAAGGGGTCTTGGCGTCGCTGTCACTGGCGCTCAATGTCTAGCCCTCCCTTCGTAGATGATGAATCAGCGGATCGGGAGGACAGTTGGTGAGGGATGTAGCTTTATAGGAGGGGGTGGGTGGCGGTTAGGCATCGAGGGGCCGCTTCGTAACAGCCGAAGGAGAGTGGGCACGGTGGTAACGACCATCGAGGGCGACAGCGTTACAAGCAGGAGGTGCTGGGGTTACATGAGATGGGTAACTGCCAAGAGGAAGAAGAAAGGCTCACGTGCTGGGCACGTGACCCTGGGGCAGCAGGTGAGAGAAAGTGGGGTGCCACATGGCACACTTAGGAGCTGCCACGTGTCACCCCCAAAAAATTCAAAAATAAAGAAGAAGGAAATTAGAAAAGAAATATAAGAAGATCTTGAATTGAAGTATTTCATCACAAAAGTAGTTTGTCTCGATGAGATCTACATTTTTCATGAAGGATCCGGGAGCAAAAAAGGCCATCTGTGTAAAGTGGTATTTTTGGTGGTCTCCAAGTGTATTGGAAACCGACTTTTTGAGATTTTGTAATTTTTTTGGTGGTTTTAAAAGAGGAGAAAAATATAGAAAAATATGATAAAATATGAGAAAATTAATTACACACTAATCTAATTTTTTTTTGGATTTTTAATAAATAATAAAATAGGAAAATAAAATAGACGTACAAAATATGAGACTTTTGTACAGACTCACAACGGACACTTGGACTCAGTCAGTTTCTTTGAGTCTTGATCGAGATTTGGATTTTTGTGTCATTTAATAAACCTTTCATAAAAGAATATAAATGAAGAAGAAAAAATTAAAGGGATTAATTATGTACATAAAAACTCAGGTCAAAAATAGCAAAAAGTTAAAATGCGCAAAAGAGGCCAAAAATCCAACTTTCACATATGAGCTCCGAATTTTACGAAATTGGTCTTATTTTGAAGGTATTTGAAAATAGAGTACTTTAAAAGCGAGTAGATCAAAATCGAACACTGTACGAGGAAGATAAGTGTGTTTTAGTCCGTCAGATGTGAAATTAGACTTTGGGATTATTTACCACTTATTTGAGTTAGTAATTTTTTATATTTTTTATTTATTCTTATTAGTAATATATACATAATGGAGTTGGTTTGGGGTCAATTGGAGTTAGGATGAATTAATTAAAAATATGAGAAGTTAGCAGCTTTTTAGGCAAATTTACACATAGATTTTTAATGCAATTATGCATGATGAAGTGCAAATATTATTTACAAATGTATGTATTCTACTGATGCTATATTAATGATTAAAATGCACATGAATTTTGGGGAACAGAGCCTAATTGATCGATTTTAGCATGATGAATACGAGATTCATCAACCCTATACTTAAACCATGCTCGTCCCTGAGCATCAATGAATGACTTAATTGGATAAATCCTGATCGTGCATGTGAATTTTCAAGGCTCAATTCATCGAAGACCCTTAATTTGAGTTATCCTAATATTATGTGCTCAACCATGCTCTACTCAGAAGGAATTCAACTTCTCTAATTATCAGACTCTCTTTTTGTACATAGAATATAAGGATATGACATTAGTGTACTACATTCATGAGAGTCGAGTCGAGACATCACTCGAAGTTCCAGTCCAAGAGACTCTCCTCTAGACCTCATCCTCAACACTAGGGAATAAGTCTATTCTTGCTTCAGTCAACCGTCTCATTAGTTTGTCAGACTTGAAATGTAGATGGACGGCCAGATGATGGAGGGTATATGATTGTGTCTATTTTTCTCTCCCTCACATTGGAACAAGGGGCCTCTCAAGTGCCTTTTTACTCAACACATGTAGATTTTTAGCTTGTTGATCAGTGTGTCCGTCAAGAGAGTTGGAGTCGTCTACACTTGTTTTTCTGGGAGTACACCGGGGTGTGTCTTTTTTTAGTATCTAATATATCTTCGACGCCCAAACTTGTAGCATTTACGATGCAGAGCCCTTATTTGGTGTCAGACCAACTCCTTGGTCCTAATTAACGCTTGGTCCAAGTGGACACTTTGAAAATGTTTGGATCGTTCGCCATTGGTGGAAGCTCGTTTATAATTTGACTTTGAAGGATAGAGCTTTTCTTTGGACATTTCTTTCTTTTCTTTTCATTTGTTGGCTAGCTCCACTGCTTTTACCAAAAGTTGGCACACACTGATCAACAATCAAATTAAGTTTCATCACACCATGGCACATAGGTAAATATCAAAGAGATAATATATGAACTTGTTCACATACCGGCTAAGGTGTTACTGACACTTAGGTTTCTTGAAGCCTTCATTAACTTTATCCCATCCTCAAATATCATTAGATCGGGTCCAGACTTAAATCTTCAATCCTAGTTCCTCAAGCAATACCTCAACTCATCTCATCAATTATGTAGTTGTGAAAGTGGCGTGCTGATCATATTCTTTTGAAGGTAGAGATGAAGAGTGCAATATAGCGCTCCAATCTTTCAAACTAGGGAAGTGTGGATTATTAAGTTTAAAACTCTAATGACTAAGGCTGGTTAACTCAGATTCTCAATATCTCAGAAATCAAGTGTCTTCAAAATCCTCAAGCCTTGAGTGATAGTGAATGTGTCAGGAATAACCAACCAAGGAATGCATGAGATGCCTGATGAAATGCATGACCATGAGTGATTTTTTCTTTGTTGTTTTTTTTCATTTTTTTAAAAAACAGGTATTATATACAGAAAGCATTTAGTATTATATACATAATATACAATACTTGTACCTAATCACGATGCTAGATGAAAATAATTAAAGTACGAGCTATGGATAAAGTATGTAGAATAAATACAAACACCCCCTTATACTTAGCTTGTGCTATGTCCCCATGGCACAAAGTGAAATGTAGACATAGCTCTTACTAAATATAGTTGATTGAAGAATAATAGAAGTCGACATGCCCCCTATACTTAGACTTTTGGGGGGCTAAGCATAACAGATAAACATGAAATGAGTTAGTCGAGGGTGAGCAGAAAGAATAGAAGTGATGTATACACAATGATACTGGTCTCCATATACTAAGTAATGGGGAACCGAGAGTGGGTTGATGGATATACAGAAGAGTATTGGATTCGAAGAGGTGGTTTATCCCGGCAGTTCGAGTCTTTCTTCAAGTTCTGCACCCTGAGTGAAGATCTGTTCTACTTGCACTAATTGCTCATTGGATTCAACAAAGTGTTTAAGCAGCTGATCGTTGACTATAGATATTTACGTACTATCTGCGGTCTCTGAGATCTCAACACTTTCGTTATTATGCACCTCTCTTACGATGGTCAATTTATCTTGGAAAATTTTCAATCTCGCATTAAATAACCATACTTTCTGCCTTGGGACAAAGGTCTTTGTTCAAATGTTCTTGTCGTGCCATTTCTTTACTTTGTCCTTGTAAATGGTGTTGTTTTCGTAGGCATGATTTTGGATTTCGTATAGTTCATTCAAATCTATTTCTCTCTTCTTCTTTCCATGGTGACAGTTCCAATTGATCTTTTTGATTGCCCATTCTGATTTATGCACGAGTTCTGCGGGCAAATGACACGGCTTTCCATACACCATTTGAAATGGGGAGGTGCCCAATGGGGTCTTATAAGCCGTCCGGTAAGCCCATAGAACCTAGTCTAGGAGTTGGGACTAGTTCTTCCTGTCAGGGCGGACGAGCTTCTGTAAAATTCCTTTGACTTCCATGTTTGACACCTCGGCCATACCATTGGATTGTGGATGGTAAAGACTAGCGACACGATGGTATGGGTGGGTCTTCTTCTTTATCCTCCACGTGCCTCTCCTCCTCAATTTCCCCAGGATTGTGTGAATTTGTCAACAATGTGGTTGTGTCACCATTTTCATTCGCTTGATCAGGCCTGATTACGGTCCTTCCGCTTCTAAGAGAAATATGATAAGTGTCATCAAACAGAAAGATCTCGTATTCAGGTAAGGAATTTTCAGAGATTAATACATGATTTTGTCCGAGGTTATTTGGATTAGCCTGGACCTGAACTGAATCACGTTTTGGGGTGCAGTTACCTCATCTGTCCATCGAGAGAGTCGATTTATGTCGACTCTCATATCATGAAGTTCATCTAGCCTCGCTAGAGTTCTGGAGAAATAGAAGAAGAGGACCCCTGGCCTGCTTGACCTGAGGCTGTTGATATTGTCTGAATTGGCCCTGTTGGCCTTGGCGTTGATACTGCTGCGGTTGCGGTTGCGAGTTCTGATAACCCGTGCGGTACTGCTGACGTTGTTGTTGTTGAGGCTGATAGGTAGGTCGGGCTTGTGGTGGACAAGGGTTCGGAGTGGAGTTTTGATCTGAATGGTTGATAGGTTCCATGTTATACCAAACTCTGTTTTTCTCCATAACTTGTGGAGTTTCCTCGTAAATGGTTTGAATGGAGGTTTCTTCATTTTGATGGGAAAAGACTTGATCTCCCCCCTAATGGCTTTGCTGCCCTACCCCTTGCCCTTGAATATAGTGAATTTGGTGTATGGGGGTAGGGGATGAAGTTAGGACAACTATCTGCATCTTGGATACCTTGTCAGCCAGTTCCTCCATTTGTTTAGGCAATTTTTCCAATTTCTCCATATCAGATGATTTCTGGAGTTCATCCACCTTTTTGTAAATCTGATCGACCATAGTCAGTTTGTCAGCTATTATTCTCATATCAGCACTCTAATAGGTCATCGGATTATTCACCATCTTTATAGAGCCGGCTATGTAAGCCTGGTTGATGGTCTGTGCATGGCTAGATTCAACAAGTCTCTCGAACACCTTGTAGATGGTTGATGAATCTGTGATTCATCACTCTAAAAGTTGAAAATAGAGCTTTGTTTCCGAGTAATTAGATGTATTTCATCACTTATATTGCATAATTAGCATTCATACATGTATAAATAATGTATATATTTTAGCATTCATATTTGTATTAAATAAGGAGCCTGAAATTCCTTGTAAAATCACTTGTATATTCACCATATTTCGCCTATTTCTATATATTTTACACTAACTTTAAATCCAATAAAATCAACTCTATAGTGTATATATTACTAACACTAATAAAGAGAAAATATCAAAAAAAATACTAACTTGTAAAATTGTCCAATAAAATCCAAATTCAAGTTTGAGACCAACAACCTTAAAATGCGCATATCTCTCTCTTACAGTGTCCGATTTAGGTCTCTCACTTTTAGAGTAATATACATTCAAAGACCTTCAAAATGAGATCAATTTCATTAAAATCAGAGATCGTATGCAAAACTTGGGTTTTGGGCCCCTATTGTATATTGTACACATTGACCTTTTTGTCCTTGTATTTTATCTTTTTATTTTCTTAATTATTAAAAATCCAAAAAATTAATTTAAATTGTAAATATTCCTTCATATTTTATCTATTTTTATTTTGATTTTTCTCTTATTTAAAAATGATAAAAAAAATTACAAAATATAAAATGCGGTATTTTATATCTATAAGGTACCACCCAAAAATGTACTTTGTACATCTGGTTTGTTTTGGTTTTTGGTCCTTCACAAAAGTTGTAGATCTCGTCGAGACGAGCAACTTTCATGTTGAGGCACTTTTTCATTTGAACCATTTTGTTATTTCTTTTTTATTTTTCTTTACATTTAATTTTTTTTATTTTTTCGGGATCGACACGTGGCAGCTCCTGTAGCCGCCACGTGTCACCCTATTTATTTATTTATTTATTAATATCGTATTTTATTTTATTTATTATTTATTATTTTAATTAATTATTTTCTTTTATTTATTTTCCCTTTATTATTTTTAGCCTAATTATTTATTTTATTTTATTTTTATTTTCCCTTTTACTTCTTATTTACTTTCTCCCCATCCCAAGTCTCCACTTCCTCCACCATTCTCCCCACTTCTCCACCTCAATTCCAACTTCCCCCTCATCCTTTTTATTCCCCACACTGACTTCATTTTCCATCATCCGCCATTCCATTTTGTGAGAAAAGCTCCAGCTCCGTCAAGGCTCCGAGGTGACAGCTCGTCCTTTGGTGTTGAGCGACGATGAGTCCAGGCGAAATCCGCGGTGACCTCCATCCCTGTATCGCTATTCTTCAGTATAACCCAGCCAAATTTTGCGGGAGCCTTGCCGACCTGTTCGAGGCAATAACTCCAACCAAAGAGAATCTCTAGTTGGCTGATTCTCAGGCATCAACATCCACTCACCATCAGGTATAATTCCCTTTCTCTATCTCCTTCTTCTCATTTTTTTTATCTAACAATTTTCTATTTGTTATTTTGCACATCACTATCAATCCTCACAACCATTATTACACCATCATCACCATCTCATTCTCTACTTTTTTTATTATTTCATTTCTCCCTTTTTTATTCTTGTTTACAAAAAAATAAAAAAAATAAAAAAAATAAAAAAGAACAGGCTGCATAGGCAACGTCCGCCGCCCCTTGCGGCACCCCGCTGCCGCGTGGTCGCAACCTTCTGTATCTCCGACCGCCCCTGCTGCAGCCTCACCGGTCGTGCCGCCTCCACCGCGTGGCACTAGCCTCGAGGTTGCGCCACTCCACCCTCAGGTCATGGCCTTGTGCGCAGCCATCCCAGCTGCCGTCGCCAGCCCCTGGACTCCATCGCCGTTCACCCGCGCGTGTGCGCCAAATGCGTCTGCGCCGCCCCTCACGGTCGCGCCGGCTTGCGTGGGCTACTCCCCGCCGCGCTCTCTCCTACGCGAACTCCGCAGCCGCGCGTGGCCCTGTACGCAGCCAGCCCAGCCACCCCACACGGCCACCCGCATCAACGCCTCGCGTCACATGTGCAGACATCGCTCCCCTCTGCCGCGCCGCCCGCGGTGCTCCGTGCCCCGTCCGCACGGTCGACCACTATCCTGCAGCGTGTCTCCGCACCAGCCGTTGGCTGCCTTCCCCCCTCCATGTCGACAACGCGCCAGCGAGCACGCCTCCACGAGTCGTGCGCGACGTCCGCCTGCCGCCAGAAGCTCTCCTACAACCTCCCAGCAGACTCCGCGCCTCCCTCCGTGCGCTGCAGCACCGCGCCGCCCTCCACTCGCAGCGCACGCTGACCACCGGACCTCCGCGCTCAGCCGGCGTGTCTCCGACGCCCCGGCCCCTTGCGCCCTAGCTGCCCCCGCTACTTGCGCGCCCTAGCTTGCGAGAGAAAAAAAGCCAAAGGTCCAACTTTTTCCTAATTATTTTATTTTGTGAAAATTGCAATTTCATCCATTAAGTTTGTTTATTTGCAACACAATCCTTATGCACAGTTTTTGTTTATTTTTTTTATTTTTTGTATTGCAAGGACAACCCTGAATTTGAGTACGAATTTGGATATCATTTTTGCATCATTTTATTTAATCAAAAATAGCAAATTGTTGAGCAACTAATTTGTTATCATTTATCTATTTATTTGGATTTTTGTGAGCATTGAGTAATTTATTAAAAATCAGAGTTTGAAATTCAGTGATATTTTACCCATTTATACTATGAGATTCGCACATAAATAAATATTGCTCCAAAAATTATGAAAAATCATATTTGATGCCTCTAGTTGTGCTTTAATTAAGTCCAATTTTGGTCTAAATTGGATATGTCCTTTGCATAAAATAAATCATTTAGTGATTTCTGTAATTGGTTTTTAATTAAATCCACGAATAATATTTTTGCAAAATTTCAAGTCTCTTGGATTGTTCATTGAAATATCTATTTAAAATAAGTCGCTCTCTAAAAATTTTTATTTTGTGGATTAATTAGGAATTAAATACTAACAATCACTACGTTCTCAGTAAAAAATTTATAAAAAATTATTTATTCTCGGACAACAACAACAACAAAGTAAAAATTATTTATTCTCGGACAACACAATTAAGTAGGGTCGGCTACATGGATTCTTCGCCTCCATTCAGATCTATCTTGGGTCAATCTCTGACTTAAATCCAAAAAACTAAGATCCCTTCGTATAGTCTCTTTCCAACACTTCTTAGGCCGTCCCCGCCCTCTCTTAGCCGGCTCAACATCCCAACACTCGCATCTCCTAACCGGTGCATCAGTTGACCTTCTTTGTAAATGACCAAACCATCTTAAGCGGTTTTCTCACATCTTATCCTCGATCGGAGCTACACCAACTTTCTTTCTGATTGCATCATTCCGAATCCGATCTTTACGTGTATGTCCACACATCCATCTTAGCATTTTCATTTCTGCTACAGCCATTCTCTGCACATGTCTATGGTTCACAGGCCAACATTCAGAACCATAAAGCATAGCAGGTCTCACGGCTGCTTTGTAAAACTTTCCTTTAATTTTTAAAGGAATTTTCTTATCACAGAGAACAGCGGAGGCTCCTCTCCACTTTAGCCAGTCTGCATTTATTCTATTAGTAACATCTCCATCAATTTCCCCATCATGTTGCAAAATAGATCCCAGATATCTAAAAGAATCTCTCTTCTGAATGTTATCATCACCCATCTTCACCTCGATTCCTTCACCATTGTTTCCATCAAAGGTGCATTCCAAATATTCCGTCTTAGCCCTGCTTATACGAAAACCTTTAGTCTCCAATGCATGTCTCCAAACCTCAAGCTTCTCATTTACTCCATCTCTAGTCTCGTCAATCAACACAATATCATCAGCAAATAACATACACCAAGGTAACTCATCCTGAATGTGACTTGTCAACTCGTCCATAATCAAAGTAAAAAGAAATGGACTCAAAGCTTAACCTTGATGTAAACCAATGTTGATATCAAAATAGTCAGTCTTCCCCGTCGGGGTCCTTACACAAGATAAAGCCCTATCATACATATCCTTTATGAGATTAATGTATAGGACGGGTACTTGTCTCTTCTCCAAAACTCTCCACAGTATCTCTCATGGGACGGAATCATAAGTCTTCTCCAAATCAATAAAGATCATATGGAGATTCTTCCTTTTAGCTCTATAAATCTTCATTGTTCTCCTCAGCAAATGGATGGCTTCAATAGTTGAGCGACCTGGCATGAATCCGAATTGGTTTTCTTTTACTTGGGAAACTTGCCTCAATCTTCTTTCGATCACACGTTCCCAAATTTTCATAGTGTGACTCATCAGCTTGATACCTCTGTAATTTGAACAATTTTGAATGTCTCCTTTGTTCTTATAAAGAGGCACCACAATACTCCTCCTCCAATCTTCAGGCATTTTCTTCCTTGGCCAAATAACATTGAATAGATTCGTAAGCCAAGTCAAACCACGCTCACCTAAAACTTTCCATACTTCTACAGGGATGTCATCCGGTCCTACACCTTTCCCAGGTCTCATAACCTTCAAAGCCCCCTCTACTTCCTTTCTTTGTATTCGTCTATAGCATGCACGATTCAAGTGACTTTCACTACTAGCTAGATCACCCAAAGTGATCTCTCTATTTCCTTCCCCAATGAAAAGTTTATGGAAGTACTGCTCCCATCTAGTCTCTATATCCTTCTGAGTAACAAGCATGTGACCTTCCTCGTCCTTAATGCATCTCACTTGAGAAAGGTATTTAGTCTTTCTTTCTCTTGCTTTGGCCAACCTGAATATATCCTTCTGGCCCTCCTTGGAGTCGAGATTTTTATACAAAACTTCATAAGCTTTTGACTTAGCTTCGCTTACAGACTTCTTTGCTTCCTTCTTCGCTATTTTATAGTCTGTAACAGTTTCCTCTGTTCTATCCTTAGACATAGCTTTAAAGCAAGCTCTTTTAATTTTTAGCTTCACTTGCACCCCTTCACTCCACCACCAAGCCTCCTTTTGACCCGGAGCTCCTCCTTTTGACTCGCCTAGCATCTCTTTGGCTACCTTTCGGATACAAGATGCTACTGCCTCCCACATCTCGTTTGCACTACCGCTACAATCCCAAGATAAGTCTTCTAAAATCTTCTCCCTAAAGCTTGATTGCTTCAGCGGAAGATTCCACCACCTAGTTCTAGTGATCTTAGGAACCTTCCTTTTCTTTACCAGCCCTTTTATTTGTAAATCCAAGACTAACAAGCGATGTTGGGTTGTCAAACTCTCTCCAGGGATTACTTTGCAATCTTTGCAACACAACCGGTCTCTTCTCCTCAACGCAAAGTAATCTATCTGTGTTCTAGTTGAACCACTCTTATAAGTAATTAAATGCTCCTCCCTCTTCTTAAAAAGAGTGTTTGCTATGAAAAGATCATATGCAGTTACAAAATCCAGAATGACTTTTCCCTCTTCGTTTCTAACCCCAAAACCATGTCCTCCATGCACACTTGCATACCCTGAAACACCTTTTCCCACATGTCCATTAAGATTTCCACCTATGCAAACCATCTCTCTTTGTGGAATTCCTTGTAAAATCTTATCCAGATCCTCCCAAAAAGCTTGTTTAGTCCTTTCATCTAAACCAATTTGTGGTGCATAAACTGAGATGATATTTAGAATTTCTTCTTCAAGCACCAACTTTAGCAAAATAATCCGATCCCCAAATCTTTGCACCTCAACCACACAATCCTTCAAATCTTTATGAACAACCACTCCAACACCGTTTCTGCCCTTATCTTTACCTGAATATCAAAGTTTAAAGCCTGTCTTCTCAATCTCCCTTGCTTTCTCTCCAACCCATTTAGTCTCTTGAAGACATAATATATGAATCTTCCTTCTTTCCATTGTATCCACTATCTCCATCAATTTTCCAGTTAAAGTACCGATTTTCCAACTACCAATCCGTAACTTCCTTTGCAATCTCTTTTGGACTAACTTCTTTGCTCGCATACGTCCATTATGCGAGAACCCTTGTAAATTTTGGCCTGCATCTGGGCGGTGATGCAGCGGAACTAGCTTATTTACCCGCATGTGTTCCTCATGTGAGAACCCTTGCAAATTTTGAACTACATCCAGGCTACGATGTAGCGGCCCTTGCCAATTTTTCATTGCATTCGGGCGATCCAACGCGTCGCAAGTAGGGAACGCCCCAACGAAATCTGTATGTTTGCTTAAATCCATATTTAAAAAGATCCGAACGGTTTCGAGATAAATTCATAAATAGTGTTCTTAGAAACTTTAAGAACACTATTTAAGAATTTATCTCTCCTGTGCTGGCTGTCGGCTACCTAACGCGCAACCCTCCTCATTTACCCGGGCTTGGGACCGGCCATGGCTGAGTTGACGTCCAGTAAAATTTTCATAATTTTTACACTCTTTTTTCATGAAAAATTGCATGAAAACCCCAAAGAAGTTTGCATTTTCCAAAAAAATACATTTTGCATCGTCTTTGGATTAGGTTTATAGGAAAAATAAAATTTGGTTGAATTTGAATTAATTTCATGTTAAAATTAATTTGGCTAAGTTGCATATTTTCTTAATAACCTAGTTCATCCAAGGTCATGCATTTGCATTTTTATCGCATAAAAAAATTATAAAAAAAAATCCCGCTTCAAAAACCGTGATCTAATTCGCCTAATCTTATCCGAAGTTGTTCCTTTACCTCCTTGAGTCGACCATGGGGCTTGCCCAGGTTAAAAAAAATCAAACCACGCATTAATTAATTCATTGAGTATTCGATTTGTGCAATTAATTTTTTTGTCGATCTTGATTGCCCAACTACAACAAAATGACACGCATTTAAAAAGGGCATTTCCGGAAACGTCAAATGGCATCGTTGCTAGGGAGGCAAACGGCCTAGGATCACTTTAGAAAATTTGGTTTTGGTTATCCATTCACCCGGGTAGTCTGACCCCCGAATCACTTGGTAATTATTCCATTTTTCAATTATTTTTCTTTTTATTTATTTTTTGTCTATCTCTCTCTCTCTAAGATTAAGTCACCTAATTAAATTATAAGATGAATTAGTAATAAAAACACTTCAAATGAAGCTAAAAAGAATTCAACTAATCTAATTATGAGTAAGATATATCTCTATTTTTTAATTAGAATTACATCGTTCAAATCAGAGAAATGCTTATCTTAGATTACAAAATATAATAGAAACATAAATCAAACAATTAAAAATTTCATTCAGTCCGAACAAGGGCTCCAATGTAATTATGGAAACATGTTAGGGTCTGATATGTAAAATAACCATGTACGGTGACATATTTGCAATTAGGGAAACTTGACTGGGTGATAGTGTAAAAATCCTAGAAGCCTCACGTGTTGCATGTGAGGTGGGACCATACTGCACTTTGGAGAAGGCAGTGGGTCTTAGACTATAAATTACCTAGGGCCATGTGTTGAACACGTGCGGCTCGGCCTTGGAGTGAGGGTTGGGTCGGTACAGGTGGCTCGGGCCACGTGGACGCCTCGAGTGCTTCCGGAAGAGGCTCGGTCCAACCAAATCTCTTGGCTTGTGGTGGAGCTTCAGGATGCACGTGACCATCAGATTAGATTGATCTGACGGTACATGTATGTTGTCAATGCTCAAACTTTGTTGTATGCGGTGGAGCATCAGTAGGGCTCCAGTGTACACTCCTCTCCTCCTCTGAGGTCCGGATGTCTTGTTGGAGGTCGAAGAACCTCTGTGAGGTATGACAAAGTCCATGAGAGGTTGGAGGGAGCCTGAGGTGTCTGAAACAGAGGTTCGGTGCCATATCACCGGAGAATAAGCTCTACAAAGGAGCCCTTCACAAAGCTCTGATCATTGAAGAGTCTTGTACCTGCAAGTGTTAGAAAAGCTAGTCGAAGCTTGTAGGAGTGTGTGTGAAAATGATGTGAAGAGTGAATGGAGGGTTGTCGGGTGGTTGAAGGTGGAGCCCTAGTGGGTTCCTCCTCCTTACAGAAGGAGGAATATGGTCAAGGTGGAGGATATATTGGAGAAGGGGATAGGGTGGTCGATACAATGCACAAAGATGAGTGTAGTTAGGTAAAGATGTCTATGCATTTAATTGAAATTGAAGTGAATCGTGTGCGCCTAATTAATTAGGAGAAGAATAAGGGGAAGAATGGAGGCTAACCTAGAGGTGGAGAAACTCGTCGGAGGTGGATGAACTCACCTGGGCTTGAGGTCTAGAATACGTCCGATAATTACTTGATGTGCATGGTGTGTGCGTAAAGCTTGAACCGCCCCGATCAGGATTGTGTACATGGCACATCTACCCAGATCGAATTCGGAGGTTTCCTCCATCAAGGCATCTCGACCTTCCTCATGCTATCACTGGAGGAAGGGAGGCAATAGGGGGAATATTGGCATACATGTGGATGACATGGAAGTTGGCAAAAGAGGAGGATTTTGTTTGGTGAATGGGTGGTTCTCGGTGGTTGAATGGAGGTGGTTTCAACCAACTCCAGATAAGTCACATAAAGAAGATGATGTAGGTTGAGCAACTAGCATGAATGAGGGTTGAACGGAGAACGCGATGGTATAAGAGGCATGGGAGAAGAGCATGTGAGGTGGTAGCAAAAAGAGAGGAAGTTGCATTGGCGAAGGGACGCAACCCTTCGCAAGGGTAGCCACTGGAGGAAGGAGAAGACACAATCACTATTGGATTAGGTGATCCAACGGTCTATATTATGGCACGATTGGAAGATTATGATTAGCTTGATCTTGAGATCAAGCGGTTGTTATGAAGATGTTGATGGATCGATCACGGATTACTGATCTTAAGATCAAACGGTCCAAGAGGCGTGCTGGTTGTAAAGAAGAGGCGACGATGTGGCATGTTGAGATTGGGCCACATGGCCCAATCAGATAATTCAGAAATGAAAAAAATAAAAAATATTTAGAAGCTTCAAAATAAAAAAATATTCAACATAAAAGTTTTTTATCTCTTCAAGATCTATAACTTTCATGTATAACTCAAAGTTACAATACATCATATATGCATACTTATTATTTTTTTCAAGTATTTTAATAAATAAAAACACTTCTTTTATTTATTTTGTTATTTTAGTTATTTTCGTATAATAAATAATGTGCAGTATATTATATAATTTACTAAATTAATTTATAGGGGATTTTTAATAATAATAAACACAAAAGTAAAGGGACTCTTAAACACAAATAATATGTATTTATTTATGTGCACCAATTAACCTTATTTATTTACAATATATTAAATATTAAATTGAATTAATTAGTCGTTATGTTAATTGAATAGTTTAAGATAGAGGGATAATTAGTAGAAATAAAGATGATGAATAAAAATAATTAACCTTATTTAGTTACAATATATTAAATATTAAATTGAATTAATTAGTCGTTATGTTAATTGAATAGTTTAAGATAGAGGGATAATTAGTAGAAATAAAGATGATGAATATGAGATTCATCAATAAGGCCAAAGTTTGGGTATCTCAAACATAGGAAATCGAACCCTATGAATGTGTCAAAGCTTTAAAATACCAACCAAATCTACATGTAGTTACTAGAGGTGATCCGTCTCAACAGATATGCAGTACATCCCTCAACTAGTGTAAGTGCCAAGGGAATAATGGCCTTATATAAAGAATAGAGCACTTGTCATCCTAGATGATTTTAGATTATAGAATGGAATCCACTCAGTATGACCACTCACATTGCAAAATAAAGAATTTACATGTCAAAAAGATTCTAAGCCAAACATGGTATTTGATTGCTCTTTAACATAGGGGACATCTAATAGATTTAGAGAATCTACCACCTTCCTAGTAGTAAATCAATTATTCTCGTATGGAAAACGATTTAAGGTCTCATTTATCATTATATATAAATAGACTTTGTAGGTTTGTCTACTGGAAGTCATCAAAACTAAACTCCTCCTAGAAGTCTTGGATATTTACCTGTGATGAGTGTGGTAAATACCATATTTGATTATTATGAATATAACCAAGGATTTTTTTTGTCAATTGCCTTTCTATGGACCAGAAAGATTTAGGAATAGGAGTATGATAAAGCTTTGATTAGTCATGCTAATACTTCTAATTATTGCCATTTCTTAACACATAATTTCTATATTTCATTCCTTGTTTATTTTAATTCATAGGTACCTCCCCATTTGCTCACATTAGTTAATAAGTTCTAAAAACAAGGCTTTTAAGTTGTTGGGAGTTACTTTCAACATTCACCATGCAAATCCACACTAAAATGCACAATTAGATGAAATCAAAAAACTTACTTTTAAGCCTCTATTTCTAATACCACAAGGTTAATGCATAAATCAATATATATATATATATTAAATTTACTTTTAAGCATCTATCTCTAATTTTTCAGTGAGAAGTTTAAATAAGCTCTTGTTATTTCATTATTGTGATTAATTATATAAAAGGTATGGATGTCATTTTAGTATCTGCAAGCATCCATCTTTGTGTTTATAAATCCATTCAAATATGCAGTTGCATATTTATTTGTATCTAAATATAACAAAATTTTATTCTTTTTTTCACCATATTTGATATGATATTTGTATCATGGGTAAGACTCTCAATATATGTAAATTAATCTATAAATTATTTATGCTATTATTTATATTTTAATTGTATTTGTTTTATATTTATATCCATTTTTAGGAATAGTAACACAATTTTCATATCCATCAATATCGGTATATGCATTGGCATTCATATTCTATAAATGAACGGGTAACACATATATCCTTATAGGTATCCATCCCTTCTGTTGAAACATCGGACCTCAAAGAGTCTTTAATGTATTTTTATTAATATACAAAAGCTTAATTAATTTGTTCCTTAAAAGATATATCTAAAAGATATTAAACATGTCAAAGTGTGATATATGCTACAAAGTACCTTTTAACATTTACTGCATTGAAAAAGAAAGACAAATGTCTCAAGATCAGAGTAGATGATGTGTTTATATGCTACTGATAATCTTATCCAAGACAAAGCATCATCAAGCATGTTGTCTTGTATTTTTCTAATTGAGACAATTTGTAATAATAATCGATTTAGTGATGTGTTGTAAAAGTCCTTGTTAAACAACTCACGTCACACTCTTTTTACTACCATACCAATACATAAGCCATGTACACCGGTAAACACTTGAATGTACTTATCGTGTATAATTTTGTTACTATTTCACCGATACAAAAACGTTCATGCACCAATACAAAATAGTTACATCCACTGATACCCCATGCCAAGTGGTGCATACCTTTATACATTCACTTGTAAGCTTCGCACTTATGTTGCACCAATACATTCCCATGTACACACATACTTTTGAATCTTAGACTATTTAACTTAGACATTTCAATGCGTCTACTTTTATAATTGACCGTGCATGGTATATCTTCGTGTACATCGATACAAACTAGTAGTTGGACCATTGTATAGTGTATTTCACCTATGATTCATCAGTACAAACTTTTGTGCATCAGTACACCAATATTTTAAGGGTTTTCTCATGCGTTTTCTTGAGAAATTTTTGACAAGTTACTATTTGTAGGGCATATCTAAACTTCTAAAAAGACCCTATACACACAGACCAAGAGAACAAGTTCTCTAATCACTAGTACTCTCTCTTTTCTGGTGAAGAACTTTTGTGTGCTCAAGAAGAGTTGTGATCAAGCTAGTGTTTGTTGTTCTTTGTGTTTCTCAATAATCTAAGCTCTCAATTACTAAAGCATTCTATTACGAAGTCACTCTCCATTTGCATTTACATTTCTATATGTTTTCAAGACTCTATTAGAATAATTGTATTTACCTTTGTTCTTGGTTAAGAAGTGTTGTTTGTATAAAAGACCTTTCTTCCCAGAAGGAAGAAGTGGTGAGGTAATGTACCTTGGAGCATTCTGTGTGAAAGCCAAAATAAATTCGATTGAGATTGCTTACCTCGTGTGAAATCTTTTCTTCTTGTGTTGAAGATAAATCATGGTAAGTTGTGTTTGCTTTCTATTCGTTTTAGAATACACAAGAAATATTTCTTATAGTAAATGTTTGTAAGCCCTAAGAGGCTAAACTTAGGTGCGTGTGGTAGTTCCAATGTGGGTGATCCTTTAGAAATCTTTATGCAATGTGGTTGTGCTTGTTGTGTTCTTTAAGCACATGGCTCATTAGAATCATGTTGAGTACTCGTGATTTTAATGATGAATATTGCAAAGATTATGGTTAAATTTATCAAAAGTTGAGGTGTATATAGCTTTTAATAAAATAAAAAATAAAGTTAACAAATTTGAACTAGTAAATTCAAAATGCCCGCACCTCTACGACACCCTTGATTCTCATCTCATATGATTCCTTGCTTCGGCTATAAACCCCTAGTTTCATTTTCACTACCTCGACGGCTACCAAATAAAAGTATTTGTATAATGAACAAAAATGTGAACATTTCATAAAAATTTAAGATTCTTTAATGAAAATTTTTATTTATGGTAATAGCATAATTTAACCCTCAAAAACTATTGTGCTTGTGAATGTATATGTGATATACACCCATACACAAGTGAGCATGTGTATGCGTGTGGGTGGATGTCAGTGTGTCTATGATAACACATACCCATGTTTGTTAGAGAGAGAGAGAGAATATGCCACACACAGGTGTGCACATGTGCGTAATAACACATACAAGTGCATGGATATGCTTGCATGCGATATATATATCCACATGCAGCTGCAGGTGCTAGAGCGTGGGTGCATGCACGTGCTAGTGTGGGCATGGGTGTGAGTGATACGCATGCAAGAATAAAAACACGTATGCATATGCACGTCTGTGTGTATGCATACATGCGTGCGTGTGTTGCTTTTGCTTATTTGTTTTGCATGTCTCCTCTACGAGACTGACTTTCCTATCCCTCACCAGAAAAGATTCCATCAACAGTCGAATCATCCACTCAATTGTTATCTATAACTTATCTTCCACTTAATAAACCAAATCAAACCTTCCCTTCTAACACGTTCGATGATGATAGCTACATGGATTCACTTCCGGCCTAATAAACCTCGCGGGTTACGACCGACACAAATTTGATACAAAGTCACCCCTGACCTAAATATCACTTGAATATATACATGGCAATTTGAAGTGAATAATCCAAAATCAACATACAGCCTCACTGTGATGACAAGCAAAAACTGAAATTTGTCAGTGTCCAAGTGAACATTGATGAAGCAATCTGATAATAGTGTCAAAAAGAACAAGTCTGGTAGCAGCATCAAACTTCCAGCAAGGAGAGAACCACCAACTTCGCAGATTAGTACTCCAGAACCCAAAGCCATGTAGGGGCACTGAATCAATGTATACTCTCTGTAACAATCTCCACATGTATCCAGTTGCTTAATCCGGTAATCGGCATATATTCTTTTCGTTGAGCTAACTGAAAAGGTACATACCATCATTCTCAAAAGCCAAAAACAACAAAGAAACTTTCCTCCACTGCAATGGATGTTGCATGGATTACTCGCCTCCAAGCTTATCTGTCTGAGGTCGTAAACGATCTTAAATATACAATTTTCATGAAAAATCTAAGCACGATTAATATCATTTTTAAAAAATGCATCAAAAGCCAGAAATTGCACAAAATATCCTCCTATGTAAAATACAGCTTTCCTTATTTACATATCATCTTACCTCATTCCTCTAGCTGCATGTCCAAGTTCAGGCAATTTCATCGGTGGTAAAGTCTATCATGCAAAGCTAGAAGCTACCCTTTACATGAGCTTGGATAAACAAAGGAAAAAAATTGATAAGGAAGATGGGTGGAATGTGCTCAGATCATGTAACAGATTAGGTGACATGAGTCGGAATCGTAATGCATGAGGACCCGAGAGCTCAACTTCTTGAGCTAGAATTAATATGGTGACTTGAAGTATTCTGGATTGCCAGGGAAGTTCACAGTTTCTGATGGCGCTACATTAGGCATGTGGCTCATTGTGACCTGACCTTGAGGCGGTGCTTTATGATCCTTGAAATTCGTAGCGGCCGATGTTCTCGTAGAAATAGAAGAGAATAAACTGGTTGCTGTTTTGTTAGGGTTTCCAGCAAAGTTCTCAATTTCCATTGTCGCCATACTGCCTGGGAATGGCAACATTGGAGTTGCATAAGGGTGTGAGATGAAAGAGCCATTTGCTAAAACGTTCCCCATTTGTGGGTAAGGCATGCGGTATCCAGGAAGCATCATTGTAGGTGCATTAGGCCAACATGGGGCCACTTGAGGGGCAGTGCTAGTTGATGAGCCCAAATGACTTGCTGTTTTTCCCATAGGCATGTTAACTGGATTGACTGTAGACGTAGCCTGTGCGGGGCCAGCTACTCGAACAATAAGTGTATTATTGAAAATCGGAAACATGTTCATCTTCTGTATTGCTGTAGCAGCACAGATAGGGCTCTTGTATTTGACGAAGCCATACCCTTTACTTACGCCGCTGGCAGAGTCTCTCACTACTCTTGCTTTATCGATAGATCCGAAAGGACTGAACAGTTGAACAAGAACAGCTTCATCGATGTTTTGGGGGAGACATCCCACATACAGATTCGATTCATCTGATGGATGCTTTTGTTGGGCAATCTTATTACCAGCATCTGAATTGACTCCAGAAGTGTTGTTTCTAGGGCCAGGTTTCCCACAGAACGATGAGAAAAATCCATCTGCTATCTGTGAAAGGCCGTTGCTAGACTGATCATCTGTTGCGGGACTTCTTGTTGTTAATGGACAATATTGAGTTGCATGCTTTATTTCGCCACAAGTTTGGCATAGGTTGTTAGGATGGAGAGCTCCCCTCATGAAAGCGAGTTCTCTTAACTGTTCAAACTTGAGTGAATTTCCAGACCCTGGAACCAGTAGCTTTTCCACCATGGTCACAGCAGCATCCAGCGAGTCCTCATTATCAGCCTCAATCCTGACATGCAATTCGTCGTCAGACTCAGATCGTTCAGGTTTTGTGGTCCCTGCATTTTGCTTTACAGAACCTTTTCCTCTTAATAGAATCCTTGCACCAGTTTCAGACTCCATTTTCTTCTGATTTTTACCACCAGGTCCCATAATAAGGCCGATGAAATTATAATCTGGAAATTCCTTTACAGGAATGTATAGCTTCTTATAGAGTGGGGGTGGCTCCTCTTTACGAGAAGTAACAATAGCTGTTTTATTGATCAATTCCAAAATGATTTTCTGCTTTTCAGCAATGAGCATTGAGTGTAACACATCAGAGGTGTCCAGGCTGAGAAGCTCTTGGTTTATTGCTAGAAGTTGATCATTCAACTTCTTTATTGACCTTTCATGCTCCGTGTCATCACCTATACCCTTGGTGAAATCCGGAAGCTGCAAAGGTCCTATCATTTTCAGCTCGGTATCGTTATCAGCCCACCTGGTTTTCTTTCTTTTGGTCACCTCGGTACTATCTTCACTGCCTCCTTTAGCATCTTCAGGTTTTATGTCCCATCTACTATGTCTTTTATTACCTGAACTTCCACTGGTTTCACATCCTCCAGATTTTATTGCAGACTTATCTTGCATATTAGAAGGCGAACCTCCTCCGTTACTGGCAGTTGCCTTCTTATGTTTTTTCCCAGACGATGATAACATTACATCAGCCATTCTTTTATTTTCATTTGAAGAGGATTGAACAAGATCAAGCATCTCCTTTTTTTCAGAACTGGGTGGAGTGACAATTTCAAATGATTTCTTTTTATCACTTTGTTTTTCATTTACAGCTGCGACATGTGTCTCACCTTTAGATGCATGTTTCACACGGGTCTCCCCAACTTGTACAGCAATGTGTTCATAACTTTCCTCTACCTTGGCCACCACTTCTTCTTCTTCCTCCTCCTCCTCGCATTCCTCAACTTCAACCTCTTCAAAACTTTCAGACTGTTCCACTGCTTCCTCTTCACCCGCTTCTTCCTCCACCTCTTCAACTTCCTCCATCTCTTCTTCATCATCACCTTCGCACAGTTCAGGTTTCACCATTTGACAATTTTCAGAGTGCTGCACGTCCACTCCCGCTTCATCTTTCTCCACTTCCTCCTCCTCATCTACATCCTCCACTTCCTCTACCTCTTCTACTTCCTCCTCCACTTCCTCTACCTCTTCCACTTCCTCTACCTCTTCCACTTCCTCCTCCACTTCCTCTTCCTCCTCCACTTCCTCTTCCTCCTCTACCTCTTCTACCTCCTCCTCCACTTCTTCTTCATCCACATCTTCGAATTCCTTCGCCTCAACTGCCCCTTCTTTGCATGGTGTGCCTTCAACCTCTTCACAGTTATCAGGCTCTGCATCCACCTTCTCTTCCTCCTCCACTTCAACTTCCTCATCTACATCCTCCTCTACCTCTTCTACGCCATCCTTTACCTCTTCTTTTTCCACAACATCTTCGAATTCCTCCACCTCCGCGGCCCCTTCTTCACATCCTTTTCCTTCAACCTCTTCACAATTATCAGAGTCTAATTCCACCTCCATTTCCCCCTCAACTTCATCATCCATTTCCTCTTCCTCCTCAGCATCTTCGAATTCATCCGCCTCAACTGCCCCTTCTTCGCATGGTTTGCCTTCAACCTCTTCACAATTATCAGACTCAAATTGCACCTCCTTTTCCCCCTCAACTTCTTCCTCCCCTTCTTCTTCTTCTTCATCCACATCTTCGAATTCCTCTGCCTCAACTGCCCCTTCTTCGCATGGTTTGCCTCCAACCTCTTCACGGTTATCAGGCCCTGCATCCACCTCTTCCTCCTCCACTTCAACTTCCTCCTCAACATCCTCCTCTACCTCTTCTATGTCATCCTCTACCTCTTCTTCTTCCACATCTTCGAATTCCCCCACATCCGCGGCCCCTTCTTCACATTGTTTTCCTTCAACCTCTTCACAATTATCAGACTCAAATTCCACCTCCTTTCCCCCCTCAACTTCATCATCCATTTCCTCTTCCTCTTCAGCCTCTTCTACCTCCTCTTCCTCAACCATCGTGCACTCTTCATCATCTTCCTCTTCTTCAATCAGTTCTTCACTGCACTCTTCTTCAAGGTCTACTTCATCCTCATCTTCTTCAACTAGCTTATCTTCATCTGCTTCACTGGAGCCTTCTCCATTTTCTTCTCTGACAAGTTGCTTAGATCCACCAGACACATTGAACGATTGATCTTTATTTGCATGAGATACTTCACGTAAAATTTTCCCCCGATCAGAACAGTCATTTCCCCCCAATTTCCTGGCGTCAGTGGCATGCACTCCCATTTTCTGCGGAAAAAAAGGCAATATGTATCACTAGTCAAGGTGGTCTGGCTACTGTAAACCCCAAATAACATTAGAAATACAAGTAAGAATGGGCAGCGCAATTAAAAGCATTCCTCTTTCTTTGTATTATGCATACAAATATTTAGTAACGGAAAGGAAGCAATAGAATACTTCATCATTTAAGTTCAAGAGATATTGAATACCTTGATAAAAATGATATCGCATTGTATTATTAATCATTCAAAAATTAACTTTTTAATAGAAACGAATCAGACTTTGAACAGAAGGCAAATTGGAACTAACAAAATATTATATAAATTTGATACTCTTTATTATCAAACTTATTTTAGAACCTAATTACAGCCATTAATTTTAGTTTTGTATCATGGGAAACTTCTTCCAAAACAATAAAACGTTGTAATGACTTAGCATTTATATTTAAATAAAAATGTCAAACAGCACAAAACCACGTAGTCACGCATACTCTCGCATACCACAAAATGGCTATGCAGTGACCTACTCGTTGACAACACGTATACATTGTTAGTATTTTGATCCTCCATGATTTTAAAGATGACATACTCACAAGTTTGTATCGTAGTCTCTCGCATATTCTCTGTGATTGCAAGACTGCAAGTGTGGATCTCAGCTCGACACGATTGTGTTAAGTCGTCTCTCAGAAGCAAGATGCAGATGCTCATCTTTGTTGTTTCTTGTTCAAAAGACTTGTAATAAGTTTATATGTATTATGTTTGCAAAGTTGTAACTTCAGCATGGTTCAACCAAAAGTTTCCTTTTCAAGAATATCAAGATTTGATGAATTGATCGATCATATTTGCACCTTGATCGATTATACCTTGCCGATCATATGTTTTCATTGATCGAGCACTCCTTGTTGATCATGTCAATTGAACTTATCGTTCAATATTTGAATAACCATTCAAACGGTCATCAACTGATCGATCATGGTTATTTAGTTGATCGATCATTTACAGTTGATCGATCATACTTGTCGTTGGAATTTGGGGATCGGAAGCGGAATAGATAAAACAAGAAAGATAAACATGAACAAGGATTTAACGTGGAACCCTACTCCATAAGGAGCGGGAAGAAACCACGGGAGAAGCCCTCAAAGGGGTTAGATACTATTAGAATCTGTACAGGGGTGTAGGGCTCCTTATAGTCTCACAGACAGTCCGGAGTCCTACCGCATCCATGTAGGACTAAACATAAGTGGGGTAATTGGATCTTGGAGAGATCCAATTACCCACCTATTACATTCTCAAACACTCCCCCTCAAGCTGGAGCTGATAAAGCTGCAGTTTGCAAGAAAAAGAAAGTATACAACACGTCTTTACCCAATAAATGACAAGAACACATATCCATTGCTGGTAGAAGACCTCGCACGAGAACGAGTCTACGGCTTTCAGGTCACCGGAACATATCTCTGTCGTGCATGTAGAGCCGTTGCGATACAGCAGGTCACCGGAATGTATCTTTGTCGTGCCTGCAGGTCACCGAAACATATCTCTATCGTGCCTAGAGAAGAATCATTGCGGAAGAAATCCAGTGCGGGGAATTGATCGGGTCGTATAAGAAGAAATATACGCCCTGGAGAATTTGATGCTCGGTGAAGACGGTCGATCAACGAAATCTGGAGTGTCGATCTGTCATTCGTGGTCAGGCAGTAGTTGTGAAGAATACATCTCTGACTCCCCCTTTCTCCCATAATTGATAGAATAAAGAGCAGATAGCATCAAGTTTGGAAAAAAAATAAATAACATACATTTTCATTTTCTTGTGCTTCATTTTTTTGCACAATTCAATCAAAAAAATTTCGTACGCCTTTTTTGTATGTAGCCCCTTTTTTAACCGTTCATTTTTTTAACTTTTCATCTTTTTTTAATAAATAAATGAAGCCCATTTGGCCCAAAGAAGCCTCGACCCAATTGGGCTTTACAAAACATAGCATACCTCTCTTTCCCTCTTTTTTTTCAAAAAAAAAATCTCATCACAAAACAAAGGGCCTTAATATACAGCATATTTTTTAACGCACATGGCCTACATGGGGCTTATTTAGGGTTCCCTAGGAACCCTTTCACTACATCAAATCGTCGCCCCTTGCTGAGGCTCGCGGCCACTGGGAGGAGCACGACCTAATGTCGTTGCCTCCGCTCAGAGCTTGGCGATGTCGCAGATAGAAGGAGCCCCGACTGCTCCGCCTGGAGTCTGCTGCTTGGAGATGCCACCTGCGCGCGGGAGACGATGGAGAGAGATGGAGATGGTGGCAAGGGAGGCCGCCATCGATGGAGTTGGTGAAGCTCCAGATCGCCTACGCCTGCGATGCGCGGTGGAGTGCACTAGCGCCTATGGCTAAGGTGCGGCGCTCGAAGGAGTGGCAGCGTCGCTGGGGTTAGCGCACAGCCGCTTAGGTATAGAGGCGGCGCCACTTGGATATGAGTTGTGGTCGCCTATGATGCAGCATGGATGGAGGTTGCCACCTGGAGGCCTCGCCGGAGCCTGGGAGCCTGGAGATGGGTTCGTCTGGGTGACTAGAGCCGCGTGGAAGGAGGGCTCCGCCACTAGAGCGCTGCCCCCCGAATGGGAGGGCTTCGCCTTGAGGAAGATGAGCAACTTCCTCAATGGGATTTTTTTCTTCTTCGAGAACCATGCTAGAGTTGGGCAGGAGATACAAGGGCATCGCCTGGGATGCCTAGGGTTCAGTTTAACAAGGCCAGATCATCGCCGCTTGGAGCTTTCAGTACGATCGAAAAAATAGATCTGAGCAGAACTGGAATCACATAGAATTAGGGTTTCATATGAAACCCTAGAACAATGAATGGATCTTCAACACGAACAATAATCCCAGCCATGGATAAAACAATCTTCAAAAATAAGAACTTTAATCTTCACAGAATTAGGGTTTTGTGAAACCCTAGATTTTTTGAACAAATCATGAATCTCGAACAAAACAACGAACATGAAATCCTCGAGAATCGACCTGCTCTGATACCATGTTGGAATTTGAGAAGCGGAATCGATAAAACAAGAAAGATGAACAAGAAGAACAAGTATTTAACGTGGAACCCTACTCCCTAAGGAGCGGGATGAAACCATGGGAGAAGCCCTCAAAGAGGCTAGATATTCTATTAGAATTCTCAAAGAATACAGGGGGTGTGGGGCTCCTTAAATAGCCTTACAAAAAGTCTGGAGTCCTCCCGCACATCCATGTAGGACTAAACATGAGTGGGGTAATTGGATCTTGGAGGGATCCAATTACCCACCTATTATATTCTCTAACACTTGTTAATCTAATCAGTTATATCAAAGAATCACATTTGATTTCATACAATGTTTTGTTTCAATGGTCAATTTCCTTGAGAGCTCCTATATAAAGGACCCCCCCCTCCATACCCATTGTTAGAGTACACCATTCGAGCAATCACTCTTACTTTCTCTAGAAAAGCAAGAAACTCTCTCTGAGTGACATCCTCGATATTCTTTCTCATCTTCTTTGACTTGTTCGATATTTCGAGAGGTATGGTATATTCATACCATAACATGTGAACAATAAGAACTATAATTCTTATTGATACTGGAACTTACAGGGAAGAAAATGGATTTATGGATGGACTCGAAAATCCAGTATTTATAGAAAAAATCTTCGATTATTGGGGAACAATCAATATACTTCTAATGTCAAATCAGGATCAATTAGGACAGAAATAAAGCATTGGGTTGAACTCTTCTTTGATATCAAGGTAATAGCTATGATTATTATATCAGCAATAGTGTCTCTATTCATGATGAACTAGAATTATTGTTGTCATCTAATTCTGATATAATCAACATGTTTTTTAGGAATTATTAAAGATATATGCTTGAGATATAATCCATTAATTAATATATTTCATATTGATCCATTTTCTAAAACCAAACTTCTTCTTAGGAGGATAGATGGGGTGATTAAGGTGAGATCCGATGTGGATCCAATCTTCTATTCACTCGTGGGATACAGGCGGTCGGAGGAGACTACCGAGTCCAAGGTTGCAAAAGTCGGTAGTCGGTCGGTCGGGTCACTGACTAAGGATTAATCGGTAGTCGGGTGACTAATCGGATTTAATCAGAATTTAATGGGTTATGAATGTTTTATTATTTTAAATATCTAACACATTTTTATACATATATTTATATATATTTTGTACATTTTTATACTATCATAATGAAATAAAAGTAGTTGAATTTAGATAAAAAAATAAGCATATCATAATAAGTTTGCTTTTAAAAAAAAGCAAAACATAAAAAAAACCAATTAAAAATTGATCGACCAATATGCCTAGTCAGAATTAGTCAGTACTCGGTAGGCCACGCTAGTGACTACACTAGTCGGACTTACTAGTCGGGCCAGTCGGGCGACTTTTACAACACCGTGTGGCTCCTCTCTTCTCGAGAATCCATACATCCCTTACAAGAGTATGGGCAACTATCTCTCGAGCACATGTTTAGGTTCGGCATCGGATTGCAGGCTGCAACTCGCCTGTATGAAGCCGGAATCGCTAGTTGTTGAGAGACTTCTATATCTTTGTCTTTATTTATATTTCTCTAATTTTTTCTGTCTTCTTTAGGTAATTTCTCCCTAAAGCCTTTCTCCTATATAAGAGGGTTCTAAGGCTACGTGGAATACAATTTCTTTTCACACCTTCCACATGGTATCAGAGCGACGATCCTATACCGAAATTTGTGACCTAACACTAGTCCCTCCACACCAAAAACCGTACCGCCCCCGCTCACAAGTGGCCACACAAGCCGCCACCCCCGTCGCGGGCCATCGCTCCTTCAAGGGCGTTGCTGCCCCTCGTGGGTCGCCGCCCCTCTTGGGTTGTCGCGGCCTCTCACGGGCCTCTTGCGGGTCGCCGCCCCTCGTGGGTTTCTCCTGCCCTTGTTGTTGCTGCTCGTCTCGGTTTAGGTCCGCTCTTGGGCTTCTAGGGTGTAGCGTGATCATCTAAAAACACCCTAGTCACCCAAAGGTGCCTTCAAAGAATGGAAGAGATTGTGGTATAAGTCCACACCCACAATCATCTTCCTATATATCAGTGTAGATGCAAGTCTTATTTGTGCAATCACAGTCTTGGTGATAGTTGTCATCATGGTTGACAACAAAGCTGATGTTTCATCTCTGGGGTCCTTCAAAGGTCCAGCCCCATCGTCTAGATAGATGGAACAAACTATGAACAGTGGGCCATGCAGTTCATGAGTCTGATGCAGTGTAATGGCAAGAAGCACATCCTCACGATAGAGGAGTCAAGTGACAAGACTGGGATAAATGCCTCATGGGAGGCTGATGATGTCTATGCACGTGTATGGTTGTCTAGGACTGTGTCTACAGAGATAACAAATGATATACTGAGTCAGTCTACTGCAAAGGCTATGTGGGGCATTCTCGCTGCGACATACTCTCCAGCGAAGAATGAGTCAAAGATACTGCAGCTCCAACATGATATCTTTACGTCGAAGCAGAATGGTCAACTCCTCCATATCCTCTACACTTCTTTGAGGGGCATGTTTGAGAAGCTACATGCCTACATTCCCTTGACTGCTACGCCAGAGCAATTCAAGGCTTATAGAGACTCTGTGATAACAGGGGTCTTTCTGGCGGCCCTTGATCCTGAATATGACTCAACTCGTGCTCAGATTCTTAGAGATGCTACCATACCTCCAATGTAGGAGGCATGTCGCAGACTAAGTAGGCTATCCATATCCCCTGGTGGTAATGTTCAGTCTCAGACATCATCAGCCATGGCCAAATCTTGTGGTCGGGGGAACCTTACTCCGTATGGTGGTAGGGGAGGATCTAACCGTGGCAGAGGGGGTGGCCGACCCCGTCAGCCGTGCACCTTCTGCTACAGGACTCGCCACTCTGAGGAAACCTGCTATTCTAAGCAGGGGTTTCATGCTTCCGCTAGAGTTGCATAACAGACTCAACAGGTTGGGAGTTCTCCTGTTGATGATCAGAGATTTGACGAACTTGTGGTCAGACTCAGGGAGATCATGCCTACTCCTGGACCATCCAGCTCTCCCTCAGAATCCTCAGAGGTAGTTGCTTCTGCTGCTTCATCTTCATCAGGTATAGCATATGCCTTTATTAGTTGTTACAAGGCAGATTTGTCAAAATGGATTATGGACTCAGGTGCATCCCACCACCTATGCGGTGATAGAAGTCAGTTTAGTGCTTTCAGTCCAATCCAGCCCAGACGATCTGTTGTGATAGCAGATGGAACACATTCTCCCATTACTGGTCGGGGGGAAGTGCAGCTAACTCCTGCAATGAGACTTCAGAATGTTCTTTATGCTCCTGAGTTTTCAATTAATTTATTATCTATTAGTCAAGTCACCAAGGACTTGCATTGTCGTGCCATTTTTAATCTGTCTGTTCTTGTAATTCATTACATTCTAACGGGCAGGGTGATTGGTTCTAACCGTGAGCAAGGAGGTCTCTACATATTAGTGCAATCTCCTTATGCAGGTGTTTCTTCCATTTGCATTGGGTTTGCATCTCCTTACATGTGGCATCTTCGTTTTGGTCATCTTCCTCTGCAAAAGATGTGTCACGTTCTTCCACAGATTTCCCCTTGCTCTACCTTTCAATGCGAGACCTGCCAACTTGGGAAGCATCACCGGTCTACGTTCTAGAGTCGTCAGGGTCGAAGTAGTCATGGTCTGTTTGAGTTGGTTCATTTTGATATTTGGGATCCCAGTCGTGTCATGATCATCAGGGGGCATAGATTTTATCTCGTTGTTGATGAGTTTTCAAGGTTGTCATGGGTTTTTCTTCTTAAAAACAAGTCTGATCCTAGTCCTGTTATTCAGTCCTTCATTAATGAAATAAAAAATATTTTTTCAGCAAAAATCAAGTATATACGTTCTGACAATGCCCTGGAGTTTTGTACTAACTAGCTTGCACATTTCTTGCATTGCATGGTATTGTCCATCAAACATCTTGTACGTATATTTCCCAACAGAATGGGATGGCTGAAAGAAAACACCGCCATCTTCTGGACGTTACAAGGACTCTTTTGATTCAGAGCCGTGATCCTCATTCATACTGGGGGGGATGCGGTCCTAACTGCTTGTTACCTTGTTAATCATATGCCCTCTTCAATTCTGGGAGAAAAAATCCTGTTTTTGATTGTGTTTCCCGAGACGGATCTTTTCTCTCTCACACCTCAAGTATTTGGTTCAGTGGCTTTCGTTCACCAGATGTCCCCTGGTCTTGACAAGCTCTCTCCCAGAGCTGTCAAATGTGTGTTTGTTGGGTACTCCAAGACCCAAAAGGGATATCGTTGCTTCGACCCTGTTCGATGAAGGTACTATGTTAGTGCTGATGTAACCTTTTTTGAGTCTATTATGTACTTCTCTCCTACAGGTCGCAAGCTCATTTCTTCTGAAGATGGGGAAGTGATATATATGCCTCTACCTCCTATCTCTACTCTACCAACATCAGCACCTCCTCCTCCACCACCTCCTATGTCTCCTCCTCCACCACCGCCACCTCATCCACCTTCATTCTTTCCCCAGGTTTATCAACGTCGACCTCGTGCTCATGTGCCTCGCCAATCATCCAGCATGCCAGAGGTATGTTCTGAACATTTGAGTTCTTCTAATGGTAATGGTGATTTGCATGTACAGCGTGAGATGCAGGATGTCTAAGATGCTACATCTATTGTGAGTACTGAAGATCTAGATGTGCATATTGCTCTATGGAAGCAGAAGTGTGTTGCACTATGCATCCTCTTGCATCCCATGTGTCATTGGCTCGCCTTTCCGATGACTTTCAGAAGTTCATTCTAGGGTTGTCAGCAGTGGAGATACCACGTTCTTATTAGGAGGCGTTGCAGAGTAGTCAGTGGCGTCTAGTATGGAAGATGAGATAACTATTTTACGATCTCGAGGTACGTGGAGTGTTGTGCAGGCTCCTCCAGGTGCATCTATTGTTGGCAGCAAGTGAGTGTTTATTGTGAAACACCGTGTAGATAGTACAGTTGAAAGATATAAGGCCAGGTTGGTTGCTCGTGGGTTCACCCAAACGTATGAGGTGGACTATCAGGATACTTTTTCACCAGTTGCACGTCACTCCACGTTGTGGATTCTTATTGCAGTTGTTGTGGTACGTGACTGGCCGCTTTTCTAGTTTGATGTGAAAAATGCTTTCTTGTATGGTGATCTGCAGGAAGAAGTTTACATGAGCAGCTACCGGGGTTTGCTGCTGAGGGGAGTCTAGTATGGTGTGTCGACTTCACAAGGCCATATATGGCCTCAAGCAGAGTCTGAGGGCTTGGTTTCAGAAACTTTCAAGGTTGATTGAACAAAATGGTTTTGTCAGATCTACTGCAGATCATTCTCTTTTTGTTAAGAGAACTCAGGGAGGTACGGTTGTTGTTCTGATTTATGTTGATGATATTGTTGTTACTGATAGCGATGAACAGGATATTCATGCAGCTAAGGATTTCCTTGGACGACAGTTTGTGACCAAGGATCTTGGCAAGTTACGTTATTTTCTCGACTTGGAGTTTGCACGCAGTCAGCAGGGTATGATTATGAGATGCAAAGGAAGTATGTTACTCGTGTTCTGGCTGAGACAGTTATGATAGGATGCAGACATGCTACTACACCAATGGATATTGATGCTAGACTTTATGATGATGACTCCGAGGAGATAGATAAGAGACGGTATATGGAGCTGGTAGGAAAGTTGTTATATGTTACTATTACCAGGACTGACATATCATTTGTTGTGAGCAGAGTTAGCCAGTTCATGGAGCAACCTAGACAAGTTCATATGGATGCAGTTTGTATGATCTTAAGATATCTGAAATCTTCTCCATGTGCAGGTCTATTTTCAGAAGAGACAAGTCACTCTCAGTTACTGGATGTGCAGACGCAGATTATGTTGCGCGTCCCAAGGACAGGAAGTCCACTTCAAGCTTCATTATGTTCGTTGGTAGCTCATTGGTCTCATGGAAGAGTAAGAAACATACTGTAGTTGATTTGGCAGCGCTGAATCAGAATATAGGGCTATGGCTTGAGGAAGCACAAAAATGATGTGGGTCAAGTCCGTTCTGAATGATCTTGCAATTAAGGTGCCTCTTACAATGCACATCAAATGTGATAATCAAGCAGCTCTATACATAGCTAATAATCCAGCCTTCCATGAGAGAATAGAACACATCGAAGTTGATTGTCATTATACCCATAACTTGAACCAAACGGGGTTTATTTCCACCTCCCATGTTGCTTCAGGAGAACAGATTGCAAACATGTTTACCAAGGTTCTCGCGAGGGGTCCTTTCCACCGTTGTTGTTTCAAGCTGAGCATGATCGACATATATGCTCCAGCTTGAGGGGGAGTGTTGAGAGAATTATATATCTTTGTCTTTATTTATATTTCTCTAGATTTTCCTGTCTTCTTTATGTAATTTCTCCCTAGAGCCTTCCTCATATATAAGAGGGTTCTAGGCTACGTGGAATACAATTTTTCTTCACACCTTCCACATTAGTAATCGCCAGTCAACCATACGGCGGTGAATCCGTTCCCGGGTCTTGTACACACCGCCTGTCACACTATGGTTGTTGGCCACACCCAAAGTCATTATCTTAATAGCAAGGAGGGGGATGCCGAAGGCGGGGCTAGTGACTGGAGCGATCAGAAAATATATGGATAGAACTCATAAGGGGATCCAGAAAAATAAGTAATTTTTGCTGGGCATGTATTCTTTTTTTAGGTTCACTAGGATTTTGTGGTTGGAACTTCTAGTTATCTTGGTAGGAATCTAATATCCGTATTTCCCGGTCAACAAATCATTTTTCCACAAGGAATTGCAATGTCTTTCTATGGAATCACGGGTCTATCCATTAGCTCCTATTTGTTTACAAATGTATGAGGCCACGTGGTTTCTTGGTCCTCCGCCGGTACTTTGGATTCAAAGGCACAAAAAGAGGGGCAACCTTTGCCGCTCAAACTGCATGAAGAATATTCATTGTTGAAAAACTGTGAAGCAAGTTGTTCAGTTCCGTAGTGTTCGATTTGCTATTCAATCTACAAGTTCTTCTGCAACAATCACAGTACCTTTGGCAGCCTCGTCTCAACGTGGTGATTTTTATTATCTTGTTTAATATTGATTATATGCATGTGATATTTGTGATATAATTACGTGTACTATCCTTCGACAATTATTTGTGCAATTATACTCTGTTAATTATTTGTGCAATTATACTCTGTTATTTATCCCAATATATCATCGGTTATTAATTGGAGAATTATATTCTTGATACATGTGGAGATAATTCTTTATATAGATATTATCTTTATTATATCTCTTGTTTCCGATTAACCATTTTCAACAGGATCTTAGGTGTCTGATCCTAAGTGTGCAGAGATGCTCTTGGATGTAGGATCTCTAAGAAAGCACGAAGAAAGTCGAAAGCTTATATGTTCTTCTACTTGTGCAACAATGTCTGATCTGTAGTGTTGATCTTGTGTTTGATCCAACATTATGAAGCGTCAGCTTTGTAAACGGTTGAGATATCCGCGTAAATATCTCGAATTTTAGTGAAGCAGCGCTAATCGGGAAATCCTGAGTCAGAAAGACGCAAGTCGTGATTTTTGCCAAGGTGGGCTTCCACGTCAACATATTATACAAGTGTACCGATTGGTCCGCTTGATTATCATTTCCGTGATTGTTGATTATTCGGCAAAGTTTTTCAAAACGGCTTTGAGCCACCATTCCCCCCTCTAGTGGTGCAGTGATCCCATAACTCAGTCTCACACACATTTCCAAACAGTGACTACATCAAGGGAAAAATGATGCAAAAACCTGTCAATGATGTAATCTATCAATGATGACGACTTTAATTCAGATAGAAACCTTTTATAGTATCCTTGCATAATATATTAAACACATGACATAATAGAAGTTAACATCACTTGCAAAAATCTGTCAATGATAATGACTTCAATTCAGGTAGTAACCTTTTATAGCATCCTCTCAATTTTTTTGAGAAAAAATGGACGCACCTCCAAAAGAGGCACGTCTAAACAATTATATATACAAGAATATAGTATCCTTCATAAAACAGTAAACACGCATGATATGATGGAAGTTGACATCCCTTATAGCTAATTGGGGATTGCTTTATGATGGTGAGATACCAATAATAAGAGCAACAGCAATGAAAATTCTGAAATTGATATCATTTTCTTCTAGATATGAACTGGAGCACTTCCGCAGTCTTACATTTGTGACATATGATTAGCCTAGGAGTTTAATTTATCGATTGATTGTCGACTTTTTATAAATATCTACATTGCATATATACAACAAAAATGGAATAAACTTAAAATGAAGAGATTAAATGACTTGGTTTTCATGAAAAAAATTTAGGCTAAAGGAACGCCAGTCTCAAAAGAGATTTTTTTAATTGATCAAAAGATAAGAGATAATTCATTTCGAAGGACAAGATGCATGTAAGCGAGTGGATTTGATCAGGTGAAGGAGACGAGGTCTTCCAAGGGTCGGGACTAACTTGGAACTTGATGGCTAAAGCAAGGGGAGATGTAGAGTAGCATATGAAGAGACAAAAGAATGTGGATGCATTATGAAATTTGCATGAAGAAGAATTTATCATCGATTTTAACAAAATAAAGGTTCTCCTGTGATTTTTTGTGACTTCAATTAAGAATTTGGTGTGTGAACCTTCGTTTGTTTGTATCGGCATGACCAACTTATTTATTTAACGCGATGCTTGAGTTAAAATCACATCATAATTAAATTAAATTAAATATTGGTGTGCTTCATATTAAGTATATGCTATATTTATTTGAAAGATAAATTTCTAATATTTTTTGCTTGGTGGAGGTCTTAATAGACATGTGGGAAAGGATGCTTCAGGGTATGCTAGTGTTTATGGAGATCATGGCTTCGGGGATAGAAACGAAGAATGAAAAGTCATTCTGGATTTTGTAACGGCTTATGATCTTTTCATAGCAAACACTCTCTTCAAGAAGAGGGAGGAGCATTTAATTACTTATAAAAGTGGCCCAACTAGAACACGGATAGATTACTTTGTGTTGAGGAGAATAGATCGGTTGTGTTGCAAATACTGCAAAGTAATCCCAGGAAAGAGATTGACAACCCAACATCGCTTGTTAGTTATGGATGTGCGAATAAAAGGGCTGGTAAAGAAAATGAGGGTTTCCAAGATTACTAGAACTAGATGGTGGAATCGTCAACTGAAGCAATCAAGCTTTAGGGAGAAGGTTTTAGAAGACTTATCTTGGGATTGTAGCAGAAGCGCAAACAAGATGTAGGAGACGGTAGCAGATTGTATAGCCAAAGAGATTCTAGGCGAGTCAAAAGAAGGAGCTCCATGCCAAAAGGAGGCTTGGTGGTGGAGCGGAGGGGTGCAAGAGAAGCTCAAAATTAAAAGAGCATGCTTTAAAGCTATGTCTAAAGATAGAACAGAGGAAACTGTCACAAACTACAAAATAGCGAAGAAGGAAGCAAAGAAGGCTGTAAGCGAAGCTAAGTCAAAGGCTTATGAAGTTTTATACAAAAATCTCGACTCTAAGGAGGGCCAGAAGGATATACTCAGGTTGGTCAAAGCAAAAGAAAGAAAGACCACAGACCTTTCTCAAGTGAGATGCATTAAGGATGAGGAAGGTCATGTGCTTGTTACTCAGAAGGATATAGAGACTAGATGGAAGCAATATTTTCCATGAGTTTTTCACTGGGAAAGGAAATAGAGAAATCACTTTGGGTGATCTAGCTAGCAGTGAAAGTTACTTGAATCGTGCAAGCTATAGATGAATTAAGCAAGTAGTGGAATCTTTGAAGGTTATGAGACCTGGGAAAGGTGTAGGACCGGATGACATTCCTATAGAAGTATGGAGAGTTTGAGGTGAGTGTGGTTAGAATTGGATTACACATTTATTCAATGTTATTTGGCAAAGCAAGAAAATGCCTGGAGATTGGAGGAGAAGTATCGTGGTGCCTCTTTATAAGAACAAAGGGGACATTCAAAATTGTTCAAATTACATAGGTATCAAGATGATGAGTCACACTGTGAAAATATGGGAACGTGCGATCGAAAGAAGATTAAGGCAAGTTTCCAAAGTAAAAGAAAACCAATTCGGATTCATGTCATGTCACTTAACCATTGAAGCCATCCATTTACTGAGGAGAATAATACGGATTTATAGAGTTAAAAGGAAAAATCTTCATATGATTTTTATTGATTTGGAGAAGGCTTATCATTTTGTCCCACGTGAGATATTGTGGAATGTTTTGGAGAAGAGACTAGTACATGTCATATACATTAACCTCATAAAGGATATGTATGATAGGGTTTTATCTTGTGTAAGGATCCAGTCTGGGACGACTGACTACTTTGACATCAACATTGGTTTGCACCAAGGTTCAACTTTGAGTCCATTTCTTTTTAATTTGATTATAGACGAGTTGACAAATCACATTTAGGATGAGATACCTTGGTATATGTTATTTGTTGATGACATTGTGTTGATTGATGAGACTAGAAATAGAGTAAATGAGAAGCTTGAGGTCTGGAGACATGCATTGGAGACTAAAGGATTTCGTATAAGTAGGGCTAAGACTGAATATATGGAGTGCACTTTTAATAAGCAATGATGAAGGAATCGAGGTGAAGATTGGTGACGATAATATTCAGAAGAGAGATTCTTTTAGATACCTGGGATCTATTTTGCAACATGATGGGGAAATTGATGGAAATGTTACTAATAGAATAAATGCAGGATGGTTAAAGTGGAGAGGAGCTTCTGTTGTTCTCTGTGATAAGGAAATTCCTCTGAAAATCAAAGAGAAGTTCTACAAAGCAGTCGTGAGACCTGCCAAGGTTCAGAAAGTCGGTATGCGGTATTCGTTCGGTCAGGCGGTCTGAAGCGAGTAAGCGGATATGCGGAAGTATATGTGGATTATGCGGTTTGTATTATTTTAATTTAAAAATAATTAAAGTAATAAATTGAATTCAAATATTAGAGATTTATGTTTCGAAAAGATAACAATAGATGAAATATATACATATACTTTTTAGTACGACATGATTTCAGAGAGCTTTTTAAAAAATGACCATTTTAGATAGAAGACTGAATCATAAAAAAAATAAAAGTGAAATTTGTTAGCATACTTACTATAGAAATGAAAATATAAGAAAAAATATTTGAGATATAACAATAATAAATCATAGAAACATTTATTATGTTTCTATTGGAATTAACTAAATGAAAATTGGATTGTGAATCAATATATTTCAATTGATTAAATAACCGGATTCCCTTTTATCTAGCATTAACGAGATATCAGCTAGCTAGGGGGGACTTAACGTAATTTTCTATTACAAAATTTCTTAACAATTGAGAAAAGTATTGACTGAAGAAAGCAAACGACTCATAGATATATTTTTCACAAAAGAAGATGTATTTGATTCTAAAATAAAAGTATATTGAATATAAACTAAACAAATGCATGAAACGACATTCACAGAAACTAAATAAAAATCTTCTGTTTAAATAAAAAATGAAAATTTATTTTTTTACAAACAACAACATAAAAATCTTTTCTAATAAACAACTAGTAACATTTATTTTAAATAAAAAATGAAAAATTATTTTTTACAAACAACATAAAAATCTTTTAAAACTGAGGAAATTGTCACAAACTACAAAATAGTGAAGAAGGAAGCAAAGAAGGTCGTAAGCGAAGCTAAGTCAAAAGCTTATGAAGTTTTGTATAAAAATCTTGACTCTAAGGAGGGACAGAAGGATATATTCAGGTTGGCCAAAGCAAGGGAAAGAACTACCAAAGACCTTTCTCAAGTAAAATGCATTAAGGACGAGGAAGGTCATGTGCTTATTACTCAGAAGGATATAAAGACTAGGTGGGAGCAGTACTTCCATAAACTTTTCATCGGGAAAGAAATAGAGAGATCTCTTTGGGTGATCTAGCTTGTAGTGAAAGTTACTTGAATCGTGCAAGCTATAGACGGATACAAAAAAAGGAAGTAGAGGAGGCTTTGAATGTAATGAGACCCGGGAAAGGTGTAGGATCGGATGACATCCCTGTAGAAGTATGGAGAGTTTTAGGTGAGCGTGGTTTGACTTGGCTTACGAATCTATTCAATGTTATTTGGCGAAGCAAGAAAATGCATGAAGATTGGAGGAGTATCGTGGTGCCTCTTTATAAGAATAAAGGAGACATTCAAAATTGTTCAAATTATAGAGGTATCAAGATGATGAGTCACACTATGAAAATTTGGGAACGTGTGATCGAAAGAAGGTTGAGGCAAGTTTCCAACGTAAAAGAAAACCAATTCGGATTCATGCCAGGTCGCTCAACGATTGAAGCCATCCATTTGCTGAGGAGAACAATGGAGATTTATAGAGCTAAAAGGAAGAACCTCCACATGATCTTTATTGATTTGGAGAAGGCATATGATTCCGTCCCACGAGAGATATTGCGGAGAATGTTGGAGAAGAGACAAGTACCTGTCCTATACATTAACCTCATAAAGGACATGTATGATAGGGCTTTATCTTGTGTAAGGACCCTGTCTAGGAAGACTGGATATTTTGACATCAACATTGGTTTACATCAAGGTTCTGCTTTGAGTCCATTTCTTTTTACTTTGATTATGGACGAGTTGACAAGTCACATTCAGGATGAGTTACCTTGGTGTATGTTATTTGCTGATGATATTGTGTTACTTGATGAGACTAGAGATGGAGTAAATGAGAAGCTTGAGATCTGGAGACATGAGTTGGAGACTAAAGGATTTCGTATAAGTCGGGCTAAGACGGAATATATGGAGTGCACCTTTAATGGAAGCAATGGAGAAGGAATCGAGGTGAAGATTGGTGACGATAACATTCAGAAGAGAGATTCCTTTAGATATCTGGGATCTATCTGCAACATGATGGGGAAATTAATGGAGATGTTACTAATAGAATAAATGTTGGTTGGCTAAAGTGGAGAGGAGCCTCTATTGTTCTTTGTGATAAGAAAATTCCTTTAAAAATTAAAGGAAAGTTTTACAAAGCAGCCGTGAGACCTGCTATGCTTTATGGATCGGAATGTTGGCCTGTGAACCATAATCATGTGCAAAGAATGAATGTAGCAGAAATGAAAATGTTAAGGTGGATATGTGGACACACACGTAAAGATCGGATTCGGAATGATGCAATCAGAAAGAAAGTTGGTGTAGCTCCGATCGAGGATAAGATGCGAGAAAATCGCTTAAGATGGTTTGGACATTTGCAAAGAAGATCAACTGATGCACCAGTTAGGAGATGCGAGTGTTAGGATGTTGAGCCGGCTAAGAGAGGGCGAGGACGGCCCAAGAAGTGTTGGAAAGAAACCATACGAAGGGATCTCAGTTTTGTGGATATAAGCCCGGGATAGACTCAAGATAGATCTGAATGGAAGCGAAGAATCCATGTAGCCGACCCTACTTAATTGTGGGAAAAGGCTTTGTTGTTGTTGTTGTAACATAAAAATCTTTTCTAATAAACAATTAGTAACATTTATTTTTTACTGCAGTAGCAGTAACTATCAGTTCCAGCAACTAAAAGATGAAGCATGTATGAAAGGGCTTTATACAAAAGGCGACCGAGTATGCGGCCGCATATGTGGTTTACTCGGTCGTATACTCGCTCAAACCACATATGGACCGAATACTGGATATGCGGTTCGGTCGAGTGCTCGACTACGCATATGCGGCCGCATATGCGGCCGCCTGGACCCTTTCTGAACACTGAGACCTGCTATGCTCTATGGATCTAAATCTTGACATGTGAACCATAGACATGTGCAGAGAATGATAGTAGCAGAAATGAAAATGCTAAGGTGGATGTGTGGACACGCAGGTAAAGATCAGATTCAGAATGATGCAATCAAAATGAAAGTTGATGTAGCTCTCATTGAGGATAAGATGCGAGAAAACCGCTTAAGGTCGTTTGGCCGTTTGCAAAGGAGGTCAGCTAATGCACTAGTTAGGAAATGGGAGTTTTGGGATGTTGAGCTGGCTAAGAGAGGGTGAGGAAGGCCCAAGTATTGGAAGAAGACCACGGCCCTAAATGTCGGTTTCGGTCACCATTTCGACGATTGATCAAAACGGAATTTCGATCGAATTTCGATCAAATTTCGACCGAAATTTTGGTCATTTCGGTCATTTTTTGTACTAGGGCCCCCATATTTCGGTCATTTCGACCATTTCGGTTGAATTTCGATTTCGACATGATATCGATATTCGATAGAAATTCGACTGAATTTCGCTGAAATTTAAGGCCATGAATAAGACTATACGAAGGGATCTTAGTTTTTGGATCTAAGCCTGAGAATGACCCAAGATAGATTTGAATGTAGAAAAAAATCCATGTAGCTGACCCTACTTAATGTGGGAAAAGGCTTTGTTGTTGTATAGATTTCTAATATTTGAATTAATATTGTATTACTAGAATTTTATTAAAATATTACAAACCACATATGCTACTGATCATTTACACGCTTTTCTTAAATGCATTTACCCACTTATTCACAATACACACCACTCCAACTTGACAGTGATTTCTAGACCCTCTTCACATACTCTCATATGCAAGTGTAGACCATCTCTTACTTATTTGATTTCCAATACCATTCCTATCTAAAATAAGTCTACGAGCTCTCTTAGCATACTCCAATAGCACTAATAGCATCAAAGAATCACAAGTTAAGACAAGCAATAACAATATCAATGGATTACCCCGGTGATTCTCCTCTACGATAGGATCCAACTAGCTTTGATATCATATTCACCAAAATGACAAAAGGCATCATAACAAATGTGCTTCGAGGTGCTAAAACGCACTCCTTAAGGCATATTTTGGAGGAAAGTTACCTCAAGACTATATCCTAAAACTTCTTAAGTGTGGCGTGAGGCTTAAGCATTGATAAACCAAGGCTATATTGAGATAGTAATGTGAAACTAATGTACAAGTGGCTTAAAAAAAACTAATGTACAAGGTTTAACTAATGAGCCTTGAGCATCTGACGCATACATCATGAGGCGTATTTCAAAGGAAAATTACCTCAAGACTATAGCCTCCAACTTCTTTATTGATGTGTAAGGCTTAGCCTCGATAAGCCAAGGTAATGCCGAGATGATAAGACAGTACCTCAATATGCCTCAAGCCTTGAGATATATTTTGGAGGAAAACTAGCTCAAGACAAAAGACCCAAACTTCTTTAGTGAGGCGTGAGGCTTAACCTCAATAAGTCAAGGCTATACCGAGACAATAAGGCAGAACCATGGTTAATAAAAAAGCCAAAAAGAAATTAAAAATAAAAGATAGTCTTTATGTATACATTAGGTTGCGTTTAAGGAACTTACATTGAAATAACTTTTTGTTGGAATATTTCACTACTAAATAAATCTTTAAAATGTTAATATTACTTTACCATTTTCATCCGAAGAAAAGGTTGTAGAATTTTTGTAAGAAAGGAAATTTTGTAAAAAATGATAAATATATTGGATTCATTGTTAGTATTTATGTATTTTAATTTGAATTATTTGAAACATCTTTAATTACTTATTTTCTATGTTTAAGAAATTATCTATAAATTTGTATTATTGCAGTTTGAATGCACTACGCTTTTGTAATCGTAATTCGTTTGATGGAAAATCTATATAGCTATAAACTTTACTCAAAACCCATTTACATTACTTTATTACGGAGCATATTTTCCTCAGAATATATTATATATTTTTTAACTATATATGCAACCTAATCAAGGTTAAGAAAGTCAATAGACAGTATATGTTTGCTGAGGTGATTCAAAGTGCATAAGCAGTTGAATAAGCGGATTATGATGTTTATACTATTTTAGTAAAAAAAACTAAATAATAAATTACAGTATTAGATATATATACATTTCAAAATAGTTATAACATGGATTTAATATCAGAGGACAGTCAATGGAAAATAACTTAACAAACCATTTAAGCTTATTATCTGCACTTATAGAGTCCCATTACGAGTAATTAAAGATAAGACTAAATGTACTAAGCCTTCTCCCACTATAAGTAGCGTCGGCTACATGGATTCTTGCTCAAACCCATGTCGAAAGATTCGACTATTTTTTACATTGGCCGTCGACTACCTAACGCAACCCCTGCAAGAGTGGGATTTGAACCTTGGTTTTTTGTGGGTACTAATTAAAGATAAGACTATTTTTTACATTGGCCGTCGACTACCTAACGCAACCCCTGCAAGAGTGGGATTTGAACCTTGGTTTTTTGTGGGTACTAATTAAAGATAAGACTATTTATAAATTTTTCCCCATTCCTTTTATTTGCCTAAATAGAAGCTTAATCTCTGCAAGATAAAGGCTGTTAACTATGAAACCATGTAAAACCACAAGATCATTCAAAAAAAAAGTATGATCAGTGAAACAATATGAAAGACAGAATATAGATGCTCAATAAGATTACATCATTAAAAAGAAAAGATCAGAATTACCGGATGCTCAATGGAAGATGGTGTGGCAAGCACAGAGATTTAAATTTCGTGAAATTTCGGCGAAATTTCGCCGAAATTTCGGTTTCGACAGGGAGGATCTTTCGAAACACACATACACACACACACACACACACATATATATATATATATATCGATTTCCCGGATTTCAATCGAAATGGGTTGAAATATCGGTGATATTTCGACATTTCGACCCATATCGGTCGAAATTCATGTTTCAGTTCAAAATTTCTCGGATTTCGACCGATATGGGCGAAATTTCAATGATACCAATGTAAATCAACGATATTAACCATGTGATCTTAATTTTAGTCATTTAACTAACTATTTACCAATTCTCTATATCAAAACACATCATGATTTATATATTTTGTTTCGGGTCGGGGGCGCTGCCCCCGCACCCCCGCAAGGGGGGCCAACCTGGGCCCCCCCAACCCCCCCAGGCTCGCTGACCGGACAGCGAGACCCCCATTCTGATTGGGTATGGTGCAACAGGGGGGATGCATACGATGTTTTTTCAACGTAGGGAGCTTCATCTCCCTTGTTTGGGCAATGGAGATGAAACAACTCTATAGATTCTAGAGAACCGCTATAGCTTCTTTATTTCTTCAACGTAGGGAGCTTCACCTCTCTTGTTAGCTATTGTTGTTTTAAGAACTTGGATTTAATGATATCCATTTCCAATATGTATCAATCAATATTCCGCCTTAACAGTGAAATGATCGATATGACCGATATGTGCAATATAAGGCATATGGATGAGAGATATGTGTGATATAAGTACGCATTTGTTAGCTATTATTGTTTTAAGAACTTGGATTTAATGATATCCATTTCCAATACGTATCAATCAATAATCAACCTTAACAATGAAATGATCGATATAACCGATATGACCGATATGTGGGATATAAGGGGCATATGAATGAGAGATATGTGTGATACAAGTACGCATTTGTTAGCTATTGTTGTTTTAAGAATTTGGATTTAATGATATCCATTTCCAATATGTATCAATCAATAATCAGCCTTATCAGTGAAATGATCGATATGACCGATATGACCGATATGTGTGATATAAGGGGCATATATGAGCAATATGTATGATATAACTGTATATTTGTGAGCTATTTATTGTTGTAAATAACTTGAAAGAACTTAATTTTAAAAAAATGGTCGAAAAATGACTTTTTGAGTTATTTTTGACATAACAACCACGAAAACGGTCGAAATTTCCCGAAATTTCACCGAAATTTCGGTGTTAGGGGTGACCGAAACGAAATCGAAATCGAAATCTCGAACCTTGGCCAAGCAATGCAGATGGACTATAAAGGACCCATGAAAGCACCAGCGAGGGAGGGCGTGTATACTACACTTTAGCAAAGGCAAAAAACGGTGATGAGCGGAGGCGTGCAGTTGTGACGCACATAACATGTGAAGGTGATGAGTGGCGGCAAGGGAGAGAGTCGAAACCTCATTAGCTGCCACTGAGCAGAGGTGGCAACGCCAGGTGGTGGCCATGGTGCACAAGGGTAAGGAGTGGCAGTGATTGAAGGTAGGGGGTATGCACAGGAAGCGAGGGACTGAGGGAGAGACTCGACAAAGAGGCAAGAAAAGGGTGTATATGTGGGTAGATAATCAGGTCAGGTTTGTAAACAGGTATACGGCATACTCCTAGCTGCCTATGCAGTTTATGCAATCCGAGTATGCACTTGGACCGCATAATGACCACATGGGGCATAACATTCGATGCGGTGGACCAGCCTGCCTAGGTATATGCGGCCGCCTAAAACTGACTGAACATTGAACTTGATTCATTGTTATACTGTTGGAAATATACTACTCCTGTGTGAATTCTTAAACTTCCGATTCAAGTTTCTTTTAATCTAAGAATAGGAACAGCAAAAAGTATTGGACTTTCTACCTCATAATGGAAGACACGGAAATGTGTTTTTAAAGTGATGTCATTGTATACATGCATTAGTTCTTCGTAAAATTGAGTCCTGCGCTTCAACCTCTTAAATCACTGCATTCATATGATCATCCTTCCAGAAGGACCATGTCAACAAAAAGATGGCAATAGAAAGTATCAACTAGAGTATCATAAGCTTTGTTAAAATCAATATTCCGTATAAAGGCCTAGGTACAGTATCTCCCAAGCCTCAACCACCTCTCAACTCGCCACAAAGCTTTCCAAAATAGAACACCAATTGATAAAAGTTAATTGAATTAGTACCGAGTCTTCTCCAACTACCGTACTAAATTAGTATGTCAAAAGATTGACCAAAAATGATATAAGCATTAGAGACCACAATTATATTCATTGCCATTTGCCACCATTGCTATTTTAGAATGGAGGACAAAGGCATAAGCAGTTAGTCTGATCAAACCCAAGTTAATCTCGATGAACACTCCCACTACACCCACAACCACCCTGCCAAGTAGCCTTGGGTTGTGAATCTGTTACGGTGGTTCTTGTTTGCATATAGGATTGTGTAAATGTAGAGGTGCATCAATACATTTCCTCCTTAATTTTCGATTAATGATTGACCTGTGCACATTTTTTCCCAACTGCAAAAAGGCGGTTAGGTCGATAATGACTCAAAATAGATCTGAATTGAGGCAAAGAATCCATGTAGCTAACCCTACTTATGGTGGGAAAAAGCTTTGTTGTGTGAAAAGGAGGTTAGGCAGGCATGCTCCCCTGCTCCATTCTTTTTATTATGGTCGTTGATGCCCTCTCTGTAATGGTGGAGCAAGTTGCGCAGGGTTGGTTCGACGCAGGTTACAGCTTGGAGGAATTATAGGTCTCGTTACCTCAGTATACAAAGGCCAGTGTTTTCTTTATGGAGGATGAGATCTCGATAAGCAAGAGATCTTAATGGTTTTTAATATTCTTGGCAACATCTATGGTCCGCAAGTCCAGACACCAGATGGTGACATATGCTTTTGTGCCGTTCGGCATTTGGTATCTAACCATCTTCTCACTAGGGCGGGGGTTGATCGGTCTAATCAATCAGAATATTCGCCAGTAAAAAAACTTGAGAAGAAGCTTGTTGGATGGAAGGCCTCTAAATTGTATGAATGTAGGTGACCAATGCTTGAGGAGTCAATGATATCCTTTGTTATGATCTTTTTCCTCTCCTCATGCGTGCTCCATACAGAAGTACGGAATTGCTCCCACTCCTTGATAAGGAGTTTCTTCTAATCCTCTTCTGGGGAGACTACGGGGTCCCTCTAGTGGAGCGGAAGATGGAGATCAGCGTAAGGATAGTGGTGGCCTCAGCATACGGAGCTTCATGGAAATGAACAATGCATTACCGGCAACGTGGGCATGCATATCTTCATTATTTTCAGCACAAGGATAGTGGTGGCCTCAGCATACGGAGTTTCAACTTTTCACAGGATGATTGGTTTAATGATCAGACTCTTTTCAATCAATTCCTTCGCTTGTTCAAACTGGCTATGGATCAAGGGATGCAGGTTGTGGATGGGGCATGGACCATTTTGTTCTGCTATGACCTTCGGAATCAAAGGTTAGATGGGTTTTTTAGCTAACTGAGCTCCTGGCAAAGGTGGAGGAGCCAAGAGACATAACTGTTGGTATCATGGGAGGCTCACGGTCAAGTAGGCTTACACGGTTCTTTCTGCTTCGATGGTTTTCCAATCTGGGAATCTCTGCGCTGGAGTGCAAAAAGATTTGGGTTGGAAGGTTCCATTGCAAATCAATATCGGTCTTTGAAATCCGAGAAATGGTAGGAGTGATGACACAAACTGGAGAACATGGATCTTTCAGGTGATCAGATGGTTCGTCTGAATTGTTCTAGCAACACAAAGGATATGGACTACTTATTTTTCATACGGCAGCTCCAACAAGAATTGGGATGCGGCCCACATCAACAGGGTAGAGATAGGAGTGTAACAGCGCTTCAATTTTCTGGAACTCCATTAACTCCACTTGGAGTGGCTCTAATAGGGATAGGATCGATGTTTTGACTTGACTTTGGGCTCTAAAGTGGGCGAATAACAGTGTGGAGTTCCACTATAAAAGAATCTATGTTGAGAAAGCAGTCAAGCATACCAAGACTCGATTAGACTCTTGATTTTTATAATTCTTAAGCTGATTTTGTGAATATACAAGTTAAAGCGCATACCATTTTGGATGTTCTCCCCTTTCACTTCAAAAAAACCTTTCAACATATTACAAAAATAAAAAAAGAAATAAAAAAGGGAATTAGATTCTATCAGTTCCCTTCTACAAAATTCGTGTTTCAATAAAAATGCATCTAGGTAGTGTAGAAGACTGGTTTGAAAGTGTTAAAGGTTTCTTTCGGTCAGTAGAATAATGTTGTTAATGTCAATGCAAACCTATTTGAACAAAACACTTCAATGTATGCCATGACTAATAAACCAACTCAGGAACATTGATCACGTGTTCGGTCAGGACCCGGGCTCAGTGGCGTTTGCTGAATTGATTGGCGACCTTGAATCAGAGGTGGTTGATGCCAATGATACAAGATATACCTGGTGGAGCACGAGTTCGTGCTCCCGTATCGATAGATTCTTGGGTTCTCATGAGCTTATGTTGCAGTTTCCTCTCTCGTTATGCTGCTCTAGACCTCGTGCCTGCTCTGATCGCTCTATGTTGATGTGGGAGTCTGGTGGTGAGGTCGCCCATCGGGGCTTTTTCTGTTTTGAGAAGGCGTGGTTGCCGGACTCTTTCAGAAAGCGCGTGCATCTTTTTTAGTCATCTGTAGATGTATCTGGCTCTGCGGCGTCCCATTTTGAGCAGAAACTGTCGTTGCTTCGTAAATATTTGTGTGCTTTTAAGAAAGAGACCAGAGATTCAAGACTGGCTCGTCGCTTGATGGCTGAGTCAGAGGTATGTAGAATTGATACCCTTGAGGATGCCCGTGAGATGGAGGATGACGAGCCGGCTACGAGGTATGCGGCTCAAAAGATTATTATGGAGGAGGATAAGAAGCGGGTTATTGAATGAAAGCAGTGTTCTAGGCAAAGATGGCTTAAGGAGGGGGACGCCAATACGGCATATTTCCACAGGATTCATTATGGCCGCAGGCGTCATAATACCTTCCGATCCGCAGATGGGGATGGCTATTACTGGTCATTTCCATGAGTTTTCCAGGAGGAAGGAGACGAGAGTGTGGAGATGGATTGGTGAGGGGGCGACCCGGATATCTGCTGACCATGCCAACAGCCTCGTGGTGAGCTTCACGAGGAGATTAAGAATGCAATGTGGAACTCAAATGCGAATGGAGCACTTGGTCTCGACAGTTCCTCTGTTTTCTTCCTCCGTGAATTTTAGCAAATGTTGGGAGCAAAGATTCTTAAAGTGTTGAACGAGTCCGCGGAGGGTGTCCATGATTTTGACAGATTAAATAAGGCTCTGATTTGCTTACTGGCAAATAAGGATGTGGTCGAAAGAGTGGAGGATTTTATACCAATTGCGCTCTCCAATGCTATCTACCTCATTGAGGCCAAGGTTCTTTCCACTCGTCTGAACAGGGTTATGGAGCACTTCATATCCCAGTTGCAGTCCGCTTTCATAGCATCAAGGCATATTGGGGACAGCATAACCATGGCCTTTGAGATTATTGCTGACCGGAAGCGCCGTAGTGTGAAGGGAGTTCTTTGGAAGGTGGATTTCTCGAAGGCTTATAATTCTGTTGACTGACGTTTTCTTTGGGCGGCTATTTGCAAGCATGGTTTCCCTCATTGCTGGATTACCTGGATGAAGCGTTGTGTGACCACAGCCTCCTATACAGTTTTGGTTAATGGTCGTCCTGAGGGCGGTTACTTTCAGCCTCAACATGGTGCTCGCCAGGGTTACCCTCTTGCGCCCCCATTGTTTACCATTGCGACAGACGTTTTATCGTGTATGGTGACCCGTGTAGTTGGGAGGGGCCTAACTCGTGGTTACTCGAATGGCGACATATCTATTTCGCTCATGTAGTACGAGGACGACACCATCTTCTTTGTGGAGGGCGGCAAGGATGAGGTAAAAACCATGGTTCTTACATTACAGAATTATAATGAGATGTTCGGGCTTGGATTGAATTACAGGAAATCTACCTTCTTGCCTTTTGGGCTAACTGAGATGGATGTGAGCCTGTAAGAAATTGTGATGAGGCGCTCGGTACAAATTGCGGTTCTTTACCTATTAGCTATCTAGGGGTCCCTCTTGCGTTGGGGAGAATTAAAATTGTGGATTGGCTTCCACTTGTAGAGAAGATGGAACGGAAGCTTGCTGGCTGGAAGGCAATCGTCTTATCGTGTGGGGGAAGACTTGTGCTGCTCCAGGCGGTCCTCTCTTCTATTCAGATTTTCGTATGTCTAATCGTCTATTGTTGTGTGGTATCAAGACAAGACTTGAGAAGTTGATGCGCAGATTTCTGTGGGATAAGTCGGGCCAGGATTAGAAGGGGATCCATCTAATGGACTACGCAATTATTTGCTTGCCGAAAGATGTTGGGGGCCACGATGTGAGGAGCTTGGAGAATATGAACAAGGTATTGATTCTGAAGTGGGTGAGTCGGCTCTAGGGCAGAGATGAGGATATTTGTTTTCGTCTCCTTCATAGAATCTATCGGATTGAGGATCGTTCCACCCGTATACATCATCCTCAAAGACACTCTTCTGCCTTCTGGAAAAGCATATGTTCAATCTTGCCTCATTTTCATAACATGTTCCGGGTCGAGCTTGGGAACGGTCTATCTTTTTCCTTTTGGAAGGATGAGTGGTCTGGAGAGGGTGCGCTGGATGTTCGCTTTCCTCGCCTTTTTGCCCTGTCTGTCGATCAGGATGTGCGCATTTCGAAGTGTTGGACAGCCTGGAATGATGGGAATTGGATGCATGCTTTTGTTGCTGACTTATCAGACCAACGGCTTGAGGAATTCCTGAATTTACTTGACTCCCTCCGCGTCTGTAGTCGGCCTTCTTTGGGTGTTAATCACAGGGTGTGGCGGACAATTCTTTCACTGTCAGGAGGGCTTTCCGGGCAATCTCTAGCCCCCCCTTCCTAGATCGGACTCTATGGTTCGTGACTGCAATTTGATATGGGAGTTGCGCATTCCCAGCAGAATTGGATTCTTTCTGTAGTTGTTGAGACGCAAACGTACCATGACTCGGGACAGATGTGCGAGACTTTTCGCTATTATTTCCGATCGGTGTCCTCTTTATCAGTCTTACATTGAGATTATAGCTCATCTCTTCTTTCGATGTTAGAAGACTGTGGCTATTTGGGGTGATAGCAACCTGAGTTGCGTGAATACAGTGGACCTCGAACGTTTCTGGAAATCATTATATTTTGTCAGAAACAGAGCTCGTTCGACGTCCTCTGCCCGCTGGCTCTCTTATGGTCTGTCTGGGTGGGCAGAAATGCATTTCTGTTTTTCAATGAACGGTTTTATTGTGAAAATGTAATTTCCCACTCTAGATATTTGTTAGAGTCACGGTCACTGTAAGTTTTCTGTAACATCTCTGACTTTTAATACAATGGGTGGACACCATAGCATGCTTCCCCCCTTTTGGCTTCAAAAAAATAACATTAATCACGTGTTCAATCGTCCGGGTTGGTAGTAGTTGTTAGCTCTTGGAATGGAATGTTGCCCAATCATGAAGTAAATACAACAATGCAACATGATCACAATGATAAAGGGTAAGCTCAAAGACATTGAAGACCAGCTATGTGTTATGATCCACTCTTCAATTGTTTGGAACGAACCGAACGTGTGGACACTCATTTTTTTATCGACACTCTTTGGAAATCATTCCTTCCGAAAATATACCATCACTAAGGCTCCCTCTTGACATGAGATTTGATATCATGCAACCATGGTTTCTAACCTATACAGGACGTGTATGTTGTTGAGGTGGATTTGTTGGACAAAATGAAAGAGGGTTTGGCGGGGCTAAGGGAAGATGCTCCAAAACTTGGTTGAGGAAATTATTGTTAGCAAATTCTACATGAGGAATCACCATGCCCTACTGAGAAGGCTTTATATATATAAAAGAAAGCATATCAAGTTTCTTAAAGATTTATTTACCAATTCTTTTCTACCATCAGTTAGAGGATGATATTTCGTGCTAAAGTGCATTTCTGTGCCCAATTCCGTAAAGTCCTCAAAATGCGACTCTAAATACAAGCATCCCTATCATATAAAAGATCTATGTATGCCATGCAAGTAAATAATATGCATAAAAAAACAAGTAGGTGTCTCTAGATGAAACTACTAAGAAGGGAAGGTAGTGCGGTTAGCAAGATTCTAAAGGATTGTTATGGAAGGTGTTTCTCCTTGGAGGAGAACATGGATCTCCCACAAAGGGCATTAATGTTTTGGAAGGGCTTAGGCATGTGTTGGCAACATTAAAAGCATGCATGCTATATCAACTGGGAAATAAGGACGATTTGATGGATGATTGTTCAAGGAAGGAGTGTTGGTTGAGAAGTTTCAAGGACTCATGGCAATTCATAACAGAAAAGTAGGAGATTGTGGTGCATTGTTAGGATGGGGAGTGGCTACCACGTCTGGTAGCGTTGCTATTTGATGAGAGGGTTGGCGACTTCTCACTAATCATGTTGATTGGTCGGATAACAACAATGCAGCAGGTCTATGATGGATGGCATTAGAAGGGCAAGGACTTCGTGATGGCGAGGGGCTTATTGGGCCACGAGAAAGCATGCATCAATCTCCAACTTGGATTTCACTTTGAATTATTGCTTGGTTTCGAAGCTAAGCAACCTTTGAAAGTGGGGCTCCATACATGGTTAGTGCAGAAGAGGTTAGTAACAAAGGTATTTGGAAGCTGGAGCAATGAGGATTTAGATAGAGCTTGCCGATATGTAGTGCTGTAGAGGAAGATGTGGAGCATGTGTTCTTTAAATATCATCTATTAACTGCAATATGGGCTTAGATGGGGATAACGTGGGTGTATGTGAGTGGGATAGACATCTTGATGAGCTTCAGATCCTGGAGGACATGTGGTAAAGAATGCATGCACCAATAAGTCAAGACCAAAGTGGGTTGCTAACATTCATGTGGAATCTTTGAAATGAGATGAACATTGGGGTACTTAAAAAATAATAATTTATTTCGAGAATATGATTTGTAGTACCAAGGTTTCCAAATTGATGTCGGCATTTTATGTTGAAAATAGAGATGTAAGGTATCTCTGTACAATTGTTCTATCTAGTTTTTTGATATTAAGTATGGAAGTTATCTCGTACTAGAACTTAGAAGTTCACCCTTCGACTTCTAGAAAAAAGTTGACAACATATCTAATGATTTTTTGTGTCATCTAACATGCCATTTTGGAAAATGACCCACTATCACAAGAGCTAATTATATGAGTCATAAAAGGTATTCCAATAATAAATCCATCGTTGCAACATCGGTCTGAGAAGTGTTGGAAGGAGACTTGGATCTAAATCCTAGAATGACCCAAAATAGATTTAAATGGAAGCAAAGAATCCATGAAACCAACCATATTTAATGTGGGAAAAGGCTTTGGTGTTGTTGTATCATCTGTCGAATAGATCAAATATTCGGTCTAAATATGCAATGCAAGGGGTCATTAAAGCAAACACAAAAATTTGCAACGGTAAAAAAATTTACGGTGGAAAAGTTATGCGGTGGAAGTCGAAGGGAGAAGAAGAGAAAACTCGCCGGATGCGAAGGATTTGGAGAAAAAAAAATCGTGAAGATCACGTGGAGGGAGAAGATGGAGGGGAAGAGGGAGAGAGATAAATGGAGAAACTCCAAATTGATTCAACTTCAAGTGATTAAAACAAAGGACTACTATCCCTTTTATATAAGAGGGGTGGGATTAAAAAATAGAAACAAAATAAAGTTCAAATCCTAACTTATCTTAGTTGACTGTAAATAGACTCTAACCAACTAACTAATTGATTTAAATTGAATGACAACTTAATTAGAGATCACACACGGTCTCCTTATTTAAATTGAAATAAAAAATTCAACAAACTCAATTACCTTAATCCTAATTTAGTTAAACTCTAACTAAACAGACGAAAAATAAAATCTAATTTATAAAATTAACAAATGAAAGATTTTAATTGAGCCCTAATTCTTTGTTTCACACTGTATCAGCTCTGTCACTTCGAAAAGCTCATCTCCTGATGAGTTGCTTTAATCCCAAGCTCTAGGCATGGAGAATTCCTTTATCTTTCAATTTGGGCGCTACCTTCACCTTTTTCAGCTTCTTTTTATAATTCCTTTTCACTAAGGGGCGAAAATGCAAATGTTTTACCCCTTCACTTAAATAGAAATCTCCGTATAAGCTCCTCGTTTCTTTAACCATTAGATTAAGACTTTTTTTAGGTTTTTTCTTACAAATTTCGATATTGCTGGATACGGTTCCCGGTTGGGATATGACATCCTTTCTTGGGAAAACCCATGCTAAGGTTTTCTTCATCCCATCCAACAGCAGCGGCGGCAAGGTGGGAGTGGGAGGCGGTGACAGATATCGTGTGGGTGACGAATGAGTTTCACGAAGACCTAGATATGATGACAATGGCGGTGTCGAAGGGGATTGCAGGGGATGGGTGCTAGGTGATGGCGTTCGGGTTTCGGTGGTGGCGCAGAGCTGAGAATGGAGGGGTTGGTAGAAGGCTTGGTGATCGAACTAGGGAGAGGGTCAGGGGGGTTCTGCAGGGGCGGGGACGGCTCGAGAGGAGCAATGAGGATGTGTTTCAGTGGAGGTGGTGGTGGCGATAAGGGCAAGCTGATGGTTGCAGCACGAAAGGGTGAAGGTGGCAGGAGGTTTGCTGCAACGGAGGGCTGTTGGGGAGCTACTAGCGGGGTGAAAGATGGTGGGATGGTCGTTGGGGATGGTATAAGTGGAGGAAGGGGATGCGGAGATGGTGGTGGGGTTGTTAGGGTTGTGGAAAGTGCTGAAGAAGGCTTCAAAAGTAGTGTATATGGGTCTGAAACTACATGGACAGCAATCTGGAAAGGCTTCGGAGGTGATAGCAAATCTGGAACCGAGGCCGACAGAGGTGGCAGCAATGTTGAGGAAGTGGGAGGAGGTTCGAGAGCCTCCTGGATAACGGCTTCCAAGATGGCTTTCCTCAGTTGTTGTTCCGAAGACTTGATAATCATTGGATCTCGTAACAGCTACAACAAATTTTGTAGCCTCGATTGAATATGAAACAACATGGACAACATTTCTTTATCCATTGCACATTTTGGACAGCATTTTGAAATATATACTTTTAATTGATACTCCTTGAATGCTTTGACGAGTTGTCATGTTGAAGACAATCTAAGGGTCATGCTCTGATACCAATTAATGTAAACGTGAAAACTTTTAACAATAAACTTTTAACGATGGAAAAGTTATGCTGTAAAAGAATTTGGAGAGTAGAAGAGAAAACTTGCTGGATGTGAAGGATTTGGAGAAAAGAATAGTGGATATCGCGCGGAGAGAGGAGAGAGGTAGGGCTGGCTACCGAGTCTAACGAGCCGAGCCAGGGCTGGGCTCGGGCTCGGGCTCGATAAGCCCAACTGGGCTCGGGCTCGGTGGGCTCGAGCCCTTATCGAGCCAGCTCGGGCTCGATAAGTCTTGAGCCGAGCCCTTTATCAAGCCCACGCCTCTTATCGAGCCTGGTCTGGGCTCGAGCCTATTCAGGCTCGTTAAGGAAATAGGTGTTTTTTTGTGAAAAAGTGTTTTGCTTGTAGGCCACAATCCGGGTTATATATAAAAGTTAAATTATAATATATATTGTAACATTCTGCTTGTTAATAAAAAACGAAAAAATATTAAATATCTAACTATAACCTAGATTAACATGGATAAAAGGTAGAAAATCCAAGTCTGCAACATAGTCCACCCAACATTGTTGTTACATAAACACATAATCCACCATTAACAATGTTGCAAAACTAATACAAATAAAAATAAAAATTATTGTAGTTTCACAAATAGAATATATATATATTCCCTATCGAGCCCGTTATTGAGTTATCGAGCTGAGCAGGGCTCGGCTCGATAAGCTATCGAGCCCAAAAATCTGGCTCGGGCTCGGCTCAATAGCTTAATGAGCCAAGCTCACGAACCCTTTATCGAGCCGAGCCCGAGCCTGGCTCATCGAGTCGTGACTCAATAACCAGCCCTAAGAGAGAGGGAGAGAGATAAATGAAGAAACTCCAAATTGATTCAACTTCAACTAATCCCCTTAATATAAGAGGGGCAGGATTAAAAAAAAGGAAACAAAATAAAATTCAAATCTTAACTTATCGTAATTGACGCTAACTAGACTCTAACCAACTAACTAATTTATTTAATTTGACTGACTAATTAATTGAAGATCACACACCATCTCCTTTAAATTGAAATCGAAAATTCAACAGATTCAATTACATTAACCCGAATTTAATTAAACTCTAACTAAATGACGGAAAATAAAAATCTAATTTATAAAATTGGTGGATGAAAGATTCTAATTGAGTCCTAATTCTTTGTTTCACGCTACATCAGTCGGTGACTGAATAGACTTTGGTTAGCTAATATTCAGTCTGACTATTTGACCGAGTCTGACTATTTGACTATTTGACCGATTGACCAAATAGTTGGTTGATTATTCGTTGACGGTTGAAAAATGTTATTCTTTTTTTATTTTTAAAATTTTTAAAGGTTTCCACAAATGTGATGCAATCAGAAAAAACAAGAGGGAGGAGAGAAAAAGAAAGCAACATGTCTTGCAGGTTGAGAGACGGGCATGGTTAAGAGAAAAAACCCTACAAAATTGAGGGAAAGGGGGATACCGGTAGAGGCACTCTCCAAACCCAAAACACTCAATTCAATTCATAATATAATCTCCCTTTACAATGGATTAGTGTCCCTTTATATGGAGAGAGGTTCTAATTAGAAAATTGGTAAAAATCCTCAGTAATTCTATAGGACCCTGCTTGACTTCCTAATTTGACTCTAACTAATTTTATCTATTAAAAAGACTGAGATTACAATCAAAGCTCAATTTATTTAACGTAAATAGAAATAACCAACCAATTAGTTTAATTAATTAAGGACTCAAAATAAATAAAAGACCAATTACATGAAGACCCTATGTTTTTTTGAATTATTGCTCAATCCCTCAAATTGGATTTTATAGCATCAATTCTCCACAACTTGAAAAAAATTGTCTCCTGACGAATTACTTTATCTTCGATCCATTGTTGGAGAATTCCATCTGAAATTGTTAGGCTCAATCTTCCTAAGTCGAACCAATTTCTCTCCAATTCAGCATTACATTTATATTTTTTCCCAATGAGGGGGTTTACCTACATTTTTTACCCATTCAAAATAACTCCTTTCACATATGCTTTATTTAACTTTTCCCTTGTGGTAAACAAGTTTTGGAGCAGGGACCCTCTTGAAAATTCCCAAACCAATCCCATATCCTAAAGTGATGGGATACGATTCTACATTGGAAGGCATCTCTATCTCTTGAGAAAACCCTTGCTAGCATTTGCTTGCTCCCAAACCGACAATGGTGATATGAGATACGGCGGCAATCACGCAAGCAGCACGTCCAGCGACAGTGATGACCGCATTTGAAGTGTGCATGGCAGCGGCGGGGGCCCCAGTTGCCGCATGTCGCAAGCTCGACGGATCATACAAGGTGGCAACGACTTCGGGGAGGGCAGTGGGGCTTGTACCGATGAACTGGTGACGGCTTCTCAATGGAGGGGCAGGGTTGGTGGTGGTTGCAATGGGAGATGTGATGGGATGCAATGATGTTGAGGACTGGGGGCAAAGAAGGGGTCGTACAGCCGGCGAGAATGTTGCAACCGAGGTTGACGCCATCGGCGGTGGCAACAGTAATGCAAGGGCCTCTTACAGGGAGGATCTCAGCAAGGAGTTTAGCAACATCCTCCATGATGCTTTCATCATATACAACCCATGCTTCTCCATAGTCCATGGTCTTCATCCGTAATGCTTTCATCGTAAATGGGCCATGCATCTTCATTGTATTCTTGTATTGAAGTTGTATTAATAAAATTTGCCTTAAATGAATATACCTCCAAGGAGCACAATATGGTGTTATTGTATCTTCTTCATGAACAAATAGGTCATCATTTAGACAATGAACTTTCATGCTTACTAAAGGGAGATTCTTGAATTTTTGTTATCGTGGACGCAAACCATAGCTGAGACGACTCAGAACGAACTTCGTGCACCAATAATCAATAGGATTGTCAAATCGTAAAAATGATTCCGTTTCCATGCTCTAATACCAATTGATGAAATCAGAAAAAATGAGAGGGAGGAGAGAGGAGAGAAGATCGCGATGTGTCTCGTGGGTTAAGGCGAGGACGGGGTTGAGAGAAGAAACCCTAGAAATCGAGGAAAGGGGGATACCGGTGGAGGCACTCTCCAAACCCAAACTCTCAATCAAGGTTTAAAACAGCGCGAGGCGGTTCAAGGCATTTTTCCGAAATTGAGGCGAGACGTAAGCCTCGAGGCGGTCGAGGCATAAGCCTCAATTTTTGGAAAAAAAATAAAATTAAAGCAAAATACATTGAAAAAGTATTAAATAATATTTAGTTTTGCCAAAAACACATTCAAGAATAATTTAAAACTAGTAAAAGATACAATACATAAGTGATGGAGGAATTGAAGTTCAAAAACTAATACTAAGCTACTAATATTCAGAATATCAAGTTCCAAACTATATGAGTATTGAACTAAAGTCTATATTTAACACTAAAGTACAATAGAAACCATAATCTTTAGTACGAAGTAAAAAAAATATTAATATGCCTTGAATCCCAACTATTTGTCTTGCTAGACGCAGTTGGAGAACCACCATATGCATCCCCTCATGTCATATCATTATACCCCAACAAGACGGGGGTCAGCATTGCTTCTTCATATATACGATAACTACTCTAAGATTCACAACTTATACAACGAAATAACAACATCAAGTTGCAATCTTGCAACTAATATAAAATATTTATTACAATTCAAATAAAAATCTGTGTGCAATAGAATTGGTATGTGTAGATGTATGATAAATTGAATATGATGTATACAAGATCATGGAGCTTCGCTTGTTTCAAGCGATCTCTTCTCTTTGCATGGAGCTATATATAGAAATATGCAAGGTTTAACATGGAAACAAAATTACAAACATAAAAAATAGGGATTTTTACCTGGCAGACCCTATAAACTTTGCCAATCACCTCTACGACCTTTGAAACAACCTAATTCCCCCCTCGACCCTGTAAACTTGCCAATTCTTACCCCATGAACCCTCCGGGTAATACGTTTTAAGCCCGTGGGGGTTCTTGGGGTAATTTACAGGGTCGATGGGGTAATTACGTTGTGCAAAAGGTCGTAGAGGCATTTTAAAACGTTTACAGGGTCTGTTGGGTAAAAATCCCTAAAAAAATATAATACTCACAGAAAAATAGGGTCATGTGCAAAGCACATAACCAAAAAAATTTAAAAAAAACCTCGAGCTCGAGGCTTACGCCTCCGCTTCGCCTCGAGCGCCTCGTGCCTCGAACGCCTCATGCCAAGTCACGGCGTACGCCCCACCTAGAGAACTTGATGCATGCACCTCAGGGCGATTTTGGCGTGCCTCGCCTCGAGGCGTACGCCTTTGCGCCTCGAGGGGCGCTTTTTAAAATTATGCTCTCAATTCAATTCATAATATAATCTCTCTTACAATTGACTAGTACCCCCTTTATATAGAGAGTGAGTCTAATTACAAAATTGTTTAACAGAGTAAAATAGCAATCAATAAAATCGTAATCGTTCTAATTGACTTCCTAATTTGACTCTAACTAATATTATCTACTAAAACGATTGATATTACAATAAATTCAATTTATTTAACATAAATAAAAATAACTGACTAACTAATTAAATTAATTAAGTACTCAAAAATAAATAAAGGGCCAATTGCACGAAGACCCGTGTAATTCTTTGAATTATTGCTCGACTCCTCAAATTAGATTTCATTGCATCAAAATGTTAATGCTCCATGTATGTAACTTGATAATGGTTACTTTTATCTCGGATTCTAGTTAATTGATAACCATATATGTATAAATATATAGGACTACATGTATTAGAGATAATTTTTATATTTAAATAATTAAACAATACAATATAAATCGAATAATTCTGAATAGTTGATTGAATGTCGATTGTTCTTTATTCAGTGGCCCCTGAATACCGAATAGCAACTTTTGCAACATCGAATAAATCCATGGAAAGGAGAGATGTAGAAGCAATTTGCATTCATGCATTCGGAATTTATCCCTTAAGTGATGGGAAATTAAACATATTGCACGGTACACGCCATATTACACTTCATTCATGGCCAAAAATATTGTTTACCAATCATGAACAATGACTTATCTCAACCAAAGTGCCATCTTATGCATCTCCAAAGAATCTCAAGTATTATATTACCACATAGCAATGGAACAAGGATGCATAAACGAGAACCATGAAAAAGGAAGCCTTCATGAATGAGATATTAAGGAGAAAAGTATCTATCAAGCTCAATTATTACACATAGCAACAACAAAGCATTTTTCCACATTAACAAAGGTGGACTACATGGATGCTTTGTCTCCATTCAGATCTCTCTTGAGCCATTCTTGAGATTAGATCCAAATAACTAAGATCCCTACGATAGTCTCATTCCAACACTTTGTGGACCTTCACCGCCCTCTTTTAGCCGGCTCAACAACCCAAATCTCGCATCTTCTAACTGGTGCATCAGTTGACCTCCTTTGCAAGTGGCCAAAACCATCTTAAGCAGTTTTCTCTCATCTTATCATCTATTCGGCGACACAAACTTTCCTTCTAACGCATCATTGCATGCAATCTTTTCGTGTATGACCACACATCCACCTTAGTATTTTCATTTCTGTTGTTGCCATTCTCTGCATATGCCTAGGTTCACAGGCCAACATTCAGATCCATAGATCATAGCAGGCCTCATGGCTGCTTTGTAATACTTCCTTTGATTAAAAGGAATTTTCTTATCACATAGACACTAGATGTTCCTCTCCATTTTAACCAACATGCATTTATTCTATAAGTAACATCTCCATTGATTTCCCTGTCGTGTTGCAAAATATAACTCAAGTATCTAAAAGAATCTTTCTTCATAATGTTATTGTCTCCAAACTTCACATCGATTCCTTCACCACTGCTTCCATCAAATGTGCACTCGATATATTCAGTTTAGCCCTATTTATACGAAATCCTTTAAGTCTCCAAGGCATGCCTCTAAACCTCAACCTCATATCTGGTCTCATCAATCAATACAATATCATCGGTGAAGAACATACACCAAGGTATCTCATCATTAATGTGACTAGTCAACTCGTCCATAATCAAAGTAGTCAGTCTTCCCATACTAGATCCTTACACAAGATGAAGCCCCATCATACATATCCTTTAATGTATATGACAGATACTTGTCTCTTTTCCAAAACTCTCTACAAATCTCCTATGGGGCTAAATCATAAATCTTCTCCAAATCAATAAACATCATATGGAGGTTCTTCCTTTTAGCTCTAAAAATCTCCATTGTTCTCCTCAACAAATGGATAGCTTCAATAGTTGAGTGACCTGGCATGAATTCAAATTGATTTTCGGTTACTTTGGAAACTAGTCTCAATCTTTTTTCGATAACAGGTTCCAAAATTTTCATAGTGTGACTCATCAGTTTGATACCTCTATAATTCGAAAAGTTTTGAACGTCTCCTTTGTTCTTATAAAGAGGCACCATGATGCTTCTCCTCCATTCTTCGAACATTTCTTGCTTCGCCAAATAACATTGAATAAATTTGTGAGCCAAGTAAAACCATGTTTACCTAGAACTAGAACTCTCTATACTTCTATAGGAATGTCACCAGACTCTACACTCTTCCCAGGTTTCATAGCCTTCAAAGCATCATCTACTCCCTTCCTTTGTATCGTTCTATAACTTGCGTAATTCAGGTACATTTCACTACTGGCTAGATCTCCCAAAGGGGTCTCTTTATTCCCTTCCTCAATGAAAAGCTTATGGAAATATTGCTTCCATCTAGTCTCTATATCCCTCTGAGTAACAAGCACATGTCTTTCCTCATCTTTAATGCATCCTACTTAAGGAATATCTTTAGTCTTCCTTATTCTTGCTTTGGCCTATCTGAATATATCCTTCTGGCCCTCCTTAGAGTCAAGCTTTTGTACAAAATTTAATAAGCTTTTGACTTAGCTTCAATTACAGCCTTCTTTGCTTCCTTTCTCGCTATCTAGTAGTTTGTGATAGTTCCGTCTATTCTATCCTTATACATAGCTTCAAAGCAAGCTCTTTTCATTTTAAGCCTCTCTTGCACTACTTCGCTCCACCACCACGCCTACATTTGGCATAGGACTCCTCCCTTAGACTCATCTAGCAGCACTTTGGCTATCCTTCAGATACAATATGCCACCGCCTTCCACATCTCATCCGTGTGTCCGATATAATCCCAAGAAAGTCTTTTGAAACATTCTCCTTGAAACGTGATTGCTTTAATTGAAGATTTCATCATCTAATTCTAATGATCTTGGGAACCATCCTTTTCTTTACCAACCTTTTTAATTGTGCATCCACGACTAACAAGTGATGTTGAGATGCCAAGCTCTCTCCTGGGATTACTTTGCAGTCTTTGCAACACAAGCGATCTCTTGTCCTTATCGCAAAGTAATATATCTGTGTTTTAGTCAGGCTACTCTTATAAGTAATTAATTGCTCCTTCCTTTTCTTGAAGAGAGTGTCCGCTATGAAAAGATCACAAGTCGTTGCGAAAACCAGAATTACTTTTCCCTCCTCATTTCTATCCCCGAAGTGACTCTATGAACGCTAGCATACCCTGAAGCAATCTTTCCCACATGTCCATTAATATCTCCACCTACGCAAATCATCTCATATTTATGGGATTCCTTTCATAATCTTATCCAAATCCTCCCAAAAAGCTTGTTTAATCCTTTTCTCTAAACCAATTTATGGTGTATAGACTGAGATGATATCAAACATCAATTTTAACAAAATAGTCCGACCTCCAAATCGTTGCACCTCAACCACACTATCCTTCAAATCCTTATGAACAACAACTCCAACACCATTTCTACCCTTTTCTTTACCTACATACCATAATTTAAAGCATGTCTTCTCGATCTCCCTTTCTCTCCTTCCAATCCATTTTGTCTCTTTGAGACATAGTATCTGAATCTTATTTCTTTCCATCGCATCTACTATCTCCATCAATTTTCCAGTCAAAGTGTCAATATTCCAACTAGCTATCTCTAACTTCTTTTGTGACCTCTTTTGGACTAACTTCTTTACTCGCATGTGTCCATCATGCGAGAAACCTTACAAATTTTAGACTGCATCTCGGCGGCGATGCAGCGAAACTAGCTTATTAGCTCGCATGTGCTCCTCATATGAGAACCCTTGTAAATTTTGAACTACAACCGTACAGTGATATAGCGGCCCTTGCCAACTTCTCATTGCATTCAAGCGATGCAATACGTCGCTAGCATTGAACACCCCAACGAAATCCAAATGTTTGCTTAAATCCATGTTGAAAAGATCTAACTATCTTGAGGCAAATTCTTAAATAGTGTTCTTAATTTAAAATACTATTAGGAATTTATCTACAACTGTTTTACATTGGATGTCGGATACCTAACGCAACCCTCCTCATTTACCCGAGCTTGAGACCGGCCATGGATGATTAAATCAAGATCATTTGTATATAATTCATCAATAATCTTGAATCTCAATACTTGAATATAGAAAATGGAGAAGACATGCACACTTGCTCATGGCATCAACAACTTTACTAAGGGCTTGTTTGGTTGGGGAATAAGAAGGTTTAACGAGGGATAAGACACAATTTCTATTCATTTGGAGGGAGAGAATGAGAAAAAATAAGGATAGATGTGGCAATTATTTGCTATTTCTGTTCGGTAGGAGGAGATAAGATTGTTAGATAAGTGGCAGTTATTTGTAATATTTTTACAAGAGAGGCGGAAGTTGGAAAAATAAGGAGGGAAGCCTTATACCTCATCTTAACTACAGGATCAAAGCATTGACCGTCTATGGAAGGATAAGAAAGTAAAGGAATAAAGAGAGATATGCACTCCTTACTCCTCAAATGAACACACCCTAAGAGTCCATATTTTATGTTTAAAATTAAAGGTATCCTCTTGTAAAAAACACCACATTTTCAATGCATGTTATGTTTTGTAAATCTTGGTATCAAAAGACAAAAATCCCCACGGGCTGAGTTCAGGACAAACTTTCTTTGAATGAGGTAATGCCACCAATGTCATGACAATTGAACGAAGGTGCAAAACCATGGACAGAAAAGGCACCTCGAGGCATTAAAGTGTTCGAGATGAACCAAGGTGATGGGATTGTGCCCTAAGGCATGAGATGTGATTCAGTCATTCTTGGCAAGGTGTGCACCTCAATGGTCCAAGACGTAGGCCAGACGGTGAGGCACTACTGCGAACGAAGCACCTGCCTCACCCTCTTAAAGTGAACCCAATGATCCCAAAAAATAGATTGTCTACGTTTTCTCTTAAAATCGATTCTAAATGTTCGATCTGCATAAGGGATAATGAGATTGGTGATCATCTCTTCCTTTATTCCGAAAAGGGTAAGGAGTTTTGGGAAATTTTGGAGCTATAGGCTAATTGAAATGGTTGTGTCACCTTGATTGACACTGAGTACTGATCAAGGCAAGATCGTAAGTTAAATTTCCCGAATGTAAATATGCATAGGTATTCATAATTCCAAGCTAGAGGTCATTAGTCGGTGCTGCAAACTCCAAGGAGTTGAGATTATGTCCCCCACGTTGGTCAAGAAAGCCTCAGTTAGCAAAGTGATACTGAAAGCGATATTGATCTGTGCCTCCCCCGAAAAGTTGGCTTCAAAAAAAAGTGATACTGAAAGCGCTCTCCACCTGTCATACATCCACTGGAAATCACAAGCAAGGTTGATGTAGTTCGCTTCATAACCATTTCATCATCAATACATCGACAGGGGCCAAGTTTCATAAAGTCAGTATACGGGCATTCTAAAATGAATAAGAGGTTAGCGTTAGGCAGTGGTATATGCAAATTATGTGGTTTGTAATATTTTAATTAAAAATATTATATTATAATAATAAATTCAAACATTAAGAATTTATATTTAAAATAAAGTAAAATAGGTTGAATATAAAGTATAGACGTTTAAGTATGGTGTGATTTCAACTCAAGCATTCTAATAAATACATAACGTAAATAAAAAGGTTAAACATATTTTTTAACAAAAATCATAGAAATATTCTCACAAACAAAGGCTCAATTCCATCCGTAGGTAAAATGGTAGATACTAAATTTACAACCTAAATAACTTTCAAAGGGCTTAATCAAGCAAGCATCATATTTCTATTCACTGTTGTAAAAGTCGGCCGACTAGGCCGATTAGTCGACCTGACTAGTCGAGTCGAGGGGGTAGCCAACTCTACTAGGCCTAGTCGACCATTAGTCGGTCAACCCGACTAATCAAGCCGATTAGTCGGCTTAGTCGATCGACTACAAGGCCGACTTTTACACAGAGATGTTTTTATTTTTATTTTTGTTTTTTGATTTTTTTTAAAAGAAAACTTATTCTAATATGCTTAATGTTATATCTAAAGTCAATTACTTCTTTTATTTCATTATGATAGTATAGCAAAAGTACAAATCAATGTAAATATATAAGAATATATGTACGCAAAATGATTTATATATTTAAAATAATTAAAAAATCAAAACCGACTAATGGCCGACTAAATCCGATTAGTCGTCCGACTGTCGGTTAATCCTTAGCCAGTGACCCCGTCGACCGAGTACCGACTACCGCTTTCTGCAACCTTATTTCTATTAATTATATGATAAAAAGGATTTTTTACACACATAACCATGTATGATTTCGTATTTACATGTTGATCCCTCCGTATTTTTGAATTACATATACAACACCTGATAGTGACCTACATTTACACAAAGATCCTTTCGCTATGCTCATTCACTAACTCAACCAATCATGTTAGTTAATCTAACCCATACCAAACCTAGGGTTGATATTAATTCTATCTTTTCTTCAATCAACACCAACCCCCACATTTCTCCTCTTCTCTTGATATGCATCCTCCCCCTAACCCACCCGACCCCCATCAACCATCACAACTCTCACCGCCTCTCTTGTTCCTTCCCGACCCCCTCCACCTTGGTGGCTTCCACCACCTTCGACGACTCACCTTCCCTCTTCGGACTCTGATGGTGCCACAACAACCCCTCTCCCTCTAATTGCTCTGACTATGTCTCTTGCATCCCCTCCTTATGTGTTTCCTTCTGTGGCTCCAACGTCATTGTCGCATGCATCCAGTTCACTGGTTGTTACGCCCTTTCCAGCTCTTCGACTTCCACCAGGTGTCAGGCATCAAGATGTTCTACAAGTCACGTTTCAATGATAACACCGCCTCTGACTTCATGGAGAAGTGCGCACCACCCTCGTCGGCCTCTAGAGCAATGTGGTCGCATCGGGCATTGGCTTCTATGCCACCAGCTACTCGTCCATGGAATGACCCAATGCAAGGTTGACCTCTCCATCGTCGACCGTGGCGAGTGTGTCACCGAGGCCCCTTCACAAGACCGAGGTGGATTGCAGCGATGCGAGCTCCGGGCAAATGTACCTCGACAAGTACTACATCAGTTAGAGCTATTATGTGCACGACGTGCCATGAGACAGCGATAGCAATGGTAGCAGAGGAGGTAATGGTAATTCAGGTAAATTGGTGATAGCCTGATTTGATGTTGATGTTCTAGTTGAGTAAACGCTTTGAAGGGGATCTGGAGGTGGATTTTGAATGAAAATTTTGGATCTTTTGTGGGATCTAATGTGTATTGGATCTTGACCTGTGATTTTCTCCAGATGGTTTGTTTGTGAACTAGTGTGGAAAAGTTGAGATTTTAGTTCAGTATATTGATGCAGCATGATACCACCTTTTAAGTGACATTTTTTTAATTTTAAATTTTATTTATCTATGTAAAAGCCTCATTATACAAGGCCTTATCATCTTTTATTTTATGCTTGCTTTCTTTTTCTATTTTCAGAAAGTTGTTGCTATTTGGGGGAGTTGGCCTCTATAAAGGCACCCCAATAGCTAGGGTTAGAATTAGTTTTTGAATGAATAATTATTTGGCCCTCTAATTCTCTCTCTCTCGCCCCCCCCCCCGTTCGTTCTCGACCCCCGCCTCCCTTCTTTTCTCCCGTGCCCTAACGTCCCCCCTGCCGCCGCCTCCCTCCCCTCTCCTCCCGCTCCCTCTCGTCGCCTTCCCCCGGGGCCCATCCTCCTCTTCCCGCTACTCACCAGCCCCGCCCTCCCCGTCTCCGTACCACCCTCTCGCCCCGCTCCCTCCCCATGTTGCTCCTCTCCCCGCCACTCGCCTGAGTCGCCATCGGGTCAACCAGCATCGCGCGCCACCGCCCTTGCTTCTTCCCTTCGTTCCGCCAACGCTCAGCCGCCCCTCCACCTTCCCCCACCTTCGCGCGCCAGCCCCCAGCGCCCTCCACATCGCCACGCCTCCGCCCGAGTCTCCCCTTCCCGTTCGCCCCCCTTTTCCCCCGCAGCAACTTCCTCATTCCCGCGCCCACCGCACCTCTCGGACCCGCCGCCCCCGTATTCTGCCAGCGCCAACCCCTGGCCAGCCGCACGCCGCAACCGCCCATCGCCCGAACATCTCCTGTACACGTCTCCTGTACACGCGCCGACAGTTTATCCCGGACAAGGCTACTAAAAGTTGCTGAGAGGCCCGCCCCCAGTTGGCTGCCAACCAGATCCGAAGTGTGCATTCTCCCCCTTACCGGTTGTGGTATGAGCGCCCGTTTTACCATATTCTACCGCATAATTATTAGTTTTGTGGATTGATATATTGCTGATTCGGTTTGGTGAATCATTGAGATTCCTAGTTGTGGCAACATTGTTATATTTTTCCTAAGAACTTTTAACTAATTGGATTGCCCTAAATTCGTGGAGTAACTTGTGCTAGAACTTGAGTAATTGCTCCTGATTTTTGCGCATCGCATATCATGTCATTTGTTTTCGTCATTTAGTCCATTAGTTTCAATTTTTGAGGATTGCCATTTAAGTCACCACTTAATTAGGTTGCATCAATTTGGTATCAGAGCGTAGCGTTCCTACATCTTGCCTGCATTCCATTTGTTTCATTGCAAAAAAAACACAAAACAGCAAAAACAAAAAACAAAACAAAAAAACAAAAAAAATCCCAAAACACAAGAGAGCATAAAACCTAGGATTCCCATGGCCGACAAACCTAATTCCTCTAAAGCCGCCTACGCCCCACACCCTGAGCTAACGTTAGAATCCTTGGATGCTAAAATGGAACGGATGTTCGAACGCCTGAGCGGGCAAATTGCCACCCTAAATTGTCAAATGCTAGAGAAAAATCATAGTAATGAGACGCCAAACAAAGGCCGACGTACTAGCCGGAGACCGCACTCACGGAGTAACACTTCCCGTGACTCTAGCTCTTCTACTTCCGAGGGACATGTTAGCGATTATCATTCACAAGAAAGTGAAGAAGAAGGACCAAGAGATGACACCCCTTTCACTCCCACGTTTCCAGATCCTCACACCTCTGGATATACGTCACAACCTACTGGTGGATATCAGTTCCCGCCACGACCTGGTCCTAGGTTCGATGACGGATGGGATCGAGGCATCCGTCTCGATGTTCCAGAATTTGACGGAGGACGAAACCCTGATGTCTTTTTGGATTGGCTCCAAACCGTCGAACACTTCTTTGTGTGGAAGTCTATGCCTAGCGAACGAAAAGTTCAATTCGTCACAATCAAATTAAAGGGACATGCTCTGCTATGGTGGGACCGTTTGCAATCTGAACGCAAACGAAAAGGAAAAGGTAAGATCCGCGGTTGGAGCAAGATGAAGGCTAAACTGAAAACCAAATTCGTGCCGGAAGATTACAAACGAGACCTTTACGCACGACTGCAATCTTGGAAACAAGGCACCATGAGCGTGAAGGAATACACCGAAGGGTTCCAATCCCTCGTGCATCGCAACCGATTGCAGGAGACTCCTATCCAAGAAGTCACCCGCTACCTGCAAGGACTCCGCCAAGTTATCCAGGATGAACTCTACCTCCACAACTCCCGAAACATTGACGAAGCCTACAAGCAGGCTGAACGGGCTGAGACCAAGCTTGCTAAGGCCCAGACAAGGAAGATGTCTTTTTCTGTGAACTTTGTCCCTCGCACCAGTACCCCGTTAACGACCTCCAAACCGATAGGTTCCCCATCGATCTTTACGGGTAAACCCCAAGCCAAACCATCAACTCCTGCCGTCGTCCGACCACCTACTGGAAACCCCGGACCAGGCATCTTGGGAAGTCGACCTATTGTAGGACCTAATACTTGTTTCCGATGTTATCAAAAGGGACATCGAGCAGCAGAGTGCCCAAACCCTAAAGCTAGGCCCGCCCATATATGCACCATCGAAGACCCTGACCTTGAACAACAGGAATCGCCTGAAGAGGAACCGACCGCTTTGACTGTTGACACCATGAGAGTTGATGACTATGAGCTTTCTGGGAGTGGATGGAGATGAATCCGTACCTTTCCTGGTAATTGAACACGAGAACTTTGTCGCTCCTGACAGCGCCCCCACAAACATATTGCTTACACCTGTTGCCCATGACGTTGATAGTTGGCTGCGACGCAGCATCTTTCGAACCACCTGCACCTCAGGAGGGCGTCGCTGTTCGCTGATCATTGATGGAGGAAGCGTTGAGAACTTCGTTTCTCAAGAAATGATCGATAAGTTGGGCCTACCCACTCAACCACTCGAGAAACCTTACAGTGTGGTCTGGTTTCGGGTGGTACTCAACTTCCGATCCACCGTCAGAGCCTCGTTAGCTTCTCAATTGGGCCTTCATATAAAGACGAGGAGTGGTGCCATGTAGCCCCTATGGATGTCTGTCATGTACTACTTGGGAGACCTTGGCAGTTCGATCGAGACACTGAGCACAGAGGGAAAATGAACACTTACTCCTTTCTCATAGACAAGGTACGTGTGACCCTCAGACCACAACGCGAAGCCCTTAGCCCTCGCCAGGTGGCTACACTTCGAGCCGCGATCGCACAATCTAGTAAAAGCACTCCATCGTCAAAGCCTTCGACTACGGGTCCCGTATTGTTGATGGAAGCCCAGACATTCCAACGTGAAATTCAGGAGAGCTCCACCATTTATGCATTAATGGGACGTGAAGTGAACAATCAAGAGACAACTACACCTGAAGTCCCGCCTGAGATAAAGCCCATCATCCAAGAGTTTGCTGACATTATGCCTGAAGAGTTGCCTGAAGGACTACCCCCGTTGCGAGACATTCAACATCACATTGACCTAGTCCCTGGAGCCAGCCTACCCCACTTACCACATTATCGGATGAGCCCAAGTGAACACGAAGAAATAAACAAGCAGGTCACTGATCTTCTACGTCGTGGATATGTTCGAGAGAGTATGAGTCCTGTGGCGGTCCCTGCTCTGCTTACCCCAAAAAAAGATGGCACATGGAGAATGTGCGTGGACAGTCGTGCTATCAACAAGATCACGATCAAGTATCGTTTTCCGATTCCACGCCTTGATGACATGCTCAACATGCTATCGGGTGCCAAATTATTTTCCAAAATGGATCTTCGCAGTGGGTACCATCAGATTCGCCTCTGACCTAGAGACGAGTGGAAGACTGCGTTTAAGACCAAAGAGGGCCTTTATGAATGGACAGTAATGCCCTTCGGCCTGTCTAATGCTCCCAGCACTTTCATGCGAACCGTGAATCATGTTTTACGGTCCTTCATCGGTAGGTTTGTGGTTGTGCACTTCAATGACATATTAATCTACAGCTTGACCAAAGAATCACTTATCTCACTTACGACAAGTCCTGGAAACCCTGAGAGCCCAACAACTGTATGTCCACCTCAAGAAATGCTCCTTCATGTCTGACACGGTCCTCTTTTTGGGATACATTGTCACTGTCGATGGACTTAAAGTTGACCCCTCCAAGATTCATGCCATTTAGAGCTGGCTCGTGTCCAAAACCCTCACTGAGATTCGCAGCTTTCTGGGATTGGCTTCTTTCTACCGGCGCTTCATCCGGAACTTTAGCACTTGTGCATCCCCGTTGGTAGATTGCACGCGTAAAGGCGCACCCGCTTGGACTCTTCAAGCAGAACCCAGCTTTCAAAATCTAAAACATCAATTGACACATGCCCATGTTTTGGCACTTCCTAACTTCACCAAGGTTTTTGTAGTCGATTGTGACGCCTCACATGTCGGGATTGGTGCCGTCCTAAGTCAAGAAGGACGACTTGTAGCATTCTACAATGAGAAATTGAATGAAGCTCGATCACGGTACTCCACTTATGATGTCGAATTCTATGCCGTGGTGCAAGCCCTCAAGCATTGGAGGCATTACCTGATCCAACGTGAATTTGTCCTTAACTCTGATCATGAAACCTTAAGATATCTGAATTCGTAGAAAATCCTTAACAAGCGCCATGCCAAATGGGTTAGTTTCCTCCAAGAATACACGTTCCATCTTAAGCACAAGGATGGCACCCTGAATTGCGTTGCCGACGCATTGAGCAGGCGAGCCCACGCCCTGACCACAATGACAGTCAGCACAACAGGATTTGACGCACTCAAGGACCTCTACCCCACCGACCCTGACTTCGGACAAGCTTATGCCGAGCGTATCGAAACTGGACAGGATCCAACAGCCACCTATGTCCTTCATGAGGGATTCTTGTTCAAGGCCCACCAACTGTGCATCCCTGCCACTTCTCTTTGAGAGAACCTAATTTCAGAACTACATAACGGTGGCTTAGCTGGACATTGTGGAAGGGATAAGACCTTGGCCCTTCTCCAAGAGCGATTTTATTGGCCACAATTGCGAAAACATGTTATAAAGTTCGTGCAAAGATGCCAAACATGTCAAAAATTCAAGGACCGGAAGCAGAACACTGGGTTGTATACACCTTTGCCGATTCCTCTGCGACCCTGGGAAGACATCACTATGGATTATGTGCTAGGCTTACCCCTCACGGTACGCAAAGTTGACTCTAATTTTGTGGTTGTGGACAGATTTTCTAAAATGGTACATTTCATTGCATGCAAAAAAACCTCAGATGCATCTCATGTCGATGATTTATTTTTTCGTGATGTCGTTCGATTGCATGGTGTTCCTCGTTCTTTTACTTCGGATCGTGATACCCGGTTTTTGAGTCATTTTTGGCGCACGCTTTGGTCTCGTCTTGGTACTCGTTTGCAATACAGCACTGCTTATCATCCACAAACAAACGAGCAAACCGAAGTAGTTAACATAAAAAAAGTACTAAGCCTTCTCCCACTATAAGTAGGATCGGCTACATGGATTCTTGCTCAAATCCATGTTGAAAGATTCGACTATTTTTTACGCCGGTTGTCGACTACCTAACGCAACCACTGCAAGAGTGGGATTTGAACCCTGATCTTTTATTGCGATGTCTTGCAGGGGACTCTCCGTCCAAATGGGATCTAATTCTTCCCCAAGCCGAATTCGCGTATAACAGTTCCACCAATAGGTCCACCGGAAAATCGCCATTTGAGAGTGTGTACGGCTTTCCACTTACCCAATTTCTACACCTAAAACCCACAACCATGCAAGGGAGAAGTAGTGCAGCTGCTGAGGATCTGGTCGAACACCTAACACATCTTCATACCGAAATCCAAGCCAAACTCCAAACCATGACCCAGAAATACCAAGCCCAGGCCAACCTCCATCGCAGAGAGAGCGAGTTCAGAGTTGGAGAATTAGTGATGGTCCACCTAAAAAAGAGAGGTTTCCTTTGAGAGTTCACCAAAAATTGAGTGAACGAAAGATTGGTCCATTCCGAGTCCTCAAGAGGATTGGGCCCAATGCTTACTTACTCGACCTGCCGCCAGACGTCCAGACATCGCCAGTCTTTAATGTATCAGATCTCTTCTTATATCATGGAGATGAACAAACAGATGCCACCACGCCAGCAGTTCCCGCTGATGATACGCGCCAACCTCCAGCCGCGACAGATGCCGATCAGATTGAAGATATCGCCGACCTCCGAGATATGACGACTAGACGTGGTCTCTTTCGACGCTATCTAGTCAAATGGAAGGGACGACCTCTTACAGATTGCACCTGGATTGCCGAGGATGAACTTCAACAACTCCGCCCCGATATACTTCAGAACTACCACGATGCCATCTCGACGGAGCGAGATTTTTCTCAGCAGGGGGGAGTTGATGCAGCATGATACCACCTTTTAATTGACATTTTTTTAATTTTAAATTTTATTTATCTATGTAAAAGGCTCATTATACAAGGCCTTATCATCTTTTATTTTTTGCTTGCTTTCTTTTTCTATTTTCAGAAAGTTGTTGCTATTTGGGGGGAGTTTGGCCTCTATAAAGGCACCCCAATAGCTAGGGTTGGAATTAGTTTTTGAATGAATAATTATTTCCCCCTCTGATTCTCTCTCTCTTCCCCCCGTTCGTTCTCGACCCCCGCCTCCCTTCTTTTCTCTCGTGCCCTAACGTCCCCCCCTGCCGCCGCCCCCCTCCCCTCTCCTCCCGCTCCCTCTCGTTGCCTTCCCCCCGGGCTCATCCTCCTCTTTCCGCTACTCACCAGCCCCGCCCTCCCCGTCTCCGTAACACCCTCTCACCCCGCTCCCTCCCCGTGTTGCTCCTCTCCCCGCCACTCGCCTGAGTCGCCATCGGGCCAACCAACATCGTGCGCCACTGCCCGTGTTGCTTCCCTTCGTTCCGCCAACGGCCCAACGCTCAGCCGCCCCTCCACCTTCCCCCACCTTCGCGCGCCAGCCCCCAGCGCCCTCCACATCGCCACGCCTCCGCCCGAGTCTCCCCTGCCCGTTCGCCCCCCTTTTCCCCCGCAGCAACCTCCTCATTCCCGCGCCCACCGCACCTCTCGGACCCGCCGCCCCCGTGTTCTGCCAACGCCAACCCTTGGCCAGCCGCACGCCGCAACCGCCCATCGCCCGAACATCTCCTAAACACGTCTCCTGTACACGCACCGACAGTTTATCCCGGACAAGGCTACTACAAGTTGCTGAGAGGCCCGCCCCCAGTTGGCTGCCAACCAGATCCGAAATGTGCATTCTCCCCCTTGCCGGTTGTGGTATGAGCGCCCGTTTTACCATATTCTACCGCATAATTATTAGTTTTGTGGATTGATATATTGCTGATTCGGTTTGGTGAATCATTGAGATTCCTAGTTGTGGCAACATTGTTATATTTTTCCTAAGAACTTTTAACTAATTGGATTGCCCTGAATTTGTGGAGTAACTTGTGCTAGAACTTGAGTAATTGCTGCTGATTTTTGCGCATCGCATATCATGTCATTTGTTTTCGTCATTTAGTCCATTAGTTTCAATTTTTGAGGATTGCCATTTAAGTCACCACTTAATTAGGTTGCATCATATATGGATGCTTACGTCGACCCTCCTCCATCGTCAGTGGGCCTCCCACCACCTCCCCCTCCTCTTTGGCCCTCTTAACATTGTCGTTCCCCTACTCCTCCCCGACCACATCAGCACTCATTGCTTATCTCCAGACAGAGGATTCACCAGCGCAATAAGAAGCATCAGTCATGTCATGTGTTGGACATTAGACCCCATCAAGGCGAGAGTCGAGGGAAGAGGGGTAGTGTTGTCAACGATGAGAAGGATGATGCCCTCGTCTCAATGGAGGATGTAGGAGTCGAGTTAGGAATCGAAAAGATGGCACAGGAGAGAGGGGCAGTGAGGGACGTCTTTTGCAAATGTATTGTAGTTCAAGAGGCAAGATTGTCAAAATTTGATGGGTTCAATCAATGTTAATAGGAAAAATGGATGGAAGTTAACACATGATTATGCCACGTAATGGCTAACTACTCAAGGTTTTGTGTGTAATTCGGAATTATGGAGGGTTCAACGTGTAAATATGAAACTATGCATGGTTGTATGTGTAAAAATTCATAATAACAAAAGATTTATTGCACGCAATTTAGTATTCAACAAGAAACACAGAAACTCGATGTTTACAATATAAAAGCCTTAATCATGTCCAAGACCAATATTAAGCCTCATTGTTCAACAATAAAGAAAGATTATGTGCCTAGACTTTTATCCTTACACTATGTTAAGGCATTTATTCGAAATAATAACACAAAAAGAACGACCAGAAACAAAAGAAACGCTGTTGAGATTAACAAAATTAAACGACATGGAACTCTCTAAATAACAAAACCAAAACAATATAGAATGGCAATCATGAACTGAAAACAACATGGAAAAAGTTTAAAACTACTAACCACTGTATGGAGGTGACTGACAAGTAGTGACGAAGACGGTTGCCATGTAGATGAAGATTGCAGTGCTGATGAGATTGAAAGAGAGGGCAAGCGACACCGATAGTGACGGATGGCATCAGGGAGTATATGACTACACATGGGATAGAGGAATGAATAGAGGGTTTTGTCAAAGGGGTAGTATATGCGAGTTTACCCATGAGTAAGGGCAGAGGTTACACGAGTTTATATTTGTAAATGGTACTTGAAATTTACTCAATCGCATAAGTGGTTTACTTGGATGGAGGAGATGATTGGACCCATATACACTACAAATGGTATATGTACTAATGCGGCCACCTAGTCGACTTTCTAAATCTTAGTAGGGCCATAAATATTTGTTATAATCAACTTTCCATCCGCAATTCTTATTAGTGTCATGGATAAAGATTTTTTACCAATCTCTTTGGATACAAAATTGAACATATCATTATCATGCGCAATAAAGATTCTGTTGGAACACCTCAGAGACTCCACTACTCGAAACTAAAATAGGTGATTCCCTCCTACATTCCTCCGCACGAGATCATTCCGTCCACCTATCTTTATTTCTTGTAGAAGTACCATGTCGGTATACAATATAATCAATAAGGTAGTCATGTCATGTCTCTTATCCAAATTCCCTAACGCACTCACTTTCCAAAAATACAAGGATGTTACCCACGCTTCGCGACGGAACGGAATTACTAAAATGAAAAATCTAATTTTTCATTTTAAAAATACACGGGAATACTCAATGAAGAGATTAATCGACATGAAAATGTGAATAGGTAGACATAGAAATCATTTTGAAATAACAAAAATAAATTGTTCTTAAAAATATGAAATTATGGTGTTATTATGCAAAAGCAACAAAAAAACAACTACGAATATACATTGATGCAATGAATTATGAAATGCAAAATACATTACTACTATGAGATATGGAATGCAATTGTCAATTGTTACAAAGAAAGATGAGCATGTCATCCATTATAGAAGTTTGATAATATAAAAATGTCAGCACATGTATAGTGTAACTTTCAGATATTACAAAAAATATTAATCAAATGTTAGACATGGTGAAAAAAATATATAAAGGAAAACTTATATTAGTACTTGTTCTTAGTACTATAAAGCAACTGCATTTTTCCTTACAGACCTAGATTTATTGCATGTTGTTTGAACTAATCGCAGATGTTGTAGGTTGTGCTTCAATTCTGAAATATTTGGAAGAATGATGATTTAATCGACATTAAAACTTGGACATTTTGTAGGTAATGGTATTTTAAATGTAACATAATTTTACCTTTGACAAATGTCATTAACTTTGTGAACATCTAAATTAACGTAAAATCTAGAAGAAATAATAGAGCATAATACATGACGAGTTGTAAGCTGTAACATGAACCGAACAAATAAATATAAGATTGTATTTTTATAAAATTAGGCTGTAAAATAATTAAAAATAAGATGCATATTCCATTGTGATAATTCATTGTTAATCCAGTGAAGATAATAATTAGTCTTTTCCTTTTCTCAAGAAGAAGATTGATGTGGAAAGATGCGGCTACTTTACCATGAAAGTAAACAATCGCTAACCACACAACTAATCAAAGAAAGCAAACAATGAATCATAAAGTCAAAAAACAATGAAACAAACAACGAACTCCAACTACATAGTTAATCACGAAAATGTTGAAGTTTTTATTACACGCATACTGTTCAAAACTTCAAACATAAAGGAAGGCTTGGACTCTCGGGAAACCATTAGCAAGCAACAATCAAAGAAACATCAACTTACATTTCAGAACATATCCGCATACCGCAATCTGTTTATAATTTAGTCCTAAATTGCCTCGCTAGTTGCAGAAGCAAACATATCTGGATTATAATCAGATAGCTTGCAAAAAAACTCTGATTATATCACCAGATAGCCATGTTGTATAGGCAGACTACAATCCACAGTCGTATTGCCTCGTTAGTTGTAGAACAAACAGAAGCGAACAGTAAAATTAAATATTCCATCAGTAAGCAGCAATTTATTACGTTATTGCAATCAAGATTTAACCATTTCAGTTAATATAAGAAAGAGTTGGCATCGTAGCCTTCATGATAGGGTCTTGCATATAATGATTAATATTATACCACATTTGAAACTATTAATAGATATTGATGAATTAATAATACCAGATATAACTGTCATACATCATTGTACACACAATATCATCCAATATATATGAATACAACCAAAAAATAACTAAAAAAAATCTGACAGCAGAACAACACTTTCAATGTTAATTTTTTCACCGAATAAAAGCAACCTCTTAGAGTTAAATTTTATGATTAAAATGAAACAACATCAAGGGAAATGCCCCCATTCAAAGCAACGAATCCACACACAAAAAACCCAACAAAACACCAAATATAGTACCGCGAGAGAACTCCATATTAATCCCAAATAAAATTTCAGAGATAAAGTAAAGAAGAAGAAAACTTGCATGCATGATAAAGCATTAAACATCTTGAATAAGGAATGTAAACATACGAACCCAAACAATATGAAAGCAAACAGAAACAAAAGGCAAACGGAAAAAAGTGAGCAAGTATATGTATCATTAAGCACAAGAAAATTACACTCCCTAAGGCACCATTTCAATGAACACCCAAAACAATGATCCTGCAGTAATTCTGATAATATCATTGCAAAACAATATCATCCAACATATGCGGATTCAACCACAGAATAGAAAGAGAAAACACTCCCACTCAAACAAAGTGATACAACAAAGGAAGAGTTTCAAATAAAAATAGCAAACAAAATGAGCACGCATTCATCAGGAATAAGCCACGCAGAACGACTACCACTACAACAGAAGGGAAGAAATAATAAAGAAGTATTTGCTATCCTTCTTCAAAACCTCCATAACCCACCATCAACCACCATCCTCTAAACAAATGAAGTAATAACATTCGAGAAATGCAACATTAAAAATCAAATCATGCCAGCCTTCTGAAGAAACTCCACCCTCAAATCTCCAACCCACAATGCAGCAGAGATAGAGGTCGCCAGAAAGTCAAACAAAGCAAATAAATCAGAAGTTCGAATAACATACCCAACGAACAATAAGGGTGAACCGGTTTTATCTGATGGAGATACTAAGATGAATGAAAGACATCAGACAGACGCTCAAGATAAACATATGGTAAAGCAGACAAGGCCTCCAAACGTATGGCATCAAAGTCCTGTCAAGATGACCACACGAAGAGAGGCACGAAGTTTTGCCCAACGGAACCCTCAAGGGCAAGGAAACCCTAGACGACGCACACGTGGAACACGATGCATTGACAGGCGAGGGCAAGGAATCACGAAGTAATGCCTCTCCCACGGCACTTGGGAATGGAGAGGAGGCCATAAGGGCCTATCCACGTGTCAACCAATATGGGAAAAACTCAGCCTTAACTTATGTATATAGAAGCTTCATTTGATAATCAATAAACATCACTAGATAATTGACCACTTCCCTACATTTTTCTTTATACTCGACGTGTCCAACTTCTAACTCTTATTAAGATGCTCGATCTTATGACTATGTCCAACAAACTCCCCCTACAGTAACATTAGGCAGGTTGTCGTGGACTTAAGAGTTGGAATGTTTATCAGCTTAGCCATGCTTAAAGCAAGGAAGGACATTTCGTGATATATCGACGATATATCACCAACATATCGGTATCGAGAGATTGGGAGTACCGATATCAGGGTGTATATCCCTTTACAGGAATATCGACGATATTTGTGCCGATATGTCGGCGATAATCGTGTGTCAACGACATATCGTCGACATAAGGAATCTTCCAGCGTGTAAATAATACAAATCGGTCCCATTTCGGCTTGTATAAGTCTGTATCGCTAATTTCGCTCGTTTCACCCGTTGTAAGCCTGCAAAGTATTCCCCAAGTGCTTGGCTTGCTTCCTTTGAGGTAACATGTAGAATTCCAGATCTACTCCGATTTCTTGTGTGAAATTGTGAATTTTTTTAGGGTTTTATTCATATTGTTAGGTGATGCATATTCTTATTTTTTTGGTAAGATTTGAATTCACTAGTGAGATATTTGGTGAACTACTTTGGGGTTTTTGAGTTATATTGATAGATTAAGTTGAGTTATATTGATAGATTAAGTTAAGTTATGGATGAATGGAGTTGGAGTTCTTGTTAGAAATCAAGATTTTATGGTGATTTTTGTTAACAAAAAAGCAGTAATTAATTAAATCTGTGAATTTTTCTACAATTTAGTGTGATTTTTTGGGAACTAATTTGGGAGCTTTTGAGTTATGTTGTGAGTTTAAGTTAAGTCACGGATGAATGAAGTTGGATCTCTTGTTTTAGACATAGATAACAAGATTTTATGGTTATTTATGGTATTAAAAAAGTCGTAATTAATTAATTCCGTGAATTAAAAAATAGATTTGAAATTTACTGAGATTTTTGGTGAACTAATTTCGGGGTTTTTGAGTTATGTTGCAAGATTAAGTTAAGTTATTGATGAATGAAGTTTGATCTCTTGTTTCAGACATAGGAAACATGATTTTATGATGATTTATTTTAACAACAAAGTAGCAATTAATTAAAACCGTGAATTAAAACTAAAAAATATCAACAAATAATTGATTATTCTCCTCAAATGTCTCATGAACGTTTATTGGGTATTTTTGCATATTTTAGGCTTCAGTAAATCAACATCATGGCACACTTCGGTTCACAATCTGATGGTTCTGGTGACTAGTTGGACAGTGGAGAGATTGGTTGGAGGTACGTCACTGCTCCAGACGGCAACAAATCGAAACCACAGTGCAACTTTTGTGGGAAGAAGTTGGGAGAAGGGAGCATTAAGAGACTGAAGCATCATCTTGTTGGCAACAACAAAAATGTTGCCACGTGCACTCATCGTCCATGAGATGTGAGGGAGTTGGTGAAGGCCAACTTGGAGGGGGAGGACAAGGATGTGGAGAGGTCCAGAAGGCATGAACAGTTCAAAGAATTCATGTTCGACAAGGAGTTCAATGTCCTCTCCAGTTCAGACGACGATGACTTTGTCTACCTCGCTGACATTCAGACCGCGGCGGAGAAGGGGGCATACAGGAGAACCACAAAAGAGTCTATGAGGAGCGAGCTCGAGAGGAGGGAACTTAGTGGTGCGCGTGGCGGCTTCCACAGTGCTGGTAGCAGTGGAAGTGATTTTGGAGGCGCATCAATACCACCACCCACCAAAAAACACAAGGTGAATGGACTAGAACTCTACTACCAGGACTAGGACAAAGAAGTCCATTGACTGTGATGTATAACTAATTTACTATTATTAATTTATCTCCTTTTGGATTTTCCGCAGCCGAATGGTGGTTACTGTTCGGGATGGAAGCTCCCAATCAACGGAAAGTGGCAGCAAAAGTATTGTCCCAAACCATATCTATCGGTGGTTGTGAGAGGACTGGAGTACATTCAACTTGATCCATTCGAAGAGACGGAACAAGTTGGAAGAACAGAGGCTCCATGATCTTGTCTTTGTGCAATACAACTTGAGGTTGAAAATGAAACATGCAAGGAAGGGACAAGACAAAGAGGAGTACACAGACCCCATAGATCTTGCATACATTTTCAAGATGCACATTGACGATGCAGATGAAGATGTTCTGCAGAGGTGGTTGGATTCTAATGGTGCTCCATTGCTTGATAAACCGGGGGGGAGGTTGAATCAGAATATACGCCAACAAATGGGAGCAAATGTTGGTGACTACATGATCAGATCCGAGCGAATCACAGACCCTCTTGGAGGGGTGGAGCTTGATACAATTGTGGATGGCATTCTTTCCACTGGTTGAAATTCAAATCCAAATCAAAGGATGACAGTGGTAGTGATGATGATGATGATGTCGGCGGTCGTGGTGGATCAGGTGATGGGGAGACATATTCAAGAGGGTCGGGATCAACAAGGGGTAGTCGTGTACCACATGATGATACAAGACTCGAGGCAGGGCAAGAATACATGGAGCGGCATGGAAACGCACATGGGCAGTTTGTCCCAATTCCGAGTCAATGACCTAAGGATTACAATGCATATGGACGACGTGGCCATCGTCCTACGAATAGCTACATGGATGATTTGATATCATCTATAGGTTCGTTGAGCTGCATGAACAATAACAGCCCATACTGTGGAGGAATACCAAGTCCCCTAGGTAGATATGGATCTTCACAAGATTAGAGATAATTTGGTGTCTTCCCTGAATATTTTCATGCTCCTCCTCCCGGACCTCCGCCTCAGGCGTATACTCCTCCATCATATGGATATGATTACAGTGGGTATGGAGGATATAGCAGTTACAGCGGTGCCGGTGAGAACTACAAAGGTAGACAACCCGAGCTGAGCCAGGGTAGATTCTTTGGTGGTGACAGTTTTGGTTTCTTCCCCCAATACGCGCCCATGCCTCCTCCTCCAGTTCCTCCTTCACAGAGATCTCCTACTCTGCCAACGTCATCCCGAGGATCTCAAGCCAGTACTTCGCAGCCTCGTTGTGCACCTCGTGACACCGGATCTAGCGTTGTTTATCCTCGTCTCGGGATACTCATAGGGATCGATGACCATCAATACATGCAGTATGCCATGGATTACAAGGCCATGTACTCATACATGCCATGGGAAAACTATTGCGAGTTCATTGAGTCTGTGATCCGTTATGAGAGGCAATATGGCAGGGGGACCGATTCAGATCCTCCGCAGAACTCTTAGTTCTAGATAATCTCTTTTACAATATTGCATTAGTTTGCATTTTCTTCATTTGTTTCTGTTAATAGATAAATCTTTATACCAAAGAAACATTGTCTCATTAATAAGTATATTTTTTGAATCAAATCAAATAACTCATCTCAATGCCATTCACTATGTGCTCAATATGACTGATATGAATCATGTGCAATATAAGGATCATAGTTGATCTATATGTGTTATCTAAGTGTATATTTGTAAGTTATTTATGTTATAAGAACTTGAATGAAACCCATTTCCAATATCTATATGTCAGTAATCAACACTAACAGTGATATGTCGGATATGACTGATATGTGTGATATATGGGGTATAAATGATCGATATGTGTGATATAAGTGTGTATTTGTAGGTTATTTATTGTTTTAATATCTTGGATGATCTTAAATTCTGGAAGAAAAAAATGGCAAAAATAGCTTTTTTGAGCCATTTCCTATATTTCCATCGATATCGTCGATATATCCCCGATATATCCTTTTTTCTTGGCAGATCGATACGATATCGATACGGTCTTCCTTGGCTTGACGGAAGTATTGCATCTATTTCAGGCAGCAAGTCCTTATGATGTTCCCAATCATCTCCTCTTGCATAAGTAGGTCAACAATCCATCAAACCTTACCACGGTCTCACCCTCTCCTTGAGGTGAAAGGGGATGTGTTTAGTCTTACCAAATGGGTAGTCCAACCTCGGGAGAAAGATTTTCTATCTTTCCAAGCCATCGCCTACAAGGATTTCCTAGCCATTTGTCCTCATAGAATCAACTCCATTAAAAGAGAACAAGTACTTCCCCATCAATGTCTAGAAAGGGGGTATATCCTTCATAGACAAGACTTTTGCTTCGTCCCTCAAGAGACCCATGGATCTAACCCGATTTTCCCTATTCTATTCAAAATGGGTCCTAAAAATAAATATTTAAAAGAGAATCTGACTTCATATTTGAGATGAATCGAGAGCGGCAAGTTTTTGATAATAGGTTTGATTCGATATGCCCTTCCTTGATAATAGGATCCAAAACCGACTGGAAGTTGCGATCATCATGAGAGCTTCCTTGAAAGATGTTTGAGGTGGTGTCTCGGTGATGCAGCGTGACCCCAAATTATGGGGCCACATTTATTCAATTAAATAATTATCATTTTTATTTACGTTTTTAGCGGTCGTAGTGGTCTAATTTAATAATTGAGATCGCCTGTGATCTCAACGTTGATTTCGTAGAGTTTAATTATAATTGTTGGTCAATTAAATAATTAGAGTCCAATTAAGTTAGTTAGAGGTCAATTAGGATTAAATTAGCTATAATTTGAGATTATTTACTATTTTTGTAAACCCTCTCTCCTATATAAAGAGAGGGTAGTCCATTGTTTTAGTAAGTCAGTTACGAAGTGAAATTGAGAGTTATCTCATTATCTCCCCCCTTCTCCTCTCTCCCCCGCGATCTCCGCGTTCTTCTTCTTTCATCCCTCGTTACCGACGAGTATTTCTCTTCTCAATCCCTCTCTTCTTCCACCAAAAATCCACCAAAAAAATATATTATTATTTTATTCGCCGTCGCAAAATCCGTTTGCATCATTTGTTGATGCAGCGTGACCCCAAATTATGGGGCCACATTTATTCAATTAAATAATTATCATTTTTATTTACGTTTTTAGCGGTCGTAGTGGTCTAATTTAATAATTGAGATCGCCTGTGATCTCAACGTTGATTTCGTAGAGTTTAATTATAATTGTTGGTCAATTAAATAATTAGAGTCCAATTAAGTTAGTTAGAGGTCAATTAGGATTAAATTAGCTATAATTTGAGATTATTTACTATTTTTGTAAACCCTCTCTCCTATATAAAGAGAGGGTAGTCCATTGTTTTAGTAAGTCAATTATGAAGTGAAATTGAGAGTTATCTCATTATCTCCCCCCTTCTCCTCTCTCCCCCGCGATCTCCGCGTTCTTCTTCTTTCATCCCTCGTTACCGACGAGTATTTCTCTTCTCAATCCCTCTCTTCTTCCACCAAAAATCCACCAAAAAAATATATTATTATTTTATTCGCCGTCGCAAAATCCGTTTGCATCATTTGGTATCAGAGCATGGATTTCGAATCGTTCCTACGATTCGACGATCCGATCGACTATTTGTGTGCAAAGTTCGGTCTCCGCCGCCCATCTCGTGATTCGCGTCGCTCAAAAAAGTTCCATCAACGTCTTATCGCATGCATTAAGGTGCACGCGTGGTTGGACGCACAAATCGACGACGATTCCGCCGCCAACGACCAAAATCAGATCTGTGCAACCGCTGTTCAACCCGATTTCGAGACAACAAATGAAGGTATTTCCATTATAGATGAAGATTTATCTAATACAATATTTATACAAGAAGAAAAGGAGGATTTGGCACCCATCTACGACGAATATCCCACGGAGGAAACACTGAATTTCGTCGACCTGTGCGCGGACGGAGTTGCTGGCCACAAGGAAAAGGAAGTTGGTGAAGAACTGAGATCTTCAGATCTGGTTGGTCCCAGTGGCGCTAGCCGAACAACCCCGGCTTCGTTGACAACCTTTTGCTCCTGGAAAATTGCTCCGAACCCGACACCTGCTGCGTCGTCAACCCTAGTCAGGCAAACCACTCGCCAATCCAACGGGGCCGACCCGCATCTGATTCGACCCCATCCTGTGCGTCGCCTCCTGCTATGCTGCCCTCGCGGAAGTAGCCACTGCCGGATCCTCCCGAGCCCGTGCACGTTGTCTCGTGCACAACTTGTGCAGCCTCAGGTGCCGCCCTTCTGCCTCAGGGGCCGCCCGAGATATCCCCTCGGATGCGCGGTCTGTTTCACACCTGGGCACCACACGCGCGAGCCACGGGACAACCATCGTCGTAACCCCCGCTTCTGTGCGCGAGGCTTGCGCAGCCAAGCCACAGGATCCGCATTCCCCCCGCCAGCTCCATGCGCCAGCATCTCACGGCAAGTCCATCGTCATCACCTGGTATGGCCGCTCGATCCAGGCGGCCGCCTCCATCACCGTCGTTGGAGAAACAGCCCAGCCCCAGTACCAGCGCCCCAGGCCGAGGTCGCCTCCCCTTGCGATGCTTGTGCTGCCCGCAACCTTCCCTTGGGGCGGCGCCATCTCCGTTATTTGAGGGGGAATAAAACCCTAACCGACATGTTGGAGAAATTTCCAATCTTGAGAAACAAATCCCTTCAATTTAGGGATAAGAAAGTGCTAACGTTTCCAACATAGGGGACTTGGAAATATTACCAAAAGATACCTCCCGAAACTTCTCAGTTAGAGGCTGAAACCAGGAATGAGATAATTTGGAAAGTTTACAAGCATGCCCCTCCTCATAAGAATGTTTATATATGGAGCCAATTGAAGGATAACTTAAGTTATTGGTATATTTCAAGTGAAGGGGTAGAACAATTGCAGCCATACCCCTCGGTGGTAAGAAACTACAAACGTAACATGGAAATTGATCGCATTGAGGGAAATTAAAGCCACCACTCAAGAAAGGACTTCTCCGACGAGGCACCTACATCAAGCAATTCGTCGGGAGACGAATTTTTAAAGCGGTGGAGAGTTGATGCAGCGTGACCCCAAATTATGGGGCCACATTTATTCAATTAAATAATTATCATTTTTATTTACGTTTTTAGCGGTCGTAGTGGTCTAATTTAATAATTGAGATCGCCTGTGATCTCAACGTTGATTTCGTAGAGTTTAATTATAATTGTTGGTCAATTAAATAATTAGAGTCCAATTAAGTTAGTTAGAGGTCAATTAGGATTAAATTAGCTACAATTTGAGATTATTTACTATTTTTGTAAACCCTCTCTCCTATATAAAGAGAGGGTAGTCCATTGTTTTAGTAAGTCAATTATGAAGTGAAATTGAGAGTTATCTCATTATCTCCCCCCTTCTCCTCTCTCCCCCGCGATCTCCGCGTTCTTCTTCTTTCATCCCTCGTTACCGACGAGTATTTCTCTTCTCAATCCCTCTCTTCTTCCACCAAAAATCCACCAAAAAAATATATTATTATTTTATTCGCCGTCGCAAAATCCGTTTGCATCACTCGGTTTCCCAAAAGCACAAGACATATACATGTTGTAAATAGGTTCTCACCTTACAGCTAGTTAAACTTTCGAATATGCAACCTCAACACCAGCACGTGACTCTTCGAATCCCAAGGTCGTCGAAGGAGGAGGTTCCGATGATGTTGTCGTCATCATCACGGTTGTCAAGGCGTGCGCCTATGCACCCAGACGCCCTGGGCTTGGCACCTTGCGAGACCGCCTTGCCTGGACTTGATATGGCGCACGCCTTGGGAAGCCTAGGCACTAAGGCGCCCAAGGCGTAAACCTACATTACCCCTTAGGGTCGACCTTGTAGCCGCCAAACCCCCTTCTAGCATCGTCCATACATCCCCAATGTGCTTCTGCGTGCTCTCTGCTTCTTCGGCGGCCTCCCTGCTTCTCTGACAACCTCCCTTCTTCTCCAGCTACCTCCCTGCATGCTCCCCATGTACCGGCAACCTCCCTACATGCTCCCCTTATAGCTAGTGGTTTGCCGCCTTCTCCGGTTGCCCCCTTCCTCTGACGACCTCCATGCATGCTCCCCTTGTAGCAGCGGCCTCCCTGCGTCCCCAGCAGCCTCCATGTGTGCTCCCCTTGTAGAATAACTTCAATGGATGAGGATGACATTCATACACCAATCCCTCCTGTTGTGCAAAGGCATGGGGACATTAATCCATGCTTCATCGACAAGATGAATGATCCGTTATTGAAGGCGGCGTCGAAGGATTCAGGGTGGAAGTACTCCTTTTGGCTGGATATACTAGACAAGAATAAGGTGCAATGTGCATTGTGCGGCCACATTACTAATGGTGGCATCAAAAGACAGGAGGAACACTTGATTGGTGGTTATCGGGATGTATCTATGTGTCTGAAAGCCACTGTAGAGATTAAGATAGAGATGGTTGACTTCAAAAACCATAACAAGAAGAGGAAGGTGGTCGTTGATTACAGCTACATAGGACATGACTCGAACATTCCAGATACAGGTGATGGTGATGGTGATGGTGGTGAACATGTTGTCATTTTAGATAACTCACAACCTACAACGGGTAAATTGGTATTTCTAGTTCTGGTTCATGTTCTGCAAATAGGTCACCCGTACGAAAGTATCCACACAACAAGGGTCATATGGACTCGTTTAGTTCTGCTAGCCCATGGGAGGTTGTGGCACAAAGGAAGGCAGCAAGGGCTCGTGGTGAATCACAACAAACTACAATTGAATCTGCTTTAAAAAAGGATGTTGCACATGCGGCATATGATTGCATAGTTGAGCTATTCTATGCATGTGGCATCCCTTTTAGTGTTACACATCAAGAAGCATTTGAGGTGGCAGTAGAGGCTATTGTCCAAGCTGGGAGAGGATTCGTTCCTCCATCTTATCACCAACTGTGAAAGCCACTACTTAATAGATTATATGCAAGGATCAAAGACTTGCAAGTGAAGCATGAAAGCCATTGGAGGACACATGGTTGCACGATTATTTGTGATGTATGGACTAATAAACGACAACGAAGTTTGATAAACTTTCTTGTTAAATCTCCAGAAGGGTCTTTTTTATTTATGCGAAGAATGAAACATCCGATGTACACGCTGGGGAATATGTGTTCAAAATGATAGATGAGTTTGTGGAAATGGTGGGTGAGGAGAACGTTGTACAAGTTGTCACCGACAATGCAAGCAATTTTGTTTTAGCAGGAAAGTTATTGATGGAGAAGAGGAAAAACCTCTTCTGGACTCCATGTACGGCACACTGGTTGGATTTGATTCTTGAGGAGATTTCTTATCAAGAGGGCCAAAAAAGTAACAATGTATATTTACCAGCGTATTCGATTGCACGATGCTTTTCTACAGTTCAGTGAGGATCACCAAGAGCTAACTAGAAGCGGAGTTGCCCGCTTTGCTAACAACTACTTGACACTCACTAGTTTGCTAAAGCAAAGGAAAGCGTTGGCATCTTTGTTTATTTCTGAGGTGTGGAACGCTAGTTCTTGGTCGAAGACACAAGATGGGAAATATGTCTATGAAACTGTGATGGCGAATGTTTTTGGGGAAAATTTGAAGATTACCTTATAGTTGTGCAGCCCATTGTTATTGTGTTGCGTTTGGTGGATGTCGATGAGAAACCACCCATGGGCTACATTGCTAGGGCATTTGACACTGCAAAGGAAATTATTATTGAAAACTTTGGCAAGAGGGAAACGGACTACATGCCCGTTCTACATATTATTGATTCTCGAAGGGATAATCAAATGACTTGCCCTCTGTATGGAGCAGGATGCTTCTTGAATCCTGCATTTTATAATAAAGTGAAGGACAACAATGAGTCATTGATGGGAAGGTATGAAGGTGACTTGATATTTTGCCTTGAGAGGATGGTTGATGATCCTGATCAACAAGATTTGATATGCTCTGAAATGGAGGTCTACAAAGGATCTCGTGATTTGTTTGGCAGTGCAATTGCTATTGGACAAAGGGAGAATAAAAACCTCCATGTAAGTTACGTTTCACTATTTTTATATTGAATGCACGAATGGTAATATGTGTTTACATTATGAACTCATTGTGCAGTAGAATCGCGGGTTATGGGAATGTCATCCTGCTCTGAAGCGAGTGGCAAAGCGTATTTTAGGACTATATTGCACATCTTCCTCTTGTGAACGCAATTGGAGTGCCTCTGATTTTGTATGTATCAATAACATTTATAAATTTAGAATTATAATTGTCACCTTTCAACTTGTAAATTTATGTAATACTTGTATGAATCTGCAGATCGACACAAAGAGGAGAAATAAGTTGGAGGTTGATAGACTATCCAAACTTGTTTACATCCAATACAGCAAGCAACTTGAGGAGAGATTCAAAAATAGGAAGCTGAGGAATTTAACAAAGGATTTTGATCCAGTTACTCTTTCAGAGTTAGATTGGTCAAGGGAATGGATGATAGGTCTTTAAGTGGAATCAGATATGATCCCGGAGCTTACACTAAGGGACATTGATGGGGCATTAGGTGCTTCTCAAGCATATGAAGGTTCCCGTCCTAGAAAGAGTCATCCACAAGCACAACCAAGCACTTCAAAACGTGGCGGTCTCCGTGGTCGTGGTGGTCGTGGTCCTCGACGTGCACATGTGATTGGGCGGGAATATGTGCCTCCCACTGTCCCTGATGAGGAGTAAGAGGAAGATGATTGGATTGATCTACATGATGATGCGCACGAGCAAGATGAAGGACGTGAAGAAGAAACAAACATGTTTGATGATGATGATTGAAGCATTCGCTTCATTTTCCGTTCATTAGAATCTTGTCTTTCAATCTTTGAAATGTTGTATTATGCTAAACAATCTATATGTATTCTACATTTCCACATTTTTAGTTTTAATAGGATAGATTGTTAAATTATCTTTGTTCTTGTTACTTTTATGTTGTGATTAATCACTACTTTTTGATTAAATGACATTTATTGCTCCTACACTCTTATTCCTAGGTATTTATAAAATATAAACAGATAAAGAAATCCAATACCTATGGAAATTTCCATACATATGTATTTATAAAAAACGCCTAAGCACATAGGCGCGCCTAGACGCGCTTAAGCACCCAGACGCCCAGGTCAGGCACCTTGTCGTCTTGTTGCCTTAATAACTATGGCCATCATTCCTAGGTTCTTCAACCTACAAGAGTTCTGATCTTCAGACGAGTTACAAGGGCATCTCTTCAATGTCCAAAGTAAAAGATAAGCTTCCAACTTTAAACTCAATCCATCTTGGTGGTCGACATCTATTGACCAACATATACATGATCACGTCAGGAGTAGCCATTTTTGAGAGACCATCGAATACCACTCTCTTAGCTTCACCAACTTATTCAAGAGCTTTCTTCATTGTTAAGTCATCTCAACAACGTAGACGTAAACATGTGATCCCGAGGAGTTCGCATTGGGGGTTCTAGGATAGAACCATTATGGAGTAGTGACCTATACTAAGACATGTCCCCTCACCTGGGCGTTGAGACTCATACTAAGCATCAAGTGAATTTCGATCTTCCCCAAGCTGTGAGCACATATCATGGGCCCTCTGAAGTGAATGATATACCTGCCAAATAAGGGGTTGGGATTCTCCTGATATCCATTGATGAGGTGGAAACAATTGAATGGTTCAAAGTATACACCCACCAATACCGACAACATGGCTAAAGGTGATGTACTGTCGGTAGTACTTGGGGGATGTCTCAACCATACTCTTTTTGCGCTACAAGTCACATCTAACACTGGTCCATCTTCTCGCATGCAAAGCAAACAATGGTTTCTCAGCAAGATTTGACAGGATGGTCACATCCTCTTCATCAAGCATCCTTGCCACTTGCCGCTCCCATGTCTTGAACCCTTTCGAATGCTCTATCTTTGGGGATCTCCATCGAGACAAATCTGCCATGCTAAGCCTTAGTCTTCCTTCGAACTTCTTCCCACGTCTTGAACCCTTCAATGAATTTCTTTATATAAGGGGTCGCTTGCCTATAAAAGCTTATATTGTAGTACCGCAGTAGCAGCTT